>OY804260.1:23958441-24495438 GCA_963680825.1 Meiosimyza decipiens | reverse complement strand
GATGTAACACAGCACTTTGCTCGATTTTGAATTTTTTGATTATTGCCTACATTGAGAAAAGAATATCTTTCAATATAACAAAAGTATATTTGAAACAGAGCATTCACACATTTATTTGAGTCAAACATATTGTGTGTGGATTAAATAGTGGTAAATATTTGTTGAAGAGTTACATTGCTAGCTCAATCAAATACTTAATTGATTTATGTCAAAGATGATTTGTTATATTGGAAGAAGTCGTTTCAATGTATAAAAATGGTTACGAAATGTTAAAATCGGCAGCCAATTTATAGTACGATCAGCTAAGTCTGAAAGACAACTTTTCATAACACGACAATGCTTAGTTTAAAAGTATTGTACACGGCTTGATTCAGCTATAAAAATTCTCTGTTTGGCTAGGAACACTGAGAAAAAAGTATGCTTCCTACAAAAAAATGTATTTGGACTATAGATTTTTAAAATATTTGTTATTTTTCATTCAACAAATTTTTATAGGCCACTAGTTGAAAGTTTACTGTTGCTTATTGGGCCAACATATTATTTTCTCCATCACATACATGATTTGGTGACTACTAAGAAGTGAATGATTGCTACAAAATAGCAAAAAATATGATTTGGTAATTGGTACCAAGTATAGGATTGGTTGAATATATTGTTATCACTTAAAGTACTTTTTTAATGACTCACAAAAACTGGACTGGCTCTCCTTGGGCTAAGCAAGAATGTGGAATCTTGGAAAAGTCTGCTAGGCTTGAGTTAGTAACGAGAATCAATCAGCGTAAAGCAGTATGTATGCCGGCTCAGGGCAGTACATGGCCTAGTATTTTTTTTTGCATAAGCACTACAACTACAAGTCTTAAAAATGTTTTAAATGAAATGATTACTTATTCGAAAAAATTAAGTTGAAGTTTTTTGCTAAATTTATTCTTAGCTACAAAAAATAATCTTAAGACAAAATAACCTGAACTTGATACAAAAGCATTCAGTTCAAGTATTAGATTAAGGATATAGTAACTTAACAAACTTTAAAAAAAATTGTTTTGCAGAAGGTTAAAATTCTCTATAATGTAATTCAATTCTGTATAACTAAGTACTAGATATTTGTCTTACATGATTTTCAGAAAATAAAAGTTGCTGAATTTATACCATGACTCTTTTGTCTTTAGACTTAAAAAAATTTTCGCTTGAATTTTGATAAGATGAGTTATTTTAGTAATTATCACCGTATGAACTTATAACTGAATCAAGATTTCCTTGCTGTCATTTTAATAGTTACTTTCAGATATGCCTTATCAATAAACGGCAGAAAAAATTTTGAAAATTCCATTCTTATTATTAAAATCTCATTTATCATTATAAAGTCATAATAAAGTTTTCATGTTATGTTTCATTTAGCAATAAATCAAAAATCTCACCACAATAAAAACTCCAAAACGCACAAATTAATCAGCGACAAAAGACACAAATTAAATTGTCAATGTCAATGTCATTGCTCATGCTCACAACTTAACTAACTGCACTTAGTACCTACTGCGCAAAATCCAATTCAACTACCAATTAAAAATCAATCATACGACATGTTGTACGGCTTAATTGATTTCTAAGTATTTCGTTAAATGTTTTGACTTTGTTTTTGCTACTTCTGTTTTGCGTTGCTTCAATTTACTTTGATTTGATTTGATTTGCATTATTGACAGTTGGAATGCAAACAAGCTCAAGTTTGAAACTACTTAGCAGATAAACAAACACATAGCACACTCGCTCACACACACACACAATCAGAGAGATTTCAAGACTGCTACCAACTACAACAAGGTCGTTTACCCTGGCGCTTATCGCCTACTTCCTGCCATGGCCTTAACATGCAAATCAGGTCTAGTTGTTTTTTGTCGATATTTTGGTTGTCGCTTTTTGTGGCAACAGCAGCAGCAGTTTGCAGCTATTAGCCTCGTCGGCGTCACAGCATAACGTATTTCATTTTGCGTTTTATTTATTTGCTAATTTTCGACGATTTACGTGCCAATAAAAACAAACAAGCGAAAGAAAGTTAAGTCTGTTGGTATGTAGTAAAGTTTAGCGCGCACCAAATCAACTTGGCTGAAAGGAAGAAGAAAAACTTATGCAAGGAAAATTGTTTTTGTTTTTTTTTTTTTGAGTCAGTCAGTAAAGTGATTTGAACTTTGTTTTTCATTTCTTATACTTTCATTGCCTTTTAGTTTTTTTTCCCAGTTTTTACTTCACCTTTTTGTTTTCTTTTTTTTTTTTTGATATTTCGTGCCTTAAGTTGTCAACAATAACAACAGCAAAATTTCTGCGCTATAAAAACTAGGTTAGTTCCAGGTTACATTGCTTATCATGCCATGCTGAGTTCATGTGAGATGTTGCACAATGGCGCAAGAGTTCTGATTTAACTTGAATTTTTAAAGCTTTTGATTGTTCGTTCATCGCAGCTGCTGATGGGGAAAAAATAGTTTTTATAAAATATTGAGCTTAAATAATTTATTGTTTGTTTGCATTTGAACATGCAAAACTATGAAAATATTTTGTAAATGAACATCAATGTTGGCTAATGACTGCAAAGTTTGATAGGATAATGTTCCATTATAATTAATAATATCAGTTGCCAACAACAAGTAAATATTTTTATTATAAAATCACTAAAGAAAATTTCATTGCGGATGACCATATTTGATAAAATTTGGATACTGGGCTGCTAGATAGAAACTGCAGATGATATTGGACTAGCACAATGAAGAAGCTCGTAGTATTAAATATAAGAAACCATTTGCATGATATCACTAAGCTTAGTAGAAAAACACAAACTGTTTGTTTATTATAAAAATGTAAAAGTTTTCATTAATCTGTTCAACGTCCCAAGTACTTGAATCCTCAGCACTTTGAAAATGTTAAAATAAACTTAAAATTTTCATAATGAAGATTTTGATCGCAGAAAGCGATTCTTTGATCAAGTTTTTATATGCCTCATGGCGATGAATCATTTTGGAACTATTTGGCATTATTTTCACAACTGTAACAAATGTGCAAATGACAAAATAAATCTCGAAAATATTTAAAAATTATAAGATCCGCTTTTTTCGCTTTGTCTATAGCGCCATCGGGCTAATATGACTTAGGTCTTAGCTCCATGAATTTGAAGGCTTAGTAGCGGAATGACTTCTTTTTAATTTTATGTTTTTGTATGATAAATTTTTCTAAAGACTCGTTCACACACAATTATTTTCTGAGTAAGTCCTCAAATAAACTAATTAATATTAGCTTTTTAGTGGTCTATGATGAAATTTTCTTATTTAAATAGCGGTTTTAATATGATGACCCCAAATGAATGTTCCTAAACATCGAAAGCGTAAGTCATATAAGGTAATTTATGAAATATCTTATTGTTCTCGAAATTGTTAACGATTCAAAAAGGAACCTCTGGTGTACCTTACAAAATCTTAAAGAAAACATTTTTTTATTAATTGAAAAAATTCAGGCTTCAAAGACACTCTCTAGCAGTTTTTTCCCGATAGCTTTTAGTTTCTCGAAAACTTCGAGTTGACCTGTGTTGGGTTTATCACAAGTTTTCATGCCAAATGAATTCTTAGCTTTAAATCTAATTGTCTTGCTTAAGCTTGGTAGTTTTTGGGCCACTTTACTGGAAGCCTTTGAATTTTTTTGTTGACTTTAAGATTTATTTGAAAGTTTTTAGATAAATGAAAAAAAAAAGCGGCAGCATTGGAGCTACTTTGAGAAAGACTTTAACGTTACTTATGTAAAAATTTCATGTAATATCGAATTTAAAACTGTTACCACAGGCAAAGCAATTAGGTAATTTAACCTGAGATATCTAACTTTCGTCATTTTGGGAAGCAACAGTACTTACCTCTCTTACACGCACCTAGCTTTATGTGCTCTCAGATCAACTCAGCCTTCGCTGAAAACTTGCACTTGTTGGCATTGCGCAATCCGTTTTTTTTTCAATTTCGAAATTTTCGCTATAGGTTCGTCATTTTGACGAATGGTTAAAAAGTATTTGTTCATTTGAAGGTTCTATCTTTTTCCATTTAATTGTTAATGATCTAAGTTCAAGGAATTTGCAAAAATAGAAACATAAAAAAATTGTGAATTAAGAAAGTATGTCTACGCCTTTGCTCAAAAAGCTAGATCGTATCATTAGAAAATCATTAAAACAATTTTAAATAGTAGCTTTTTTGTTTTTGTATTATGAATTAAAAAATCCAATACGGCGAATAGTGCCAGCTCATCATAAAAGATGCGGTAAGCAACAAAATAGAGCTGCGATTTTTTAACTTTGTAAGGATGGTGCCTTAATAATACTAGAGCCAGTGTTGCCCAGTCAAAAAGTAACAATTGCCAACCTTCTAAATAAAATTATTTTTTCCTTCCCTTTGTTAACTTAATGATGTTTTTTTGCTCGTTATACAAAACTTTGAAATTTATGTCACACCAAACTTGCCCACTACCGGGTTGTTTCGTAAGCTTTTCAATTCCTACCACCAGGCCCCGGGCTTAAAATGAAATTTCACTTGGTAACCGTAACTAAAGCCTGTGCAAACATAAAACTAGGCACTGGATAAGTTCACATAATCGATCGCAGCCTTGATCATAAAAATAAAAACGCAAGAACTAAAAACAGTTTCCTTAGATAATGTTTTGCCCTAAAAACTGCACTTTAATTAAATTATTTAATGTTTAAGTACATATATCTAAAATTGAGGCTACTGATGAACCGTTGCTTTATTTAATTCTTTAGAAGATGGACATATCTCATATCAAAATTCAATGTTAATTCTGTATCAATTATACTAACTTATTATTATATTTATTAAACGTACTTTCAAACTGATACACTGTACATAAAAAAATATTGGAAAAAACACTTGTCATACACAATGGAATAAAAAAAATATTACAAAGCAAAGAAAAAATTTGTTGGTCACATAAACAACACTGACAGACAGACTAACATGACAAACGTGACTGACACACTGACAGACAGCGTCACACAAACAGCAAGCAAAACAGACTGGAAAAAGCAAATTTTATCACATTTTGATAGCTATGCGAAAAAAAAAAAATAGTAATGCCATGGAAAGAAGAAGAACTTTACAAAAAGGTTGGAAAATTCTGTATAAAAAGTAGTAAAATAATAAACAGAAAACAAAATAAACAAACAAAGAGAAAAAAAGGGAATGGCATAAGCAGTAACGAGCTATAAACGTAAACCCTGTTGTGTAAAAACTAGTAAACTTCCGGCTTTTGTTTGCTTATTTATTTGCAAGTCTTTGTGTGTGTGTATGTATGCAAGTTTGTGTGTGTTTGCTTTTAAGCGACAAGCACCATGTGTATTGCATTTTAAATACAAAATTGTTTACGGAAATCCTTTAGCACTTTTGTTGTTTAAGTTAGGGAGGTATTTCAAATTATCGTACAGCACTAAGTGCAATGACCTTATTCCAAGCAATTTGCTAATTTAATGCAAAAAAGCAAAATCCGAATGCAAGTATTTAATTACCTTTGTTATGTTCAACAGCAACGAAGCACTTTGATGGACGTTAAAGTGCATTTCCGGTATGAGAAGATATCAAATGCAAACAGCAAAAGCTGCAAGTGGGTTAAGTGATTTGGTATCGATTGAAATATCATATGAAATTACATATAAAAACTTTGTTTGTTGACATAGTTTGCTAATGTTATTTCACGTGAAATATCAGATATTTATTTACATATCTAAATGAATTGAATATTGAAAGTTCAGTGTTCTTAAAAATCGCTTATTTGCGCTAAGAAATGCTTGTTTTGAATAAGAGGCAATATTGCTGCAAGACTAATCTAGAACAACTCAAGCTTTTTAAGAATGCAATTTTTGAAAAGTATATTGAATTATTTATTTAGAAAAACTTACGTTATTAATATCAAATACGTGTGTGATATTCGGATTTAGGCACCGTTCATAAAATACTGTTTTTGAGAAAAAATATTACTGTGGCATGGATTTATGATTGCAGAGAATCAAAGGTAGAAAGTTTTTATGGATAAGAGGTACCTTAATAAGTATAGAAAAATACAATTTTCTTTCTTCGAATTACACTTTTTTTCTTGAGAACCACTAGACACTGTTTGACTAATTTTGACAGAGAATATCTTAACTAATTTTGATAAGTTTCCGGTAATGTGATTTTATGATTATTCTACAATGGTATGCTCTCTATTATAATCAATTCCAGCTAATAGTCTTGGCATCTTCATTTAACTTTTTTTAATTAAATTTTTAAAAATTTATTGCAATTTTGATATTTTTTCTAAGGTCAAAGCTTGTGATACGGGTTTTCTTTGATATGCTTCGCAAGAAGCAATTAAATCACAATTTTTGCTGTCTTAGTTTTTCAATAAAAATATTTTTAAAACTCTAAGCAAAAAAAAAATAAGATATAGAAAAATCAAACTATTAATATGAAATCCATCAGATGTTATTTCTTATGTTACTGGGTATTTGATTAATTGTGTCAAAATAAAATATATTTTTCGTAGCTGCTTCAATATTCTCGTGCTATTTTAATTCTGAAAAGCTAAATCAATTCGTTTCTGCTTAAATTTGTTTGCTGTAAGAAGAAATTTACTATTTGAAACAAAGTTGATTTCTTGAATATATCAAATGTTGTAAAAATAAACATTTTGGAACAACGTAGCAAATGATACCGTCCTCAAGAAAATAATTCCAATCCCTCAAATAAATTCAAGCATATCGTTTAAGCCTAAAAATGTTAAATAATTTTTAAATCTCTGCTACTTTTGAAACTATAAGCGATATATAAAAATCCGTAGAGTTCTATAGCGCCAAAATAAAGGTCATTCAAACAAGTAGCTTAAAGTAAAAGAAAGTGAATAACTTCAAATTGAAAAGCATTTGTGCTTAACAAAACGACAATGACGACGACTTCGAGTAAGATGATAAGATGATGATGATGATAGCGAATAAATAACAGCACTTCAAATAGGATATCTTAAGGATACAACTGGATTGAAAAATCATTTTCACTTAAATCCTGAAATGCATTGACGCGCAAGCGATGATGAAGAAATACATAAAAATGAAGCAAAAAATAAAAAAGAAAATCTATAAAAACTTGATAAAAATATTGAATGGAGGATAACACAAAAGCAAGAGAAAAGTAGAGAAGCAAATAATACGCCTTTTAATAAATGAAAAACGATAAAAATGCAAGACGAAAAAGAGAAAAATTATGAGTTGAAACAAGCGCGCAGAAGGAGCAATGTTACAGTTATGGAAGCAGAACTGAATTGAAGTTTAAGCATAGCGGAGCACGATAATGGCAGCAATAAAAACCGATAAGCAAAAATTGAAAACATAATCAATTTTCATTTGATAATAGTGGAGAAAAATTCAAAAAATATAAGCTATATCAATAAAGCATGGTAAGTTTTGCAGACGAAGGATACACAGTAAAGCGCAAAAGTGATGACGAGAATGTTAAGCTACAGCTGATTGATTTACTTAAAAAAAAACCCAAATATTTGCTTAAAAACCTAAGGTCAATAAAGAAGCAGCCTAGTGAAAGATAACTCAACAAAAAATAGAAAATTAGAAAAAAAGGAAACTCACTGAAAGTGAAGTGCTTTGTAAACTTTTTCAACTGTAATTGATTTGATTTTGCTGCCAGTTCGTTGCTCTGTTTGCTAACAAATTAATTTGCAATTTTGGCGCAGTAGCTGCAGTTTTTGCAGGTCTATTTTTGAATTCTGTAAACAACATTTTTTTTTAATTTAAAGTTAATTAACGTACATTTGGTTTCGCAATTTGTTTCAAAAGAAATTAAAAAAGCTAGACGCATTTCAATTTTGTATTAAAAAAATACTCAACTGCGGTTGGATATTCCACAAAACAAGTGCACCTTGTCCTTTTGCACTTAAAAAAACATTAATATTCAGCATTGCTGTTATTATAACACATAATATTTATAAAACTTTTTCAAGCTAATTTAGCGTTAATGTTGCATGTCAAATTGAACAAAGTTTTAACAACAGTTTTCATTAAGTTTGTCAACTGTACTAAGGACTTTTTGGTGCATACTTAAGGGACATTTTCTCATATAAAATTTTGTTAATTACACAAGTAAATAACACAGGTCGACAGAATTTGTTCAAACCTAAGTATCCGAAACCCAAATACGGCTTCCGATATACTTTAGCCTAAAAGTGGAAACGTCATAGTTTTTCAATATATTTGAGATTAAATTATTTTGAAATTTTATTTATGAAACCGTTAATAGGGTCCGAAATAACTACTCTTCTTCATCAAATTCTCATCTAAATGATATCGATATGAACTTTTTTCCTTAAAGCATCGTCAAAAAAACTTAATTACTCACTAAAATGTACATATACTCGAAGCACTTGCAACTTCGTTCGAATTGCCAAAAAAGCTCTCAATGATGATAAAAACTACTTAAATTGGTGTTCTATTTCATATCCCACCTGATGTGTTGTATATGAAAGTGTTTTGGCCTAAACATATCTTGGTTTTATAGCTAGGAATATTTAAAAGTTTTTATTTATTAGCCTTAATATGAAAATATAAAGCTATGATACTCGAAGACTTGACAATTTAAGAGTGTAAGTACTGTGAGTGTCTTCATTAAGTACGTTACTTTTTCCTTTTTATATGCCTTTAATAAAACAATTATTATTATTGTACCAACTTTTTACTCTCTTTTTAGCTACAACCAACTCGAAGAAATTCTTTTAACAAACAAAAAAAGTAACATGCAGACTTTTTACATGCAAATAGTTCAGCCAAACTAATTTTAATTACAATAATATCAAAGGCATACTAAATCATGTGAAATCAAAGTACTAATTACAAAAGAAAAAAACAGTGGTGGTGAAAACTCCTAACTTTATTGAGTGCACATGTGAGTACGTAGAGTATTCAAATATTCGTGCAAAATTAGCAATCATTAAAAATTTGCGCCCACACCGATGAAAGTATTCAACATAATGGAGGTATTTCTGGTCGCAAATCATATGATGTAAGTATACCAGATTAATGAATATTATGCATCTAATTTTGAGCTTTTTTTATAATCTTTTTCGCTGTAAATTAAATTGCTGTAAAATTATTTTGGCTAAGATGGAGCGTATTTTTAAAATTGGGTTTATTTCGCTATATGTTTCTATACAGACAATCTCATTATTTTTCCAATAATTTTTAAACAAGAAAAGTTGCAGCATTCTTAAAAGCTTATTAATTTATTATCAAATCTCTAACTTTATTAAATTCATGAACCGCAAAAAAAATATAAAAATTAAACTTTTTAAATCAATAAGCGTTTAAAACGACACAATGTGCTGGTCTTCATTCTTAAGAAAATTTTTAGTGACTTTTGTGAAGGGCACCATCAAGTTAACTAAAACATGCACAGCTGTGTTTAATTTTGCCTAATTTTATTCTAATCGTATTTTTGTCAAAACAAAGGACAACAGCGAGCAAAACAACAGCAGGCTGCAACACAAAAGAAAGAAAAAACAAAAATTGCTTTGGACTTCAAAAGTTGCAAAACAGCTAGAAACAATACACTCCAATTCAATTTCCCATTTCAGTGCAGTTGAACTTTGTGTACCGAAAGCGTTGCGGAGTATTCCACTTAATGTTTTCTTTAGTTTTTTCTATTTCCTTTTCACTGATCCCTGGACTTTGCAAGTCCCAGTTGAGTGAAGCGGAGCAGCAGAAACACAAAGTTGTATCGAAACTTTTACGCACAAAAAGTTGGCAGCTTTTCTTCTTTTTGCTTTAAAGCTTAAAAACCAGCACGCGTGTTACGCTAAATAACGCACTCTGAGCTGAAGATTAAAGCGGCAAAAGAAAAAAAAGAAATAAAAGTGCAAAATAAATAAAGGAAGGTCTTGTAAGCCTTAATGCAGACAACATAACTTTGCAAATTGGTTGAAACAGCAAAAAAAAAAGAAAACAAAAGATATGGCATGGGTAATGATTTTTCCAAGAACTCCGATTAATGTTACCCATACGCTATGGTTAACTTGATGAGTTAAACTGTTAAAAATTTGAAGGATTTTAAAATATTATGCTTGATTTTATTTCAAAGATTTGTGCATGCGATTTAATTAAAACATTGACATTTGAGACAAAATTGCGGCTCAAATATGTAAAATATATGAGAAACAGTTGATCCAAGATTCCTTGTAAAGTCTTGAGTGATTTTTATTCAATCGCATGTAACATAGTAAATGAAAAATTTTTTTGTCTTTGAAAAGCTGAAGGCTGTTAAGCAGAAGTTCACTGCTTAGTATTGAATTTTTCAAATTATTATAATTTAAATCTTATCCTATGAAGTCTTACGAAAATCTTTTTCGAAAACTTAACGAAATTTTTAATAATATTTGAGATTGCATATGAATATTCAGATTGTTAGCAGAAAATTCACGTAGTCATGGTACTCAACATTCGTTACAGTAGCACATCCAGCAAAATTATATCTTGCATATGGCGCAACTAATATGATGATTCTTGACATCTCTCACCGATACATCACGGATTCTAATTCTATTTGCATTTTCGGGACATCATTTGTCAGCATTGTATTCTTAATTGAAATCAGTTCGATTGAGTTTTCTTCTATCTGCAGTAGGACTTGATGATTACATCTGCAAGTCGTTATCGATCGTTTTGTACAAATATAGCGGTAGAAGGATTCGCTTTATTTGTTGCATATACACAGAACACAAGGTTGTTAGAATGTGGGACGAACTTTATCATAATTTGTGGCAATAGTGGCTTCTTTATTGTCTTGCCAGCTACATGCGGGAATTTCATTTTTCGAACTGAATATATTTTAATTTTGCAAAACTTTTTACGCGACGTAGTACTTTGTTTCGACCAGTAATCAGTAAAGTACATATAAGTCTTTGGATACACGGGTACAAACATTTGAGATTTTTGTGATTCGTTAACGCCTCATCTCGTGATATTTTTGATTCGCTTAAAAATTACATGTTAATTTCACAATTGAAGTGTTTTAGTTATTTTAATTTATATAAACAATGTCTGTTTTAAAGTTTGTCATATTCGCCAAAATAATTTGTTTATTTTAATAATTTGATAAGAAATCGGAGATCTTTGTGTGAACTGTCTCGTTTGAGCGGACAAAATCTGGTGCCAAAAAGCGAAAGATTTTTTTTTATTCACATTACTTATTGTGAAAAACTACATTTCTCTATTAACTAGAACCCAATAAAAATTAAGTAGCTAATATTAAGGGCGTAACTTCAATGCTCACACTTGCATCGCACCTTTTCCAACTTATAATTCTGGTACTTTTTTCAAAAAACCCTAATAAGTTGAAATACTCGTCTCTAACCAAACAGAGGCACAAACAATGCCACTGCTTTGGATGAGTTTTACAAAATTTTATAATTTTTTCAAACTCTACCAAAAACACCTTGTTTTTTTTTTGCCTATAACCTGTGAGCTCGCTCAAGGTGGAATGTATCATAAGAAGTCGTGTTTTTCATATTTGAACTTATATGCAAAAGAAAAATTACTTGCATACTTTTCAGCATTTTAATGTAAATCCAACTGATTTGCCCATAGTTCGTTGCCTTTTGTTTTTGACTCGAATTTTGTTGCTGTCATGAACTATTTCTTTTGCTGCTATTGCTTGTGTTTGCACGCCAGTTACTTGAAATAAGGTCTTGCTAATGAGACTTGCAACAAATGCTTTTTTTGTCCACTCTCTTTCATGTCTCTACTTTTTTCTTTAGTTGGACTTTTTAACTCTACAGCACAAAACCTGGCACTTACGGCACAAAATAGTGCAATAAGAAAAATGTTACTTTCATAGGCGAAAGTATCATTAGCATCTACAATTTAAGTTGTTGTTTTTGAAATTGCTGGCACGTAATAAGCGCAAATATGTCACAAACAGCATGTGCTGCTACTTTTTGTGCTCGTGTCTGCGTTCTCAAGCGCATTGCTTGGTTACTGCAGCCAGTTGCTTTTTTGTTGGTATGTGTTAATGTGAATTTGTATTGTAGGTATGCAGGGATTTTTTCTTTTCTAATTGCCATTGTTGTGATTTAGGGTGCAAGTTATAAATTTTTTCCTTTTATATATAAAAATATTTATATGCACATGGGTATCTTTTTGCTTTTTTTTAAGAAAATGTTTCTTTGTTTTTTATATATTTTCTATTCTGGTTTGAAGCTTAATGAGTGTTATTTAATTGCATGTGGTTAGTCAAATAATATATGTATGTGCAAAAGTTCTTAAATAATTTTCATTTATCTTGTGCTCAGTGCGTGTTAGCATGTTTTGGAATAATTTTTAAAAATGTAACGGACTTTAAAAAAATATGTGCCTACTCTTTTGCTTTGAGCTTTATTTTATTCAATGAATTGTCTGTCTTGTTGTGAAGTTTTTGTATGAAAAATGTCATCATTTACGATCGAGTTTTGTAACTGAGTATTTTTTAATGGTATGATTGAAATCTTTTACATACAAGAGAGTATTTGAGCTGAAAAATTCAAGCAAAGCATAGTGTCTCAAGAAAATGTACTTCTAAGAAAATAGCGAAAATTAAACTTTTGTCCAATATTTTAGCCGTCCTTTGATGTACAATTTTATTCTCAAACAACTGTAACAATATTGATAAGACTTGAAGAGTTGGACTATCTGTAAAAGCAGAAGTCATGAAGGACTTTAAGCAATTGCAGTGCCAAATGTAGTTTGTATTTCAATAGTGGGCAATGCCACGCCTCTAACAGACACAAAAGTTTCCATGGTCAAGCTAATGAATCAGTTTTGATGAAATTTGATATTGAAATAGATTGATTTGATGGAGGTTAAAAATAATATTTTTTCTTTTGGACGAGACACCTTTTCTAATGAGAAAAACAGGTGTTACGGTTGAGCAGCTAGCTCGATTTTGATGAAATTTGGTAAGTGCATAGATTGGTTCCCAAGAAAATATAAAATAGTTTTTTAATTGGCTAAAATTATGAACAGATTTAAATGAAATTTATTTCGATTTGTTGATATTTAAGAAATCCAAAAAATATGGCAGAAAAATCGAAAGCCCTTTAAACGGAATATAAATGGTCACTGAATAAAATCTAGTATTCAAAGTTATAAGCTAAAATTGGCTTCAAGCAGACTTATTGGAAATATTTAATAGCAACAGAGTGAGTCTTGGCATACCATTAAAAAATTAATCAAATATTTACCAGTTTATTGAAGGCACCTTCTAATTCCTTTGAGGCTTTGAACGGGATATCTTTGGTAAGTTCTGCAAATAATTCAAAATTTTAGTAACTTGTCCAATAGAAGAGAACTTAAGACTATCATTGCTTTATTTGCAAAAATACATTTCTTAGTTAAATCAGAGATATCATCGTGTCATAAAATTTATTCTAAATTTTATTAAACTTAGTTAACACTGGATAATTTTTACCATCATTCATACAAAAGCATCTTCTTATTACACATAGTTATTGTAATATAAATGGTTTTGTTTTCTTAGATAAACTAAATTGTGTAGAAATAAAAAATAATTTAAGGTTTCATTGCAAAGGTTTTGCTATTTCAACTACACTTACTATGTGACTTAATATTTCTCATATGTAAATTTTATGCTATAAAAACTGGCATAAACTTAAAATCACTTGCAGCTTAAAATCACTGACATGCAATCTGATTCGATATTATTCTTATAAAGATTTTTTATTGAAAAATGAAACCATTGAAATTCTACTCAGGTAAAGAAAATCATATAATAATATGCTAATCGTGTTAAGTTCTCCATTATTATTCTTTTTCAATACCTCTAAAGTGTCACACCACTATCACCGGCACTACAACTGCAAAGAAAGAAGCTCAGTTTCTTGCTTTTTTGCATCCAATATGTGTCGAATGCAAATTTACGTCTTATTGAATGAAACCAAAACATGTAGAGTAGAAAATAAAAATTATGTGGGTTATTTCATAAGTAGCTAACATTTGGGAAAAAATTTAAAAAAAAGATTTTATTAGATAATAAATTCTATGAAAAATTCTGCGTACTTTTTCTTATATAACATTTTGCGCTGAGACATAAAGTTCTACACTGGTCAACACTGAAACTCTCATAATATTATAGGTCTCATCCAAATATTTTCAGCGGAAACAATGATTCAACTTTATATGTTTTAATATGCTACGCTTATGGTACATTCAATTTTCCAATTCTGAACAAAAATTATTCGGATTTCAACAACACAAAAATATTTTGCGATAATAACAAAAGGTTTGAAAAATTAGCAAACAATAAAATTTATTTTGGTATAAAAAATGAAGTTGAAGAATATGCCATTTGTTTATTAATTAGTTATTTCAAATAAAATGAACATGTGTCTTATGAAAAAGGTTTTGGTTTTACACAAGATTTTTTTGTGGTATCCTCCATAGATTACACTATCGTAAATGACAATGGGGAGACAAAAAAAAAAAAACATGAGTACAACTGAAGCATATATCCATGTACCTAAAAAACTCCTTGCTTTTACAAAATTATACAAAGTCTTTATATTTTCAAAAATAGAATGTGTGTGTGGAGGAAGGCGTTAATACACCTACTATTTTGTATTGAGAGAACGTGTGAAAAACTTAAGTATATTGTGTGCATGGTAGATTTGACGTACAGTTTTATCTTCACTGCAGGGCAAACTGCGACAATGACAGCAACACCGACAACTAAAGCGTAGGTTTTACATCCATGGAAAAGTAAGGAATTTTTTTTAAAAAAATTATTTTTTTCTTTATTGTAAGTAGATAATCACGCTAAGAAACTTGTTTTTATAGATTTAGCTAAAGACTTTATTTTAATAACAGAGATTGTCCCAATAAGAGTGCACTTTTTTCTGAAATAAATGTATATATTTTTTGATCGAGTTGTGATATTTTTGTTGCATTGTAAAGTTTCTATGTTCCGATTAAGTATGAAATAAAATATCTGCAAAGAAAGAAATTGCATGATCTTGGTAGCCAGTTGACGTCATAATTTCGTGAGATGATTTGGTCTGGCAATCGTTTTTGCAATAAATTGATTGTTTAATGCACGGTGTGGTAGATTGTGCCGTCCTACTGAAACCACATGTCGTCCAAGTCCATGCCGTTCAATTGAAGCAACAACAACTCCGTTATCATGTTCCTAAAACGAATGCCGTTAATCGTCACTGCGATTTCGGTCTCATTTTTAAAAAAGTTAGGTCCAATCACGCCGCCTGACTAAAATCCTCATCAGACAGTTCCTCGTTATGGATGCATTTGTTGCTCATAGATCGCGTAAAGATTTTTTAAGCCCCAAATTCGAGAAATTTGAAGTCGTTGAGAACGATGTCGAATTGATGTTTTCGGGCTTTCGGCGATACTCTCGCTTACAGCAGCAATGTTTTCAAGACCCCGACCGGCACGTCGACGCAAAAAGACTTGCTGCCCATAAGCGACCCAGTCGCTTAAGTTTCTTAAAATTTTTTAGCCACTTTTTTTCTTGTTGTCACCCTTTAGGTGCACTTTCTCGACAGAAAATTTCGCGAGTTTTGCGAGCGGTCTTTTCCCATTTATGTAATGGGTTTTCCAAATAATAACACGTAGTTTTGTTTAGCGCTCCACTTTTAATAATCGAAACAATCATATGTTACAGCTGCCAAACTGCAGAGTTGCCACATGCACGAAAATAAAATGGTACAAAATTCAAAAGTGCATTCTTATTGCTAAGAGAGATTGCAGGAGATAAAAATATACCTTCAAACAGGGCTGCCAAGTTTGAAAAAAGGATTTTCTTTAAAACGTGAAGAAGTAAAGTTTTTTTTTTTTGGGTAAAGTTGATCTTTTTTTTAGTCACCAATATTACGTTGATGACTTTTTCATTTTTTAATCACCAAATTAAAAAAAAATCATGCAACTTAAGTGTGGAGCATTCAATGCAAAATAAAACTGTTCTTGTATCTCGGAGAATAATCAGCCGAATTGTTTTTTTTTTTAAATTTTTGTTTTTTAACTTTGTATTCGCAAAAAAAGTCGAATATTTTTTTAAAACGATGTTACAATAGTATGATATATTCAAGTTTCAAGAAAATGCTTTTGAAGATTGCGCTTTTTTTATTCAAAATGCTGCATCAAGGACTTGGGAAATCTTTTTTTGGCTGAACTTACAGGTAGACTAGGATAGCAAATGTGTGGCACTAAAATACTTTAAAGATAATTTCTCATAGACAGCTTTGAAACTTTGAACTTTAATGTTCCTTAAGCTATGAGATTCAACTTGAAATATATGCATATCATTTCATTGGAGCTTCACATTTGCTCCAATGTTATGTTGGGTTAAGACAAAGAATTAAAACGTTTACCGCAAAGTTCATGAAATACAATGCAAATGCTTGCGCCAACGTAGACAATAATAAACTTAGAGGGTTAAGTAGTTAGGAATGCGCTACAAGTTAAGCCAAGTTATTTGTGTGGATTTACTTGGCTGACTGAGTTCAGAGCCTTGCCAACTTGACTGTGACTTTTTTTCAATTCCATTTTGTTGATATTTGTTGCAATTGAATCGCACTTTATTATGGGATTGGGAATTGTATGTAGAGTGGGAGAGTATGCTACCAAAAAAATAATACCTTAAGGATTCAATGAACTGTGTGTAGTAATTCAAGTATATTTTTCATTATTTAGGGATAAAAAAAGTTTCACAAATTCAGAATCCAAATTTTTAAAAAAATTATAATAAATCATCATATTTATTTATAAAGAAATGTTGCAATGTTCTTAATATCTATTCCTCATTTCATAATGAAAAATAACCTTGTTTTTTTTTTACTAAAAATTATAGCATCTGTACAACAATGAAATATAAATCGTTCTCACTGCCAAAGATAACATAAATTCATAACTTTTTTTTTTAACTAAATGCCGAAGCATACAATAGATAATATGTGGTTTTCAATGCCAAAAGAGCTCAGTTTCACATGCAAAAAAAAAAAGGAAGAAAATCTCATCTCAGTAATGGTTTTATGATTTACCTACAACACAAAGCAAAAAAATACATAAACACAACGCACAATACCACATAGACAAATACACAATACCTACATATAATAAAGTGAAAATATCACCACTAACTTTTTTCGTTTTATTCTCTATTTGCATTGTTATTGCTATTCTACCATTGTCTGCTTTGTATGTTAGAAATCGATTATCCTTTTGATTGTGTCTGTGTCGTGCGACCTCTTGATAGAGCCTTCAGCTTCATCTTTAAATTTTGTTTGCATGTAGATGTGTGTAGGCTTTTATTTGATAGATTTTTGTGCACATTATCATTTCGTTTGCATGCCATTCATCATCAAAATTGTCTACTTTTTTATAATCAGAATTAATTTTATGGAATAAAGTTTTTGAGCAAACGAGTGTGAGAGTGTAATGAATCTAAATTTTATTGCCTGTATTCATATATTTTTAGCATTTTTTCATAAGAACTATAAATATCTTATCAATAAATATCAGCAGAAACTTTATGAATAAGCTAGTAAGGGTTTCATCTTCCGCTTCCCCCGAAATTATAAAATCCACGCAGAAGAAAATTCTGCAGGAGGTTAAAACGGTGTTTTCCAACACACAATAAGCTGGCTAGTTTCATCAGAAGTTTTCAATTTTTATTTCACAATATGCACTTAAAGAGCTCCGCTTCCTACTTTCATTCATATTTCTACCGCTAAAGTCTAAAATTTGGTTTCACTACCTAAATAATTATCTTAGCGTATGGGAAGTGCGATGCTCTATTAACGAAGTTCGGCAAGATTTTGTTAAGAGCTTATCTGAGTTATTCATGGCATTTGCTAGCACTAAATCAAATCACACTCTCAATATAGATTTTAACTTTTAAAACTCCATTAAAAAAGCATAAAATTGTGCAGAAGTGGAGACGTTAGAAATTATACATCGGATCAGGTAAGAAGTCATTGTAAAGCATCTCACACCTATAACAGTGATAGTAAAAATATTGAGCTTTTGCTCAATTCTTTAAAAAGGAAGCCACGATCCGAAGTAGATATAAAATTATATTTAGGAAATAGATGCACCTTGGTCAGATTTTGTAGGATGGAGGAGGACTTTTCTAAAAAAAAATCATTTCTTTCTCAAATTCCTTCAAGTTCATATTCATTTTCAGCTACATAACTAAAAGCTTTTTTTCGACCTTTTTGAACAGCCTATACACACTACAGTATCCAAATTTTGTTTATCAGTCTTACACCAATATTTCCATGAAGTTCCATGCAAGAACAAATTTTCTCCGAAATTTGTTTTTCTAGGCTAACCGGACCAGAGAAACCTAACATAGAACTGATCTCTTTGCCTGATGCGGTACACTCAAGAAACAATTTGTTTAACGTAAGCTGATCTTTTTTTGTATTTTTTACCATATCTTCTCTACTGCTGAATTTATTTTGAGCTAATTGTCAAAAGAGTTCTTAAATTTCCCACCAATCACCGATTTGAAATTAGCCAAGGCCGCGCTGCACCTTATTTTTCGTACTCAATTGAGCTACTCTCATTATTTTTCCGAGAGATTAAATCTTTAGTACTTCTGTCAAAACAAAATATTTAATTTTTCAATAATTCGCTGGCTGATGTCGTTAAATTGCGCATTTAACCACAGTGTTAATAGGGAATACCAGATTAAAGCTCCAAGGGACATAATTTTTTTTATAAAATAATTCATCAGGCTATTTCTTAGTTGACGTTAGGTGGACAAAAATTAAAAAAAGTTGGCTAAGATGATCAGGCGATCACAACCACTTTCACTTGATGTAACCAGCTTGCATTGGTTTTGCTTTCAGGCTTGTATAGGTTCTTATAGGGTTTTACACAAATGGGCATAAATGTGGCTGGACAGCTTCTGTACTCTGCGAAATCGCCCTGGTATATTAAAGATTTGGAAAAACTGATCAGGACTCAACGAAATTTTATAAGGCTTTCACTGATAGGGCTGCAATATCTATATCTCTCCAATACCTGATCCGGAATTCTTTTTCATACTAATAAAATTCACATTTGGCTGTCTTTAATAGAGCCAGATACGCAGCTTGCTAGAGTAGGGCTTGCCTGATAAGAATTTCTATTCGGGATTTTGTCTTTTTGAGGATCATATTTTGTTCGAAGGCTAACTTTTCTCGAAATTTGAAATTGTTTGGACTTATTATTGCTTTGAGAATAGAAGAAAATTAAAAATGCCAAGACAAATTTGATTTATATAATATAAAAATAGAAGATATAAAATAATTTCAAAACTATCTCTCTAGTTTTACATAAATTTTTTTAAAGTTTTTAAAATAAAATTACTTTCAAAATTTGTTCTTCAAAAGAGACGGCTTGAATAAAATATTAGATAAAAGAAAAATTACAGTATGTCAGACAAAAACTCTTTTCATTTCTCTTCATATTAAATCAGTAATAGTATCATATGAGAGTTTTGTTGAAAGCTCAATTGATACTCGTATCAACAAAAAGGTTACCAAATTAATTTTATTTCAACCCGATGCCCAAAATTTATTTAGTTTCTTTAAATCCAGCACTTAACATATTAAAATGTATTTTGCAAAATAAAGGGGAAAAAATTACACTATATTAATCATTAGATTTGCTAACATCGCGTGGGAAATTTATGCTACCACAAATGCCAAAGCTTTAATTCGATTTTAATATTGATTGCATAGAAGTTGAAATACAAAATGATTGATTTGATTCAAGTACACGCAACGTGTGGTGTACTGTAAGTAAATTTTGTAAATTATAGCAAATAGTAAACAAAATAGCAATTATTTGAATGTATCCTTTTGTGCAGATAAAACATGACAAGCAAAAAAAAAAAAAAATCGAAATAAAATACATTTCAATTTCATATTTAATAATTAACAGCTATTGTTATTATTTTGCTTGATAGTTATCAAAAAAATAAAGAAAAAAAAAAAATTAAACAAATTATTGATCAGCAAATAGTTATATCCTGCCGCATGCATGTGTTGGAATATTTTTTTTGGGGCTTAAATTTTTTGACGCTGTCAATTATTTATCTATCGTGGCAAAATGTTTGGATTTAACAGCACAAGCTTCTAATCTAGGGTGGTTTGAATAAGTATTTTGGAAAATTGTGAATTGTATTTTTGAAGATTAAACAAATAAAGTTAGAAAAGCTTTAGGATTTATTATAGTGCACTGAAGCGTTTTTTATCTTAGAAAACGCGTAGTTGGCATACGGGCTCATTTCTTTTTATACTATCACATATAAAAATCAGAGCTTTGTAAATAAGCACCAACTGGTATACGCATTTTAACATGAACTAATATTTCTACTGCAAGTGTTTTGTGTTTTTTCATTCCCAGTTTGTATTTCATTCAATTTCAATTTACGTGAATAACACCAGCTGTGACAATTTTTAAAATATTTGCTTTTCAGCATGCGTATGCTGTGCAAGTGACGTGCCCTTTCAATTATTCAAAAATTTATTTATTTAGGACATTGAAATACACAAATTCACATTCACTCACGCAGTGTAGGTACATAAAAATATTGACATTTTTGTGTGTATTTAACATGTGTATTTGAATTTGTTGTATATTTTTTTCAATTTAAATTTTTGCGTGATTGCATGTTTAATTAAATGTTCTAAATTTAAAAAAAAAAATTAAAAAAAGAAACGAGAACCGGTGCTTTGAAATGAAATAACATGTAGCATAATAGACTTAAATTTTAAATAAATTAATGGGGTTATCAAATGCTCCCTTTCAGTATTTAAAACATTCATTAAATATGCTTTTTTGGGAGGTGCCACACTCAGTTTTTGTTAGGTGCTTGCCCGAACCACTTCAAGCGTTTGTCTGAAAAATGGTCATGTTCTCTTAAAAACTCTGTTACTATAGCCATAAAAATGTTTTGCTTGTGCCCTTCTTTTGAAAATTTATCCTATTTTTCCACAGAGCTAGTTCAAACAATTTCAAGTGTTTAAAGAAAATTTAAAAACAATACTTTAAATAGCTCCCTCAGCTTAGCATTTTGAAAATTTCGCTTTTGTGGTAGATACCAGGCCCTGACTTTCAAATCGGTCTTACTTGCTGTAAAGTGCCTGCTTAAGCTAAATCGCACTGTAAAAAGGTCTAAAAATCGGTCAAAATATTCAGAAAAATCAATTTTTTTTACAGTTTTTTTTTTAATTTATGACATCATAGAAAAATAAAACTCTTTCAATAAAACAAAGTATTTTTCTGAATATTGTGTCCAATTTTAAGAACTTAGATAGACTTAATGAAGTAAACGTCAATAGTGAGCACAACTAATTTTTAAGTTTTAATTAAAAAATCGTTGCTCAACTTGTCTCAATTCGTCCTTTAGACATAGAGTCAACACGAGTTTTCCATGCCATTGATATCCCCTTACACTTAAATGCTTTCCTCTCTATAATCGCTTTAGCAAAATCTCATATAATGCGAATTTTAAATGCAAATTTCTACATGATTTCGAAAATTTCTTGCATATTTAAGTTTTCATTCCGTTTGAAATTTCCCCCCCAGGAAGTTAACTCACAATTTCCAGCTTAAATTCAATAAATAAAGCATAAATTGTCAGCAACAACAACAACAACAATGAGAAAACCATCTGCTACAATAAACACGATGCCAAATACAATTACCACGTCTAGTCAGGAGTAAAATCCGCATTTATCGCACTGCAAATCCTTAAGTCAAAAGGCGCGCGCTAAAAGCCGACGACAACAGCATCAAGGCCAGCAAGTTAAAAGAATGAAAAATCAAAAAAAAAAAAAAAAGAGAAGACAAGGCGCGTCTGCAACAACAATAGCGGAAATTGGCGCGGAAAATAAGTAAACGTTTTTTTTTATTTGTGTTTAAAGCCATGAGTTATTGTGACAACAGCAAAGACTAACGAGCCAGAGACAACGACAACAATGTTGGTGTGGGTGTGAGCATATCAACAGCAACAACAACAGCAGCAGCGACTACAAGAACAAAGCCAACGACAACAACACGCCAGAAGATATGGCTATGGGAAAGTGCACGCCTAAAATTATGCTCTAAATGATTCACACAGTTAAGGCGACAACAAAAATTCATAACGCGTCCTTTTTATTACGCGTTTAGCTCATGCAGCAAAGCAGACAAAGCAGACAAAGCAAGCGAGCGAGCAGTTAGGCAACCAGGCAGCAGGCACACGACACTGCTCATGTTACAGCTGAAACGCTGTGAAATTTATTTTATTAAAGCGATTTCAAATCTGTAAATCACGCGAGAATTTATTATTGTACTCGCTGAAAGTATGGGTTGCTCATATATTTCTTAGTAACGTTCTAAGAGTGTAGTACAGAAAATAAAACTCTGGTAAAGAAATTAAGTAATTTAATTTTAAGAGAATTTTGAGCTATTATTAACTAAGCTGTTAAAGCTTTACCCTTAAAGTTTTCATCAAACAATGGTCTTCGATTTTTTGGAAAATTAAAGAGTAAAACTTAAAATATGAGTATAGGTGCTATTAAAATGTTTCGAAAGAACTGTGGTCTTTTATCATAAAATAATTATGAAAAAATTCAATGTTATGGCTCCTGAAAACTCTTGGACACGAACTATTAGGCTAATAACAAAGGGCTTATAATCTTTAATTAAAGTAAATACAAACGTTCGCCATATTGTTTTAAATTTAAACCCTTCCTCATATATCCTGTATTGTGCTGAATCACTCTAAGTTACATATATATTCATGAAAATAAACAAAGTTAATTTCTAAAAAAAAATTAAGCAGCTTCTACTTTGTTAGTAAAACGAAATATTTTATTGAGTGTTTTTTTCATAAACGAAATGAATTGTCAACACTTTTCCCAAACGTTAATTTGGCATTTATCCTTTTAGTCTCATAGGATCATCTTAAAGCACTCAAAAATAAACTTATGCCATTTTTTCGTTCATTCAAAATTGAAAACCTTAGAAACCAAAAATGACAGTGAAATAAAACTTCTGACAACTTTTATTTATTACATTTTATATTTATTTATTTTTTTTTGTTTCAATACAACACAGCGTAGGCAGCGTTCTGTTGGAATGAGATTTTTTTCTGTTTTTTATTTATGTGCAGAAATATCACGTGTGCCTTAGAGATTAAGCTACGCAATACATGAAAATATTATTCCCATATACAGATTTATTTTGATGCAAATAAAATTATATGAAAATCTCTACTTGTCGGCGCATTTCCTGTTGTTGATAGAAAACAAGGCGCTTTCATTTAACCCCCAATGCAATATGTCCCATAAAATCACACAATAGCTAAATTCTGCGAATTAAATTATCCCAAGTGGTGCTTACTTGTTTGTTTCTGAGTTATTTTATTTTTGGATAACTTCATAAAAAAATGTTTGAGGTAAGCCACAACGAAATATTGTAATTCAATCGCTCTGAAATGTGTTTTTTTAGAGGTTTGTTTTTTGAATAGAGATAAAACTGGCATTTTATGGTCAAATCTGGCAATTCTAATGTCATTTATGTTCAGTTTGGTTTGCCATTTCATCATAAACAGGTTGACAAAAGGTCGACATAATCGTCCATCAGAGCAATTAATTCGGTTAACCATGGATCGTTTTCGCACTACGTTTACTCTATGTGATAATACGCATCCGCAGAGACGTCGAACAGTGCGCACCGAAGAAACAATTGCCGCTGTAGAGCAAAATGTTGAAGAGGACCCGAATGAATCGATTCGCCACCGTGCACAACAATTGGAGCTTTGTCCATCAACTTTATGGAAGATTTTGCGCAAAGATCTTGGCTTGCGACCTTACAAGATCCAGCTTGTGCAAGAATTAAAGCCGCGAGACCATGCAATGCGTCGTGATTTTGGTGTATGGGCCGAAAATGAGATTGATCTCGATGCTGATTTTCATCGCAAAATTTTGTTCAGTGATGAGGCTCATTTTTGGTTGAATGGCTACGTCAACAAGCAAAATTGCCGCATTTGGAGTGAAGAGAATCCACATGAGACCCTTGAGACGCCATTACATCCACAAAAACTGACTGTTTGGTGTGCTCTATGGGCTGGTGGAGTCATTGGGCCATACTTCTTCCGAAATAATGCTGGAGAGTCAGTTACCGTTAATGGAGACCGGTATAGAGCCATGATAACCGACTATTTTGTTCCCGAATTGGATGGCATGAATGTGGATGAGTTGTGGTTCCAACAAGACGGCGCTACATGGGACACAGCGCACGTCACATTCGATTTATTGAAGGAAACATTCGATGAGCGCATAATTTCGCGGAATGGACCTGTCAATTGGCCACCAAGATCGTGTGATTTGACACCATTGGATTATTTTCTTTGGGGATATGTGAAGTCGCTCGTCTACGCCAACAAACCAGAAACGTTAGGGGACTTGGAAGCCAACATTCGTGGCGTTATTGCCGACATACGGCCCCATATGCTCGAAAAAGTGGTTCAAAATTGGACCTGTAGAATTGGCTTTATTCGAGCCAGCTGCGCGGCCACATGCCCGAAATCATATTTAAACATTAATGGTATAAAATTATCCTTCCAATAAAGCCAAATTGATGGACATTAAAACGATTTTATTGTGTTTTATTTCAATTCGAAGCTCTATACCTCTAAAAAAAACACCCTTTATTAACTTAATGCTATTTTTGACCACTTTCTGATTTCAAGTATCTGGGAAAATCGTAGATATTTTCAGAATGGTTTTTCGAGTTAAAGAAGGAATCTGTCTATTGCGAAAACATTCTCCAAATTCAATTTTTTTTATAAACAAAGCATTAACGTTACTCAATCTGTGTCCCCATTTCGAAATATTTCCGAAAAAATTTTGTATATGAAACATCGTTATTATTAATCAAAATATCTTTCATTTTGTTCAAAAGAAATTAGTATTTTTACATTTCATCTGGCTCAAAAAAAAATTCCTTGCATTTAATATATATAATGTTTATTGAAGACTGTTATTATTAGCCATGATCCAAATATTTTCCTTGCACAGAATATTTCGCAACAACAAAATAACTTCGAAAATATTTCGTAAAAGGAATTTGTTATTGCTCAAAATATTTATCAACCTCTTGTCTTAGTGCTTCGTATCAGACTCAACATTTCGAAGGATTTTTCAAGAAGTTTTTTTCTAAAGTTTTTCGTGTAAATATAAAGAAATCTTATTTCATTATTGTTAGGAACCATTTTAATAAACATTTATTCATTATAATGTTTTCATAATTTCAGGATTTTTATCCTTTTTGCCAAGGATTTTATAATACATTTTTGCCTTTATTCCTTTCGAAGTTTTTGCTTTGTGACTTATTTGATTATGTACTATTAATTGGCATCACAACACAAAGCAACACACATACAGTCACACAGACATACACTTGCTTACATACAATTTTTCAACGATTGATTTCGTAATATGCTCCAGAGTATTGTTTACGTGCTGTGCGGAAAAAATGCAAACAAATAAAAGTTATGTGTAAGCAACTTTTGCATGGTATGATTGTGCGAAGGCTTTAACTGTGTAGTTGTTTTTGCATTTTATTGGCTAAAGTCACTACAACAACGTAGATATGCATGTGTGTCACGCTTCTATGCGTGTGACTTTATTGCAAAATTCATTCAATTGTGCTGCTTTTTAATAAATTTTCATATGAGATTGAGTGTAAAATTTTATTGCATACATTTTGGTGCGTACGAAACAATTGAAAATTTTTTCAATATGAGCAGACATTTTTTTGTGCTTTACTCAGAAACATGAATTTAAAATCGATTTTTGTTCTTTCTATAGCAAGCAATTTACAACTTGTTCAATAATTTAATATTATTCAAAAAAAAAAGTTATTTAGGAACTTGGGAAGTTATGTTAATCATTTGTTTTATACCAAAATGTCTATGTATATATTGTGAGAGAATGCTAAAGGTCTATTGAATAAACCAACAGAATATTATTCAGTTTATCAATGTTGCAATCTTTTTAGAGAATTAAAGGTCTTGTAAAAAGCAGCATAAGAAGACCAGCAAATAAAGCACGAATATCTAAGCAAAACAGCAATAATATACAAGCACAGCTTCAAGACAAGCCAAACTACGACAGCATAAATTTCCTTTTATATAAAAATAAACAACTAATTTATGACTTAACGAAATCGTTGCCAAATAGAATATTTATGAGACAGCGTGTGAAGCTGTATGATATGTTTATCTCTGCATATTTCTTTTCAAAATGAGTTTGAATGTATTGGGACATAGAATAAAAGCCGTAGTTATGTTGTAGTTTTTTTTTTTATTCCAAAGGAAAAAAAATGTCTACAAAATTACACAGGTCTATAAAAAACGATTTTTGGTTATTTATTTTGTGCGCCTAATAAAGTTTATTTTTTTAAATTTTTTACAGCTTGCCTTTTTCAGTAGCATGCAACTTTCTAGGGAATATCCTTTGAAATATTAGTCTTATAGCTACATATTAAGTACAAAACTTTTTTTTGGTTTCTCAAGTTATACTCATTTTTATTTTAATGATAAGAGGAGGTTAAATTTAAATAAATATATAATCAAAGGGTATTGCTACAAGATTTCTGGATTGCAGGACTGCTTATTATCTGATCAAAGTTTGTTTGATAAATAAACATATCCTAATTTAAAAAATTATTAAATAGCATTATAACTTTAACAAACAAATACTGAACATAATGCCCCCAGGCCATAATATTTCGAAAGCAGGCTTTTTTTATGGTATTTCAGGTTTTAAAGGGAAACTATTACAAAGCTTTCAGGTTAGAACGTATTTCCACTGAGCTAGTGACTTGAGATTTCTTGAATTTGTCCAAAATTTTACTGGCCATCTATCAATAAAAAAATTAGGACAAAAAATACGCACAACGATAACTAAAAGATTAAATGTTTTTTTTACCTCGTACGGTCAGATGTGGCCTGGCTGATAAAGTGGCGATATGCCGTCACATTTACACGTAGTTATATATAATGTGTGTTTATATTTTCAGTTCTTCTTAGTTGTTTTTTTTGGCTTCATCATGTATGCAGAGAACTGCTTTCATAAAAACATTGAAAAAAAAAATGTATGCCGTATGTAAAAAAATTCGTTTTCGTTTCGTTGATTTTTATGTTCAATTTCGAAGAACACACAGCCTAAAAAAAAATTTTGTCCACTGATTTAAAAATCAGGTTGTCAGTTTAATGTGATTCCAACCTCAGACCCCCTCCATCACATCAGGTATTTCAAATACCCTAGCCTCATAAATGCGAAAATCAGGTTGTTTGGTATATTCGGGAGTATATAACACTACGAATTAATTTTTTTTCAACGAAATTCATTACATCGTGTGAAAGTACAACTCTCCTTTTCAAAACTCGTTTCAAATTAATACCTTTTTATAATTTAGAGAATGTTACAATACTTTTGGGTTAACCTGACGTATGAATAACATTTAGTAGTAATTTTCATGGCTTCAACAACTGATATCATAAAGGCTGATTAGTTCTAAGCTGAAGCTACAATGTGTCGCTCCTTATGCTCGTGTAACAGCTCACTAGTGAAAAGTAAATCTATTTAAACTTTTTATCTATATTTCTTTCTTACAAAATTTAGTCCTCCACAATACACATTATAGTCGAAATACTAAAAAAATCCTGTAAGTTAGGTAAAATTAAGTTGCACACAATACATAAGGTGGCCTCTGGCTTTATGTATAATGCTGAGGTATTATTTTGAATTTGTGTTTATATTTCTTTAGAGTTTTAGTGTGCTTATAAATTTGGGTTTTTACTATTTACTACATGAAAAAAATAGACACAAGAAAAATGTCGCCATGTGCTAACTTTCACAGAGAAAAATACTGGTTACTTTTTTTAAGGTTTTGGTAGGGTCTTATTTTACTCTTCCTGTAGTTTCTATTTAAAGAATAAATCTAAAATATAAGACTATTGCTTGTATTAATTAATGCATGAGGATATATTATGTATTTATGCAACAATCAACTTAATACTGATAAAAACTCAATAGAAATGTATTTTGCTAATATATGTTCCCAGTGTTTAGTGTAAATTCTTCATGTTTCATCAATTTAAGGGCTTATATCAAGTCTGTGCTGCAAGAGTATTTAATAAATTACAACTTTAACGTGTGTTTAAAATTTCTTAAAATATTTCCCACACAAATTCTAGATAAAAAAATGTGTAAAAATATTTCATAATAAAAATCAAATATCTTGTAGCCTTTTGCTAATAAAAACAAAATGTGCCTAAAAGTATTTTACAACAAATTGCCTATTTTTTTCCAAACGACCAGCTATTGTGTCATTTTTATTTGGCTGTAGTAGGCTTAACTTACTTAAGCATATAATTTAGCCTAAAGTGGCAAAAAATGAACCCTTTTCTAAGCTCAGACATACACATATATATACAAACAGTCACTCACACTTACGAGCTACAAATAAGTAAATAAATTTGTAAATGCAAGATTTTTTGGCCTACACAACAAATTGACCAATTTTTCCAAATGAAAAGTTTCAAAGCGCCAGAAACGACATGTAAATAAATGCAAATTTACGCACAAATCCACAAAAACATACATACATTATATACAAATACACCTCTATAAATTGGCACTCATACTATCGTTGCATATGTTTGCATCAAGAGTTGTAGGCTCGTATTTTCCTTTGCCGTTTATTTTTATAAAAATTTATTGAAATGTTTTTGAGACCTTCACATTTGTTCATGTATGCGTATCTGCGTCTACTTTACATTTATTTGCTTTGTTAAATTACAAATAAACATTGCTAAGCTCACACACACACACACATAGCTAAATGGCACATACACACTTGTACCACCACGCAGTCAAGCAAACCAAACAAAAATATGTTAAATAACAAACTACTTTGCATATTTAAAAGTCGCAGCAGCAAATGGTGTAGGCAATATGAAGAAAAAACTGAAATCATCTTCAAATTTCAGAAGGACTCTCAAAGGAATGCTGCAGAAATGCCAAAAAGCCCTTAATTTTCTTTGACGTTTTTTTCTTATATGCTTCCTGCGCCATGTCCTTTTTAACCCTGTCAAAAACTTTGCTTTCATATCATAAATATATGCAAAACTCTGTGCTATAAAAGTGTGCACACTGAGCGAAAATGCTGTAAATATGTTTTTGATTTTTTTAGAATTTTTATAAATAGCTGAATTAATGCTAAAGTTTTTGAAGAAATTTACTGACTAATAAAAAATTGTTTTCTTCCTTTTTTTCAGGTGAGTACTTCTAATGTGGTAATTATTTAAAAATTAAGAGTAAATTCGAATAAAAAAAGATTGAAGACAGCACTTATTATGTGGCACAAGTAAAATTAAAACATACGCAATTTTTAAACAAATTTATAGAAGAAGGTTTCATATGAAAAAATTAACTACACAAACTATGCTTTCAAAGTTTTTAGCATGTTTTAATTTCGTTTTGGATTTGTTTTAGAAATGAAAACATGAAGTTTATTTCTGGACTATACAAAACAAAAAAAAAGGAAATGTGACAAGGTATCGGAGATACAAAAGCTCAAGTTTGAAGTCAAAAAGGGTTCCAAAAAAAATTCCGAACATTAGACTTAGAAGATGTTTTGACATTTGGCCTCTGACCACAATTCTATATCCTAACTAAATCGGAGTCAGAACAAGCCTGTTTTTTTTGGATACATAGGATAAACTTCAGTTCACAAATGTGATCACAAAACCGTTAAAGTATCAAAAAGTATTTTCAGATTACTACACAGAATGTTTTAGAAAAACTTCAGCTCAAAAAATCAATTCCAGACACTGAGTGAGTAAGTTTGGTGGTTACAGAGCACTGTATGGGACACCTCGGATTCAGTATAGATTACTTTATGCGTAAAAAAATATTAAATTTCGAGCTATTTACTTTTCAAATGTCAATTCAATCTTTTTATAAATTGAACTACGTTTTTGTTATAAGCAATTTATTAATCATTTTTTGAACGTAGGTCAGTATGCCCAAATTGCCCGAATTGCACATAAACTGAAAAAAAAAAGAATTTATTCAGAGAACTTATAAAATGAGACTTTTGAAAGCTGTGTTCATCCAAACGATTACTCAAATTCAGATGCTTTTTATACTGACAAATTTTTAGTATTTATTTCTTTCCAAAGCCATTATTTTAAACTTTTTTAATTTTAAATTAAAAAAAGATAGCAAAAAGTAGGATGGAATTAGAATTTTTGAAAATAAAAAAATTCGTCACAGAAAACCAGTTTTGGACTTGTGTGAAACAAAAAGGACCATTTTTTCCAAGGAGATAAATCTTATTAGTTGAAAATCTACGTCTACGCAGACATTTAAAGATTTGATAAACTTTGCAAATAAGCATAAGAGTGATATCTCAAAAACTTGTGCCTCAACTCAAACCAAAAACCCTCCAATCTTTAAAGTACTTGACCTCATTGTATTTGATAATTTCAGTGTATCTTTTTATAGCAACTCGTGTTTCTCATTTTAAAGGACATGTCAATTTATATGTCAGTACCGTTTGCATTTTTAAGCTGCCATCAAAACGCGTGTGTATGTGTGCAAACGTTCCAATAAATTCAATAAATACGTATGTTTTGCGGCTAAAAGGATATTTGAGAGAGAAAAATAACGATACAAATTGAAAAAGATGAACCAAAAAAAAAATGGAAAGAATCCATTCAATCTTAGCGCTGAAAATGGAATCTGCTTAGCAAATTGGGTTGCCATCAAATTTGCATGCAAATTTTTTGTATTTTCCACATAAGTGTGTGTTCATACGCTTAAGTGTGTTTGTAAGTTTTTGACTGGTTTTCAAATGGTAGACACATACAAATAAACAAATAAATTTTAAACTTTGAAATTTTGTTAACTTTTTATTATTTTGCTTGCGGCTTTGCTGCTGCAATTCGAGTATTTAATGGTAATTTAATATAGCAAATTGGCTATTGATGGCGAGAATTTAATATTTTTGAACAAATATTAAATTAAAGCTACATGTTTTTAAGAAAACATTATGTTCACCTTTTACTTTTAAGACCACTAAATAGAAATAGTAAAACAGAAGCAGTGGACGGAATCTAAAAATTTCCATAGCTGCTGGCTTTTTCTCAGAACTCAATGTCACATACAGGAGGGCTTATTTTCGTAATATTGAACTATTCGCAGAAAAAATTGCAAAAATATTATTTAATAACAATTTTTTTGTACCTGTAGGTATTTGCATTCACAAAATTACCATTCTCGCTTAGGTTGGTTTTATATTTATATATATGACAGTTGAAGTATATTTCATTTGAATTCATTGTAATAAAATTGCAATATTGGAATAATAAAGTGTAAAGATGAAACATTTTCCCCAAATTTATAGTTTCAACAACTAAGTGAACAATTATGAATCTAAGAAACGTAAATCGTAATAAATTCCCACCACAAATCTTTAAAAAGAGCTCTATTTTAAAATACTTTGATGCAAAACAATAGAAAAATTAACAGTGGAGCAATAAAAATAAAACACTATAACTATAACAATATAACAAAATTTATTTTTGTAGTGCACATTCGTTAGTTTTTCAGATAAGTCAGAAACCTTATTATTCATCATTTCCATGAACTTTTTTTAAGGACATCAAATGGAAATCGTTAAAATGAAAAGTGTCTGTCACAAAAAGTAATGCTTTTTCTTACAATTATGACGAACTAAATTAAATTATGCTCATTCCTTTGGAAAATTTTTATATGAGTGAAAATCACCATAGAATAAAATAAATAATTTTTTTAAAAAAAGTTAGTCAATACTTTTCCTGTTTCTTACGAATTGAAAAATGAATTAAATAATATATATTTGAATCAAGTTTTCCAATTACATATATAATGATAATATTCCACTGCAAAACTGCTAACAATAGGAGATTTTCAGAGAAAGTTTTCAGACGCCCGGGATAAGTACGTCACCATTATTTATTGTAGAATATATACATTCAAAAAGTGACCAGATTCTCCCAGGTGATGTCCAAGGTCAATTTTTGAACTATACCAATTGATACATTTATTGATAAAAATTTTATCGAGACTAATTTAGAACAGCCCGGGACCGACTTTCTAAAAAACAAAATTTCTTTTGTCATCGATTCTGTGGAGAAATTTTTTCTGTAAAAATGGTGCAAAAATATTCCGCTGTCGGACAACTAATGAAATGGTGAAATTTTTATGACATGAAAAAAGTATTGTGTTTAAAAATATATGATTATTTTTCGACCGATTTCTATATAGAATATCTATATTTTTTAAACTAAAACTTAGGACAGTCTTAGTTTAATTATCTCTTGTTTCTTACGAAGAATAACTCAAAATAAGCTACTTACTATCACAGTAATGCTCTGCGGCTTAAAGTTATAAAGAAATGGCCAAAAGAAGTAGCACTAGGCTCAATTTTAATTAAAAAAAGTTAAAATCTATTCTTCAACAAAAGTTGTTCGAGACCTGACAAACACTTTCAAAAATTATGTATGTATATCACCGAGATTTTTCTATTTGTTGCTGTCTAGTTTTTATCTTGCCCCCCAAACTTGACTTCTTTGTGAATAGTTCTTCTTGATTGGACTCAAGTTTTTTGGAAATTAAAAGCTTTTTCTTTTATAATATATATTTTAAGTGAATATCCCCAGTATTGTTTTGATTTTTTTGTGCTTTTTTTCTAACAAAGCGATACGCAAATCAATGTTATTTTTACAGAAAAGCACCCATTCAAGCAATTTTTCATTTTATTAAATCAAACAAATTTCTTTTACATTTTATGCGAATTTCGTTGTGACCACTGCCACCGGTTCATTTCTGCTCAAATGATGACTTTATTGCACCACTCTATATCACACATAACACAGTCTGTATATAAACTCTGACAATTGTAGTGCGTTAATTCAGAAAATTCAAATGCGTAATACATACGCAAAAGGAGCTAAAGTGGAAGTTCTTGCAAAAAACCATAGAAGAAAAAGCAAACAGCAAAAAAAGTAGCCAAATTCGTTTTTTATTACCCGCCGGCATAACATGTTGGCAACAAAAAAGTAGTTTAGCAGTGAAACAGGAATCACAAATAAGCTGCAGGTAGCAGTTCTTATCAAAACAAGAAACTTAATCTACAAACTGCTGTTTATATCCTTGGCATATTCGCAACGTCTTTCTGTGACTTCTGTTAGGAAAATTTTATTTTTTTTACAAATTTTTTTTATTTCTTGCGCTTTTGTCTGTTTTCGCATGTTTTATTTCAATTGCTTCATTTTTTATTGTTTTTTTATTTTTTGGCTTTGTTTTAACAGGAATATGCGTGGCTGCTTATGAATTTTTCCTTATGTAGTAAAATGGAAAAAAAAGAATAAATTATGCTGCCTAAAGGCGTACTAAATTACATTATTTACGCATAAATTTTGTGAAAGCAAAAATATTCTGCAAAACATGCGAAATACGGATTTTTTGCCAACTTTATCGAAGCTTGATGACTTAGATATCAAGAAAAAATATTCAAATCTTTTTTTAGATAATTGTAAATTTTTTTTTAAATTTTAATACGCATTTCCGCTTCATCAGATTTCTTTTTCCTTTCTTTTTTAAATTCCAACACAAATTCTAATTCTAAATTTTTTCCACATTTATCTAAAAATCAAATATGACATCCTTCCGCACTGTTAATCTTTAACATTTTTGCTGTAAGCCAATATTTTCTGCTTTCATGCTTCATTTCGTCACCACTTGACTTGCCACCGTTGTAACCGTTATAGTCCGGAAAGCAAAAAAACTCAACCCAGCCACTCAAAGCCCATATGGACATTTGTCACTTTTGCCAACCAGACGCTGTGTTGTGATTTTTGCTACATATTGCTGGTGTTGCTGTGGGTAGTTGGTTCCACTTCATCAGCATTGCTGGCTGCGAAACCATCGCCCACTAGAAAAGCAAAATAAACAAAATCATCAACAACATCCAGCTGTCATGTTAACAAGCAGCAGCAGTAGCATCAGTGTTGTAGGAAAAAATATAACTGATGCTTTATCATAACAGAATTTGGTTTATTGTTGTTGTTGCTGCTGTTTTGGACAGCAGCATACGTATGCTTTCTTGATGTTGCTGCTAACATCTTTTACTGACTTTAAGCAGCATTACAAATATCATAGTTTGCACTCTGATGATGTCGGTTGAAATTATTGTCATTTGTCGTCATCTTATTAAGTGAGTACTTTTTCATTTTGAATTTGTTTTTGGTTTTTTTCTGCATATTTGATTTCTTGTTTGTTAGAAAGTGTACACAAGCACCGACAAATATATACTCATTTATACATATCTGAAAATTAGTAGATATTATATGAAAAAAACTAAATTTTTCTTGTATTTCTTATGATATTACTTTAACTAGGCCTAGAAAGAGATTACAGAAGTTTTTATCCTTTTCATAAGACATTTGATCAAATAATAATGCTTAACAAAATAAAAAATTAAAGCACTGTTAGCTCCCTATTTTAATAGGTTAATTTAAATATTATTCGCACACAATGTTTTGTGCAGCTGTACTTGAATTAAATGTCGCTCATACGACCCAGTGTTAAATTTTTTCCCATTAAATAGTTACAAAGGTTATATCTACTTGTAATAGCATGTTAATGTTTCCTATGATATTTAGTTAAATTAATTACTGATAATTTTGAAATTGTAATTGCATTGAAATCGATTCTACTTTAGGGGGTATTCAGCGTTCGCTTCATTTTAATTAAAACGCTTTGCTTATCGTTGCAATTAATTTTGTAATTACCTATAGACAAATATACATTCGCTGGCGAATGCATACATAATATGTGTTAGCTATTTTTAGTATATGTGCATGCGTAATTACATCTTTATGTTAAATAAATGAATGTGCAACCATTACAAATATTTGTTAAACTTATGCAAATTAGTTTTAGAAAAAAAATTGTTATTTGATATAATCAAAAATATGGCAAATAATTAATTACTTTTTGTTGGCTAACAGAACATAAAGCTGAAGCTTAACCAAATGAATAGTTTTATTTATATCCTTAAAGCTATAAACAATTCTGACTTAATATAGTCACAAGTCCTAGGAATCTACGTTTTAAATAAAAATTGCTATCTAATAATTTAATGCAAACATCAGCTTAAGGATAACTTTATATAAACTTAGCATTTACGAGTAAGTCAAAATATTTAGTTTTTAGATTCGAAATATATTGCAATTTTTGATGAACTGGCAGGTGGTTGAATAGCCAAAACTATTGAGAAAATCAAAAGAAATTAGAATAGTTGATATACTCATATATTAAGAGGTTGATGAAGAATTCAAAAAAAAAAAATTGAATAAATAATAAATATAGACAAGGTCATAAAATATTTAAGAGCTCAAAACACTTTAAGCAAATCTAAAATTATTGAACGACTGGAAAAACTACGAGCAATTCGAATTTTGCTAAAAAGGTTGATAAAGTTGACACTTAATGGTTAAATCGATATTTATTTTTAAAATTGAAACAACTGAAGGGAAAAAATCTTAAAACAAGAAAAAATTATGAAATCGAGGTACGTGGAAAATTGAAATTGCCGCTGAAAATCTAAAAAATAACACTTGTGTTGCTTTAGCGTTACATTTTCTCCACTGCACTCCATACTATATATTTTTTTATTTCACATTTGCCATAAAATTGTTCACTCAACAGTAACTTTATTTTTGATTAACCCTAAATTGTATACACATTAACTCACATAAAAACTTACATCCTCAGCTGTAAAAATGACGCATTTCAGCGCTCAACCAACTAATAAATCACATGTGAAACAAGTTGTGACTTTTATGCTTAATTTGTAAGTTGTTGTGAAAGTTTGTCAGCCTGTGTGTCCATGCACATATAACACAATCATTCATCACAATGGCAGCACAAATACAACAGAAGAAAATTATAACAACATAGTAGCCTTTCATACATGTATGTGTGCAGCTGTAAGGAAACATATTGCATAAAAAACTTAATTAATCAGCAGAGAAACCTCATGACAGACACTCACTCATACATTAACTCACACATGCATGAATATGATGCATTACATGTATAAGGAGCAACAATAACATTACCAAACACATAAGCTGCTAGTGAAAAACTATCAACTTTTGCGGCACTTCATCAACATCAATGTTGTTGCAAAAATGTTGCTTTTATAATATTTGCTACACTCAGTGAAAAATTTAATAATTTTAATATGAAAATGTGGAATATATACACTAACTATATCAAATTGCTCATATGCAAATCGTTTGTAACGCTTTGGCGCAAAATATGCTGAACCGATTTTCACAATATATTTTTCAAAATAATATATTTGTAATTAAGAAATTGAAATTATCCTTATTTTCCAGATTTTATATTTTGATTATTCTTTATTTTAGAAATAAGATATGGAAAACGTCGAACAAAAATATTGTTATGATTTTTCATTGCTTTTGCTTATGCTGCTTCTTAAACTCTATGTTGATATTTTTTTGCTTCTTATTTGGGTAAGGGGAGGGGCAGGTGCAGAAAAATTTTAAGGCACGTTACATGGGGGTAGGAGGTATCAAAAATCTTCAAAAATTGCGTCAGGTAATACTTGAACAAAGTGTTAACGGGTTACTAACAACTCTTGTGATTTGGATGTGGTTTGAGTTTGAAAGACCTTTCATCTGCTGGACATTTAAAAGTGTTGTTTTAAACATCTGTGAAGCATTGTTCTCCTGTTATCACGTCTTTTGTAGAAAACTTAGAAATAAAATTTAAAGCAATCAAGAAATGCTCTTTAATAAAATTTCACTAGAAACTACAGCTGAAGCAATAAAATCTGCTCCGACAACTTTAAGTTCCAGCTACATTCTTTCACGCAATGTTTCACTTTTACAACCCATTTTAACTCTTGTTGTTCTTTGCCCACGTTGTTTTCTCATTTTTACACAAATTTTTTTCTTCCTTATGAAAAAAATATTTATTGTGTACTTTTTCTAATGTTTTCTTCCATTGTTTCCTTGGTAAAAAGAAAACCTGAAGAAGCTTCAAAAAAAAAACAACAGAAAAGGACATAAAAAATTCTTATTTCCATAACAGAACACAGGCATATTCCTACGCAATTACCGCTGCCTGGCCAGGTAGAGCAAGTGGACTTGAGAGCATTTGAAGTCCAGCAGCTGACCTAATAACAGGCAAACAAAAAGGGAAAAGTTTTAATAAAAGAAAGGCGGAAGATGTAGTAGCATACAAAAGAGAAAAAAATGGTTGCATAAAAAAAGGAAACCAAGAAGAGCGTAAGGAAGTGGCACAAAATTTGCATGTCGCTTTACATTATTTTCAATTTTGTTTTTCTGTCAAGTCGCACAAAAGGATATTTGTTACTGAAAACTTGTTTCCAGTTCAGTTCAAAGTTTAATGAATTTGATATTTTTCTGAATTTTATGCTTGAGAAATCGCTAAAAATTAAACAAAAAAAAAAATATAATAACGGAAACAAATAGAAATTCTAACTGTTGCTCTTAGCCAAGAATATTAGGTTATAAGCTAATATCTTTGCTAAGCTTACAAATGAACCTTTCTGTTGCATTTATTTTAAATTCTCATCCAAATTTTAATCCAACCTAAGGCTATTTATAAGACATATTTTTTTATTTCACTCAAATGAGCCATTATTTTGGCTTTAGTCTAAATTTTGCATACATAATCCTTATATTAGCTTGAGCAGCATATTATTAAGATAATAACTCTAATTCATCATACTTGAAATAATTTTATGCTCATTTCATAGATCCACTATACCCAGTTTATAGACTGAAAGCCACTTGCTCACTCATTCATTTTGACATTCATGCGGCTCCATTATCTTGACATGAAATCAACTACAGCTGCCACAGGATCACAAGGATGTTTTTATGTATGCGTTTTATTTAAAGGTTACGCAAATTTAGAAAAAATAAAAAATTCAAAAGGAAAATGAAAAAATATCTTGAAAAAAAAGATAAGGAAGAAGCATAAGGAAATAAAGAGAAAATAATATAAAATAAGTAATAATAAAGTCATGCCAGGCATAGAAGGAGGCATATTTTAAATAATTCAGTACCTTAGTTATCTTAGATATTTTGCAAAAGATTTTCTTTCGAAATTGACTTAAAAAATTGCTTTATTAGAGTGGGTGTATAATTTAATGAAGCAGATATTTATTTCTGAATTATTCAATAATCCCACCAGTATATTCGGTGATTTGACATTTTGAACACAGCTGCAAGGTCCTTGTAGATTGACAGTACTCTGATGATTGTTCATCAATATTTGTGCTAAGTCAGCCTGTGTAAAAGCTAACGTTCGAGCTGCTCTAATGTATTTCCTGTACACTTTAAGGTACTATCCACATTTTTGTACCACTTAAGATTTATGTCTTAACCGACACATAAGACTTTTTCCATTTATTCAGTTAATTTTGCTATTCGAAACCTCTGACCACAATGTTAGTTACAAACTGTATTTTTATATTCACTAGAGTTCGTTTACTGTTTGAAATTAAACCTTTATTTTCCGTAATAAAGTAAATAACAAAAAATATCTTTTTGGCATCAAAAACCTGACATTATTCTTTGTTATCATTTCCAAAATCAAAATCATCTTTTCCCAAGGGTTCAATCTACCTCCATACGAAATTTCACCGAAATCAGTGCATTGGCTTAGCTGAAAAAACAGTTTTTTTTGTTAGAGGCGTAGCAGCACCCACTAAAAATAATATAATTTTTCAGGGTTCAATCCTTACGAACTTGTAAGAAAGCTATCACGCTCTCATGTCAAAGTTTATCTATTTTACGTCGGGTATATACAATCCTTTACAATCACTGCGCCAAGGTTAGGTCAGGTTAGCGCGAGATTTGACAATTATCAACATAATTTTGACCGCAGTTAGACCAATTGTATACATGGTTTAACACTTTGGTTTTGGAGACTTTGGAGAGATGCCTTCAAAAGAGTCTAAGAAATTACATTCAAATAACTTAAAATTCTGAGTTGCGGACAGACTCTTTGACGTGAAGTTTTTTAAAAGTTCTACATAGATCTCCTACGTCAGCAAGTCTCAGTGGTTGAGTCATGCTTGCCAATAATATAATGTCTTTTAACGAGACCAACATAGATTCTCAGAACCTAAATCACTAATATCTATTTAAATCATTTAAGGAGTCAGGTAGCATAGAATAAAATTCTAATGCAGAAGAATTTTGTTGAAAGAAATCCATGTTAATCAGAATCATCGCTGAAGATCACATTGAACCAAAATAAGATATGTTGGCATTATGCTGCTGTTAGGGGCATCAGGGTAATAGAATGAACTTCTTCTGTTCTTCGAACAGTTCAATAAGTAGGATGGCTGTACTCAGTGCATGTTAAAATTCATTTTAGGCAAAAGCTGCTGAAGCTTTGAAGGGCTGTGGCTTACAAAGTTATAACGTTATGATTGATGAATTTCTTAAATACGTATTGATTTTTTTTTAAGTTCACCCTAGATTTATAATTACGCTTTTGAACTAATTTTGCGACAATATTATGCATTGCTACGGGAGGTGCGGCGATATCAGAAAAGGAAAACAAAAATCGTACAGCAATTGTTCCTCAGTTCTTTTTTTCTGGTATCTTAACAAAACAAAAGAAGCAGCAAATGAAAGCAAAACATGAAGTTCTTCTGAAGGATGAGAAAAAGAAAACTGGCACAAAACAGCAACTTCAAACAATAGAAAAAGACATATAAAATAAATAAAAATGAACAAAGATGGAATAAAAGTAAATAAAACAAAGCTGAGCAGCACAAAAAACGGAACCAATTCATTGCTTTTGTGTTTACTGCTATCTCTTGTTGGTTCAAACTTTTTTCCGAAGTTATTTTTAGCCAATCATTTGTTAGCGTTTGCCTTTTTACCTGCTGCCATTTTTAGGGCATCACAAGAACTCTGATATTTTATTTTTTGTTTTGATTTTGAAAAACCTGCGGGAAATTATTTTCCGCCTGTGTTGCTTATTTCACTCCGGCTGCAATTGCTGTTTCTGGCAAATAATTTGCTCAACTCAAACACATTAGACAGGTGTAGTCCTTGAAAAAAGTCTGAAGCGATATATAACGATTCTTTTCTTTTTATCTTGTTAGTTGGCAACTCTGTCAAAATCATGTAGCTGTCAAATGATAATTGCCTGACAAACAACAGTAACAACAACTTACAACATATGTTGACAAAATTTCCAGCTCGAAAGGACGAAAAGTAAAAAATAAATAAATACAAACAAACTTGAGACGCAGCATGAAGCAGGGAACGCGCGTGTGTGTAGCATCTTTTTGTGCTGCTTTTATTTGTTTGCACGAAAACCCACATGAAAGACACACAAACACAAAGTAACATACATACAGAGCAGTAGTGGTAACGGTTTTAAGCTTCCTTTGACGTCAAGTGTGTGGGCATCTGCAGCGCATGGTGGTCCAAGACCGATTAAAAGATTCAGTTTCTTTGCTAAAGAAAAGTCATTATGCGTAATTACAGAGAGGCCAATAGTTTCAAGTCTTGACAGTTGAAAATCATTAACTAAGTATACGTAATTAATTTAATAATTTGTCTCATTGGATAGTTAAGTTTTAGTACAAAGGCTCTCTCTAAATCTTCTATTTTACATAGATGAAGCTCAAGAGTTTGCAGTTCCTAGCAATTGATTTGATTTTGTTTGAATGCTCTTTTAAGCCGTAAAGACTATTAAAAGGTCAATGACTCTTGGTCCTTGGTTGACGTATAATAGTATCTGTTGTTCTTCGAGCAGTATCACGTTAAAATCAATTTGCACTATTCGATATGACTGACTGCTGTCGGAAATGATGTCTTTAAGATGTTCTAGAAGACATTCTCTCATTGATCTGGACAATCAATCTCCAGTCCCAGTTACTATGTCCAGTCAGAAAATAGTTTTCAAATTTAAATAACTCACTTCGCCTATCCGAATTAAGATTTTTTTGACACCTGAGTCTTACATAAAAAATAAAGTTAAAAAAAAAATTAACATGAAAAAAGTGAAACATTTTTTGATAATTAAGATATGTGAATTTAATTTTACTTTGCTCATTTTAATGCCACTGTGCAACATCAGTTGCCTCATCACTTTGTAATCTTTGGTATTTTTGGTGTTTTAATGTTGTTGCTTTGTCTTTGCGTTAATTCACTAGCCAAAAAATTCATACGCTTAAGTGTGGTATAATGTTTACTTTGGTGTATATCATATCCCAATAGGAAAATGGAGCATGTGGTGAATAATACTAGATCACTCGGTTTGAATAAAATGAACGCAGTACACAAATTTTTGCAATGCATACCGTTTTTTTTGAATGCGTTCATAACTTGCACTCGGGTAATAGGTCATGACTTTAGTCATCGAGATCTGAATTGTAAGTGTCTCTTCTGTTTTGCTGATATTATCAGTTTTTCTCAGGTTTTCTGAATATTGGTTAATTTACGTGCGAACGTTGCAAAATGATCCTTTCTTCATATTTTTTGAAATGACTGAACGCTATAAGAATGTTCCTCTATCGTAATACAGATCTCACGCTTAAGCTAATGGGGGAATTCCTTGCCAATGCTGCTGCTATTTCTGTTGGATCGTGCTTAAGTCTAGTTAATGATTTACTGTTGTGCTACAAATATTAAAGTTATGACACTGAAGCGAAAATAAAAAATTAACAAAACATTTTCATAAAAAATAAATTAAAGTTTCTGCACTGTGCTGAAGTAAACCAACTTTGGGTGTTTTCTAAATATTATCAAAAACAAGTGATCAGTTTAATGCAAAAAATTGTAACAAAGATTTTGAAATTCCTAAACGTTCGTTTGACCATTTACATTAAAATTTTCCATGTAAATCGTATGCTTCATCGTAGCTCAAATTTACTTCGATTCTTCATTTCCCCATTGGATTGTGTCGTCACCGCTAGTATTGGTATTGCTGAAAGTATGTCAATGACTCTCGTGGGAAATGCGTTTCATGCCTTCAGTCGTTTGTTCCCCATTCAGCGACGTACGTTAATGCCAACGTGTTTTGCAATAAAATTAATGAATGCGTATTAAATTTACGCCGAGCTACGTTAACTAGTTTCCGTTTCCTTCCACTAAAGCGATATTTTTTATTATGTTGCTGTTGTTGCCGACTTGTTGTTCCTGGTTCGGTTGCTACTGCTATCCGTCGCGACGCACTCTTGTGTTCAACAGCTAAAATAATTAATGAGCAAATGGAATTATTTTGAAGTTGCCAAATAATTTGGGGATTTGCTTGCTGTTTACTGATGTGTGAGCGTCACTCATTTTGTTTTTGAATTATTTGAGTACATGTATGCGTGCGTGTGTGTATGTGTGTGTTTGCTTACGTGTGAGAAAATAGACAAACGTAATTATTTATAAATGCTCAAGGTACTTATGTATCCACAAAAATAGAAGTATCTTTTAATTAAAAGTAAATAAATTAAAAAAAATATTATTTGTGTTAAGAGCATTGCATATTTTTACATACATAAAGTACCCAATCTTTCCAAAATCTTAATTAAACCTTATTTTAGGCCTTAAAAAGATAACGCAAAATATTTACGTCATAGTAAATTTATTGAGTAAATAAATCAGGATGCGTACTTTATCAGAAGAATAGATTAAAAAATGTTAAGCCTTCTTTTATACACATAAAGTAGCGCTATTGAAATGATATGTCGTAAGAGTTTATGAAAGTACAAACCGCATTAGGACCATCAAATTAAATAAAGGCTCCTTGTTCAAAAAATAGGGCTTGAAAGTACGAACCGCATCCTAATGATGGTCCTAACCATCAAATTAAATAAAGGCTCCTTGTTCAAAAAATAGGGCTTGACTCAAATTTGAGTGCAAGAATTTTGGAAATATGTATGTAACTTTAAACAGTACAAAAATATTTGTTCTGTCCACGAAAAAAATGGTTTATAATTGTGTGGAGGTCGCTGTATAGAAAATTGAATGAGCCCATATTCGACTCGTTGGATTCTACGCGCTTGAGCTCCTCGTGACGCATAAATCGTAACTTCTGCTCGACAATATTTAGTAGCGTTCGATTTAATTAGGACTTCACCTATTTGTAAAATGAATTTTGTAGACATAAGGATTAAGAACGAAATGATGGTTTTGATATTATATTTGGTTGGGGGAAGAGCATGTTAGAACTATGTATTAAAACACTGAATTTGTTTATATTTTTCGATTTCCGACAGTAACATTTTTTAATAATACAATTCGAGAGCTAACATAACGAAGTATTAAATAGAAAAAAGCCGACGTTGATCAGATCATTACAACTGGAGATAATATCATAAACTTCAAGTATGAGAAGATAAAAGACAAATACAGGAAATTATTGAAAATTCACATTTTTATCATTTTTATAGAAAAATCCTGATATACGTGTCAACTCAGTTTATTCAAAGATGCAGATAAAAGCTTTGTTTTTTATATGAAGAAGTTGAAACGCAACGCAAACTTTTCATTGACGTCCATACTTAGGGAAGTCAAATCAAAGAAAAAGTTTTCGATCAATGCTGATGGCTTTAAAAAAATAATTTTAGTAAACCCGAGACTTTATATTTGGAGAGATATAAAAGCGGCAGAACTGTTTTGCTTGTGGCCATTTCAATGGACTAAGGACTGCTATCGAAATCAAATATCAACTTGTAACCAATAATAAAAAAAAGAATAATTCAAAGGACATTAATCAGATGATATCATATCTGTCATTTTGTATATTACACAATAATGCGCATTTCATTTCATAAGATATTTCTATTCAAAATTGTGAAGACTATTTACTAAGCGAAATTTTTTAGAAATTTTTGTGCAACAAACAAAAATAGTTTTTCCAAAATTTCATCCATTTAATTACTATTATAAGTTTTTTTTAGCAGTATTCTTCTCCTTCAGTTAAAAGTTTAACAATATTTCTCGTGAACCATTAACAGTCATATATACACAGTGATATAAATGCAAATATTGTTGCATTAATATTGGAATTGAAACTGTTGCAGCTCAAAAATCTTATAGTAGTTAGCAACAAAGCAGTTGACAGGCTGATAAGCACAAACCAAGCCCTAATCAAATACTCATATTACAAGAGACTCAAATAAACACTAGCGTGTTATGTAACTTAGACAGACAAAAAGCAAACATTAGGGTATGCCATATATTATGAAAATATAATTAAATTTCTTAAGCAGAAAGTTCAGAGGATATGTAAATTTAAAAAGTAAAATATTTAGCAAATTAAAATTTATTTGCACACCCTAACAAGCACAGATATGCTCATGGTGTAAATTACATTTCAAGACTATCTGTACTTTAAGTTGCAACCAATCATGAAAGAGTTAAGCTTATCATGTTGTAATTCCGTTTCATTGCTGTTGTTATTCTTGCCAAATTGTTGCTGTTGTTGTTGGTGCATATGTGTGCGCACTTAATTGGATTTTGTGTCAGCTGCTACAGTTGCAAATGTATGCGTGCGTATATATTAATGTAGCTTTTGTTAATATTATTACAACTGTTGCTTTTGCATAACTATTGTTGCTGATGATGTTGCTATCATTACTATCAACAATATTATTATTATTAACATAACTTTAGCAGGCATCAGCAGCAGCATCATCATGCACAAGCGGAATTATAATAACATAGGAGGACCTCTTTTTTAAATTGATGAAATATATTTACGAAAGCATATTTAATTTTCCTGCACGTGAATTTATTTTATTAAATTTGTACGCAAGGTATTGAATTTATACACATTGCAGTAAAACATTTTCGAAAACACTCACATTCTTCCATCTCAGGCTTCAAATTTCCAAAAACTCAGAGCTTCATTAGACAAGCTATAAATTTTAAGCACATTTCTGAATTGTTTTTCAATTCAATTCTAAGATTTTCGCAAAATAATTCTTATCAACTAATATTTTCTGCCATATCTGCTAAACATTATTTTTTTCAAAATATCGATGCCACAAATTATCTCGTTTTTCATTTATTGTTTCGTAAAGAATGATAAAAAAATTACTTCAAAAAAAATTTAAAAAATATATGTAAAACCCAAAAGAACGAAAAATTTTATATTTTATCTCCATTAATAAGAAATTGTTTTGAGTGATTGATAATTTTTTATCCATTAATAGTTTTTTTACAGCAAATTGTTCTGCAGTGTCATTATTCTTCTCAATATTTTTCCACGGTTGAGAAATATTATTTTACGCAATTGCGCTGTAAAGTATGCAATATTTCTCAATAATAATTATGTGCAATCATGGTGGTTGCACACAATCAATTGTGTTTTTGCTCGCTACTGCTGCTGTTGACAAACTTTTTCATGTTTATGGTTTTTTAATTTGTAAAATATTAACAATATTGGCAATAACCTGTTATTGAAATTTAAAATTTACGTCAACTCATTCACAAGCCTCCATCAGGCATTATGGTTTTATAGTTAAAATATTATTATGGCCATATATGGCTGAGTTTATAATGGTAAAAGTTAATTGATTCCTTGAAAAAGTAATATGATGAATTATATTTGGCATGATGACATATATTCCGGCAAAGTTTGGTAACCAGCTCCACCCACTTACTTAATATAAAATGCTTAACAAAAAAATCTTCAGTTTTTATCACTGCTTAGATATTCAGAAATCAGCCACGAAAAATAAATTAACAACATTGTCACGAATCTCGCGGTACTTTTGAGCTGAAATATAACTTTGACAATGCAATATCTCAATATACTGTATAATTGACAAAAAAACTTGATACATCGACCTTAGCAGTTACTCCTTGTGGACACAAAAATGTCAGCAGGCTGTTTGGAAAACTGAAGAAAGTATAAAAAACCTTTTTTTTTCTGAGTATAAATTAGTTTATTGAAAGTTAATTGAAAAATTTTCAATAATTTAAGTGAATTGCCTTATAATTTTTTATATCTCTGATGTCGCTCTGATCTCGAGGGTTACACTAAACTTATATTACAGAATATGACATCTGTAAAACATCTATAAGCTTCTTAACTATGGAAAATATTTTTATTTAATAAGTTGCTAATGTGTAAGTATATAATAAATAGGCAAAATTAAGCGAGCATTGAATTAACAGCAACAAAGTTCTAATTAAAAAATTATGATCTTCACGACAATAAAACCCGCAGAAATTATCTTTACATTGAGTATACAAAAATTTAATCGCATGAAAAAGTATTTAAATTGCAATAAAAAACAATGGATACTAAACTTGAAATTTCTCTAGCAACAACTCGTATAATTAATGAATATTCATAAAGTTGCTGAGCAATGAAGTAAACATTAAAGCCACTTAAGACAACATAAACACTTGCAATACAAATAACACAGACAGCGATGACTGCTTGCATTTATGGCTGTATGTCTAATAGCTTAGTCATGACATTAACATTTAGTAGGGGTAACAATTGATGAAATAAACAGCAAGCAATAAAGAGATAGAAAAGGAGTGCAAGGCAGCAGCACAAAATTTGTTTGTCTTTGCAATAATCTACTAAATATTTAGCAAAACTTTATTGAAATTCAGGCGCTTAAGCTGCTGTCAAACAAAGTTCAGTATGTCAATGATGGCAAGACATCAATAAAGACTTTGAAATGAAGCAAATGTTTGACTTGATTAAATATGCAATATTCATCATAGAAAGCAACGTAAGACGTACGTACTTATAAATAAACGCATATTATTGTGACTTATTATTTAATGCTAATACTTTGCGCATACTGCTCATGCTTGACTAATTTGCTACCATGTTGTCATTTGAGTTTATAATTTGAGCAAATTTGAACATTTAATTAGGGTAAATTTTGATTTGCATTAAGCCTTAACACTTTATGCTTTTTTAAAAAATTTTAGTACTCGAAAATAAATCTTGTGCTCTATTGAACTTTAAACTGTTAAAACTTAGCTTTGATGTCACTTTAATACTAAATGTTTAACTCAGCTTATGTGGTTTTATTTTATCAATTATATTTTAAGGTTTGATTTTTGGATACTGAATTATACTTATTTGTTCTAGGTGCCGTATAATGAACTTTACTTTCCTATTTGTACTGAAAATAGTTAAAATTTTTTTGTTCAGCTACTCCTTAAAAAAGTTACTAGGAAAAATATTTAAATTTCGAGGTCATTTAGCATATTGACAAATTTATTTTTTTCTTGTGAGGTAAAAAATAAATTAAAATTTGAGCTATTGAAATCTACAGACGGCAAATTCTTATAAGTCTGACTAATCATTTTGTCTTTCAATGTTTGAAGCTGGCTTTCTCAAAAGTTGGGAATTTGCTAAGTGGTTACCATAGCCTCGTTTCTCTGAAGCAGTACTTCTCGCAAAATAAATTTCAGGGATAAATCGAATATTTTCTACTAGTAAGAGTCTTAATAGATGTCCGCCAAATTGAAAAAGTTTGTGTTTAAAATTAATTATTTGTTGTTTTTTAAATAAAATAGTTACTATAACGTCCATCCTAATTTTTTGTATATTTCCTTTGACACTAAAACTTCTGAATTTTGGTTCCGACGCCATGTAGAATATAAATTCTGCATAGTATTTGCCAAGTGCTATTTGATAAATTTGAAATCAATTCTTGGCCGCCCATTATTAGTAATAATAGAACATCATATGTTATTCAAGTAATAAATTCTCACTTTGTGATTATGTTTAGCGCTCAAAAGGTTTCTCAAAGTTTCATAGCTTAGCTGAATATCCTTCAACAAGCTTAAAGCATAAGGTTTCAATTAAATCCCAATAAATTGAAGTAAAATGTGGCAGAAACCCAAGCTACAAAAGACTAGATCGAGTTTTTGCTGCTAATTAGGACAAAATGTTTACCTTGTAGTTTTGCAATAATTAGCGTCAATGTAAATTAGAGTAATGTTAATGGTTTTGTTGAAAAAAAAAAGCAAAAATATGACCATTTTAATGAGACTCGGCGAAAAATAGAAACCAACTTGCTAGACACGCCAAGTTGACAGCGTGCATCAAATACTCTCATTTAAATTATAAACAAATTAATGGGCCGCAATTTTACGGAAACAAAAATTTAGTACGTGTTTAAAGTCATAAAAAGTTGAAATAAATTAAGATGAAAAATTACATAGCAACAAAATTTTTATGAAAATATTATAAGCAAACCTCAAAAATGCCACGACTTTTAAGTCATGCATGCAAATTATAATTTATTACAATATATTTGGTATCAAGTTGAAATTTAACTACGAGGCACGCAGTATTTTCTTTTTGCCGTATTGTAAATGTGTAGTATGCAAATCACGCACACAAAATTTTGTGCTCATTACTCGATTGAGCAAAAAGCCAGAGCATAGACATTTTATGAAAAAATTCAGACGATGAAAGTAGGCGCCAAAAATGCAAAGCACTGTTTTAAATCCAGGCAATTGTTTGTGTTTTTCATGGTGTGAATGCCTTAAGGATACACTGAAAAAAAAGTCGAAATCACGAAAAGCTCTAGAGCTTCATTACTTCCTTAGTGTGACGGTTACAAACTTAGCGTTAACATATAAATATTATGGGATCAACATGACGTATGAATAACTTTTAATTGCCAACAAGTCCAAGCAAATGCTTAAGCAAAACTACATATTAAAAATTGCTATAGCTAACAAACGTTTAACTTCTGGCTTAATTTTAAACTAAAGTTCGCATCCTCTCCTGCTACTTCAGCTTGAGCTCTTTGCTGTGTAAAACACTTTGAGCCAAATATGAATTTAAGCTTATTCGTGAACGTATTTTTGAGCATATGCTTTTCTCCACAAACATTTGCACACAAACGCAAAGAAACACATACATTTATACAACATTTTCAGGTGGCAGTTATTTATGCGCGCCTTCAGACGCAATTAGCATTTTTTCGCTAATATTTATTACCTTGTATTGCGCAACTTTTTCTTTGCCTTTTTCTGTATTATTTCCCATTGACATTTGGGTACACGAGTGTATGCGTATGTTTTGATATGTTCTTATACTTTTATGGCTGCCAATAAATTTAAGGTTATGTCACATTTATATGTAATTTTTATGTTAAGTTATGGCTTCATTTAATAGCAAAAAGAAATGTTTAGAAAGTTTATATATAATATATAAACTCATTTTTTTTAGTATACTTTACAGCAATCAGTGTTACTCATTTGTGTGCGTAATTAAAAAATCCAGGTTTTCAAATACCTTTGAATATTCAAGTTTTATTTAACTACTATTTACATATATCGCATGTATCAAACTCAATTTGACCATAAAGGTAATGTAACACTAGCCAGTAGTTCTACCCAAATTTTACAACCACATTGCTACAACCTTCATACATTTATTTACACATTCATTATGTATGCAGGTTGGTGTTATGTAAAATTTATTGCTTGCATAGCACTACAACACATGGCTCAATTTGCATTGATTACTGTTGATTAATTGGACATACCACCTTCAAACTAAACTGAATTGACCTTAAACTAATAGGTCCGACAAATAGGTTAATGAATTGCTTATTCTAAATCTTCTGCACGAATTTTGAAACTACGAAAACTATGCCAAAACGACCACTTCATACCAAGTTCTATAGATTATACTATTGATATTAAATAAGATGAAGGATTCAAGCCGAAAAATAATATTATAGTTTTACAAAAATCGTACTTTAAGCCAGTAGATTATTTTAGTATGCAAGCAACTTCGGTATCAATTAATTATTGTTTAAGTTTCCAATAAAACTTCTATGATTCAAGAAATTTTGCATCAAGTTCTCTTGCTTGTGAAGCATTTTTTAAGTGATTCGATTATTTATGAAAGACCTTAAGTCACTTTTTTTACCAAATTAATTTTATTACAAAAATTGATAGCTCATATGTTCATACAACGTTTGCTTAGGAAAAGACTAACGTCTGGTTCTATTTTAAGCCACTTGATTTCTTTATGAAAAAATGAGGATAAATAAAAAGTTTTTTTCATATTTTTCAAAAGTTTGCTTTTTGTGGCAATAGACTTTCCATAAAAAATTGATTCAAATACTGCTCTTGCATAAATCAACTCAAAATACATTAATATTCAATTTTTGTAATAAACAGAGGTAACTTTGACCATTTTTTTTTTGTCATCCCATGCATATGACTAGCCTTGAATGTAACACATATCGCATCAAATCACCCACACTATCTCTACATAACATGAACACTGTCATATGCGTATATCGCTTACTCAAATTACACTATGTATATAACATTGTATCTACATGTAATAAATATTAATTACAAAATAAGCAAGCAATGGTTTTTGTTGTGTGAATTATTGCATGACATATGCGTGATATAAATCTAATTAAATGTTTCGTATATGACAGCAGCTGCTGCATAGCACAGTATAATGCAGCAGAGTATGCTTACAAAAAAAAAGTCTGAACTCGTATAGAGGCCACAGAGCAAAAGTCAAAGTAACCTATTTCAGTGAGTTCTCTACTTAATTAAGTTAACATTTAAAGTAAATTAGAGCAGTTAAATGTCAACAAACTCAAAGGTTGCGCATACGATATGTTACATGGGTAAAATTTATTTTATTAAGCTGTGATTGTATAAAGTTATGTCTATTACTATACTGTGATATAAATCACGTTGGTTTTTGAATATTTGCTATAAGATTTAATTGTATAAACCACGTTGCTCACAGTAAATTTTCATAACACGTATGATTTTTGCGCTTATTAAGAAGAGAACTATTTTCATAAATTTGTCAATGCGATTATCAGTCTATCTGTCAAATGGATAGCAAATATTTCGCACAATCATAGCGACCAAAATGGTGCCAAAAGCGAATTGATCTGACATTTAAAATTGCTTCAAATACTAAGGCACATTCACTGTATACTGAAATCGGAAATTGAAATTAAATTGCATTGAATTAAATGATTTGTGGAAGTAAACCGAATAGCATATACATATGAATGTACGTGCTGCATTTATTGGTTATGCAATGTACTACTGCAGCATTTGAGGCCAACTTTTGATTTGACGTTTTTAATGTTATACCGCAGCATGCAAACTGCTGCAATAGCAGTCAGCAGTCAGCCGTAGCGACAATGATGATGAATTTTTCAATTTGCATTTTATATCAGTAAATGCCACGTGCCTTACGTAAGCAAAACACATTTTCCATGCTATGCTACAAATTGTTGTCGCATCGGAATGTAATAAAAAATACTTTAAAAACATGGCATCGAATATCAAAATTGATTGATAATTAATGTTAAAAAACTCATTTAGAGCTTTGGAGTATATAAAGAAGAACACCCACTAATAGTGTCAAATTAGAAATCTAAGCAAGGTTGCACATAACAAAGGAATTATTCACTCATACGTCATGTTAGTTAAAAATAGAAACTAAGCAATAATAGTGCTAACTGCTTACGGCCAGCATTTAAAATTTAAATTTTTATAAATTATTGCAAAGCCTAGCAGTAAGCTTAAAAAGAAATGCTTAAAGTTGCATCGACCTTGATTCATCAATGGGCAAAGTATTTGTAATATAAAATAAAATGAACTGTTAGTACTTCAAAAGTATATCTTCACTTGTCATATACATTTGATTAGCTTTTTCCGAACTAAATTAATGTTCGACATACGCCATGTGAACCACTGAGAAATTATATATCAGCGCTGCTCTTATTGTTTTTTAATTTTAAATATTGTAAGGTTAACTTACACTTTTGAAGGATTCAAGCTCAAAGAGCTGGTGATATTCCATATAAAATTTATTTAATATTCCATATGTGCATATAATTTATACAGAAATATTAAATAAAAAGTTACTCACGCAACTTATATGTCAAAGATGATATTAATAAATTAGTTGTTATTATGTGATTACATAAAAAAAAAAAGTGAAAAAAGTAAATATATATTTAACAAAAAAACCTAATATTAAAGTTGCTTAAATATACTCGTACAATTGGCATTTATAGAAACCACTTTATGTCTCAAGGCCTTAAACATTTTAAATGTTTCGATTTTTACAATTGAATTTAGATTATATAGTTCTATGTTAGCCAAATATCATGAAACGAAGTATCCTTTTCCATGAAAAACATTGGAAACATTTACATTTAGTGATTTTTTAGTAATTTTGGTGTGCAACACTTTTGAAAGCAATATAATAAAGTGCACATTTAGTTCCCTGCGGAAAGTTTTATATATAAAAGTTAATTCAGTTCAAGTGTTTTTGCTGATATTTTTCGTATATATTATAGATTATAATAAATCAAGTGCTTTTGAAACGCCCTAGGAAGTTCTAAATGTTGTGAGAAAGATAATCGCTTTTAAATTAATGTTTGTACTGGTCTGTAACAACAAAATACATGCAATTTATTTAATTGCAGAGAGTTTAAAGCAGAAATTTGTAAAATTATTTGGAACATGTTAAATATGGACTTTAAAAAACACAAAATTTTTAAAAGGCTCCCTTCTTTTGTAAAAAAAGCTTATTATAAACTTTGCGCAGTTAAGCTCAAGAAAAAACTACAGACGTACTAAGAAGAAATTCAATGATATTTTGGTCTGGCGACATATTGATAATCGAAGAGTTCATTAGAATACAGACTACCGATACAAAAAAAAGGATATTTTTAAAGCAGATAACAAATTTGCAATAAGTTGAAACTGACTAGTGTGACTATATGCCTACAACTTTATTCAAATGAGGTGTACCACTGACATATTCCTGTTTCCTTACCAAAAGTTGAGAAAGGCTTACAAACACAAAATGACTTTTTCTTGTATTGACACTTTGGTATAAATCAAATATTCCAACATGAATAAATAATAAGTTAAACTGTCAACATGAAGGAGGCTCAAGTTTACATTTGAAATAAATTTGATTTATTATTTTCTTTATTTTTGAGTATATGGAGATATGCCGGCAAAGACCTTTGTGCCTAAACTCTTTTCCAGTTATTGTTCTAAGTACATTATAACGATAATTTTGTACCAAGTGGTAAAGTGCTAATATATTAAATTATGCAACTGATTAAATCTGAAACTGACTTGACTGACTTGTTATTTTAAATCCTTTTCCTCATAAGTCGCAACAACAGCAGCTTAGCAATATTTCCAATTGAAATACAGCCAAGCTTAATAAATATTTATTTTTATCATTAGTAACATTGAAGCCAGGCCATTAGAGGATGGAAATTGTTACGGTAAGACAGCTGCTCAGTTTGTGTGCTTGAACTAGATTTAATTCTGAATCTACAAAATGAAAAATTTGTTACAAAATTCAATTGCTTGCTTTTTTTCATTTCATTCAGTCATACATGGCATATGATTAACATGAATTTGGGACAACAGTTAATTATTAAATATTACTCATATATTAAGTCGAACTAAGGAAAAGCAAAATACAATACAAACTTTAATAACAAATAAAATATCTTTCTGCATTTTGAAGCAACTAACTACCTCTAAAATTTATCTTCTACTACCACCTTAATGTTAACTTTAAAGTCGCAGAATTGGCAAATGAATGCAATTTCCAACAATAAATTTCGATATGATTGTCATAGTCATTATCAGGCAAAACCAACAACAAAAACAATATCAACAAAAAAAATATACGAATAAATAAAAATAGGCAAAAGTGTTGCATTGTCGTTGCTGTTGTTGTCATTTCAATTGCCGTCCAATTTAACGCTCATATCGCGATCTCACACTAAATAATTCATTCATGCTCATGCAATATCAGCGCTTGATAAACGATATTTGCATATTGTACTTACGTCATATAGATATTCAGGCACATGACTACACATACAAACTCAAACTCCTACCATAACATGCACTTACAAAAGCTTAAATTAATAAACAGACACGCAAAAAATTACAAATAACAAAACAAAAAATCAGCGAAAGGGTAAGAGCTGCTTAATAATTGATTTTCAATTGGTAGGCGTTTTTTTGTTTGTTCTTATGTTATTGACACTTTGGTTTTCAATTAAAAAATCATTAAAATTCTTGCTTAAAAGCATTCAAATGACATGAAAACAAATTGAAAATTGCGGGTTTATTGTCAAGGAAAAAAACCTTTTACGATCTAGCTATATTTTAATTAAAAATATATTTTTAACCACAAAGTGTGAATAAAGAATAAAACATCAAGTCGTTTGAAAGAGCAAATACTTGAGTTTCTATGTATTTATATGAGGAGGTCTCTATCGCAGCTTCGATGCAGCTTAAAGCATTCTACTAAAGACGGTTTTATTAAGCAATAAATACTCTTCAAAAGTGTGAAATTTGAAAGAAGGCCGCGAGTTAAATAATGACAAAAACTCCTGCTCATTACAAACTTTGTTGGGTAAAATTTTAGTTATTTTATTTAATATAAGTGCTCAAGCACTACCCATCATAAATAATCTAATTTTTTCTTTAGCACAGCTTAGATTTTGTGCTTGGCTGCTTATTAAACTGACAAGTAAACCCGCGAAAAAAAACTACAAAAAGACACACTGAAATAAATAGGAAATCTTGCAGCCATAGAAACGCTGTTGCGTGTAAAATATGTTAATAAAAAAGTCACAATATGTGTCAGCAAGATGTCATGTTATTAAAATATGGCAAAAGGTATCAAAAGGCGTCACTTTCAAATAAAGAAGAAAGAAATAATGAAAAAAGTGATACAAGCTACATATAATAATAAATATACATATATTTTTCTTGCCTATTTTTGTTTGATTTTATTTTAATAAAACTTTATAGCAACTGCTTTGCATCAGGTTTGTTGGTTTTTCTATGCTCAATGTAGCTGTTAGAGTTATTTACACGTACGCAGTTAAACATATCAATACGCTGTCGAGTGGATTTAAAAGTATTTTTTTTTTCAAAAGATCGACGTCTTCACTCACGTTGTAATTTTTTGGAAATACAAAAATGACAAAGTGGCTTCAACTCACTTTTAGTTGTTAAGCCTGAGTGCTATGTTTACTGATTAAGTTCTGTATCCCACGGAAAATACCTGGAATTGCAATTTAGCAAAACTTGACGCTATGTTTCATATGAATGTATATGGAATTATCCTTTTTCTAAAAAAGTTTTTTATATTTGTAGAAATTTTGAAAGACTTTGACTCATTTTATAATTCTGAAACAGTAATCAAAAGATTACGACTCTTACTGTTCTTGACTTCAAAAAACTGTTAGAAAGTCTTTTTGGTCTGTAAGAAAAAGTTCTAAGTACGGTACAACTGAAAGTTTTATTATATATAAACTCTGTTGTTGCAGGTATGCAGGTGTTCTGTGTCTTCAAAAGCATAAGTGTCAGTATATGTACTTGGAGTAAAAAAAAAAGTTTAAGCTCCAAACCACTTGATTTTGCTGCAAACTTAACTTTAAAAAAAGTTATTGGTTAATCGAAATTAAAGCGAAATCTTAGAGATTGATTTTCCACTTCAAAACTTTAGTTTTGAAACCACCCTATTACACATGCACATACTCAAAAACTACAGCATTACATAGACACGCACGCACTTCTTCAGCAGCTGACATTGAATGAATGAAACAGTTGAAGTCTCACACAAATCAATGAAGTTGTTTTTTGACGTGGTTTATTTTTTGACACTTGCACATTTATTTTTATTTTTATTTTTTGTAACAAAACCAGCACGTTACATAACATGTATGCTAAGAAAATTGAAAAGTTAAGCTGTTTGTTGTATGTTTTGTGCGTGCGTGTGGGTGTGGTTGTTTGTTAGTGCGTTTTGTAAATGTTTTTGTTATGGCACTTTTAGTAAAATTGAAATGTTTGTCATTTTGTTGTTGTTTACAGTAAAGTTTCATTCAATGTTTTTGTTATTATTTTGATTGTTATTTTGGGTGTATTTGATTAGATGTATGTAGTGGTGCTGGTGTTTTTGTATGTGAAATTCTTTAGACCCTTTTTGATTAACATTTCACTTGACAGATATGCTATGCAAGTGTTGAGCATTTGTAAGCGATTCTACAGAAATTCAGCTTTTCGATTGAGGCAAGAGGTCTGAAGGAAAATTGATTCTTATGAAATGACAAAACTTTTCCCACTTTCACTACTCTTCCAGCATCAGGTTTTAAGCCACCTCTGAAGCATTTTTAACACATTTTCTGTATGCAGGAAAATGACTGAGAGTTTTAATATAGAATTCTCTAAAGTCTGTTATATAGATTCTAGCTCTTAGCTGATATTAATCAGATGTTCCTCCAGCATTTAGCTCTAATTTCTACAAACAATTGTGTTTATTTTAGCTCAAAATTTTTAGTATGCATTTTATTTTTAGTACTGTTAAAAAATCTTTTTCTACGAATTCAATACTTCACTGCAATTATTTTCTTTTTAATTATTCGTAATTTATTTTAATTCCGCGATATCGAGTTTAATATACAAATATTTATTTCATTAAAAACTAGAAACAACAAAAATCTTTTTAACGAAACAGTCAATCTTTAATTAAACCATCAATATAATGCAGCAGCGGAAATCAAATATTTACTTCAACTAATAACATATATAACGCATTTAGCACGCGGCTTATGCACAAACATACATTGCAACATATCAATACGTAAATTGACAAGTTTGATATAAACATATTGATAAAATATAAAATAAGCTAATGAAAAGTAAAACTGAAATCAGATTATATTGCGACGTGTCAAGCGAATGCAATTAAATTTTTATATGCAATTGCTTGCATGTATTGTTGCATGTTGTATTGCACAATTATAGAAACGTACACCCGCGAACATTTTACCCACATAAGAGTTGCTGTTTTTCAGCTATTAACACAATTAAATATTTATATAATAAGCATAAAAAAAAACAGCTTATATATAAAGTAAATTAAAAATTATTGCATGCAGGCTGGTAATGTGAAAAATGCCCTTATATAAAATCATAAGCAAATACAACACAGCAATTTCAATTATTTGCAATTACACGCAAAACAACTTTTACTGCACGCAAGCGTTCACATTGGAATATTTGCCTTAATGATTGGTATTGTAGGTAACTAACTTGACATGTGCAAGGCTCTTAGCAGAACTTGTAAATTATCTCATGTTTTTATTAAAATTTAATAAAAAACATCTTAAAGGTGTCACTATAAGAGTGCTCTTTTTATTTAAAAATAAATACACAAATTTTTTTAATGACTTATTATATTTTTATTGCTGTGTAAAGAACACATGTTCCGATTAGGCATGGAATAAACTATTTAGCAAATAGCCACCAACGCTCCGATGAGTGAACCCAAAATTTTACAAAACCCCAAAGAAAGAAATCGCATGGCGTTAAATCTAATCAAGAGACCAATTTTAATAATATCCTTGAAAAAATTCTCATTTTCTACATGTTTTTCTGTGGTCCAATTAATGATCACGCATTGTTATTTTTTTGATAGCGACTCATTATAAATAATCGGGACAATTATAGGTTACAGTTATCAAATTTCAGAGCTCCCATTTCCACAAAAACAAAATTATACAAAATTTAAAAAGTGCACTCCTAATGGGATACCCTTTATATAAAGTGACAATTGACAATTAAAATTTTAAAAATTTGGGTTGAATTCGTTGTATCAGCTCTATTTCTTCATTTCTGGTATCCACATGCCACACTGTGTTCTTTTTTTATTGCATGGAAAAGTAAGAGCGTTGGTGTTGAAGAAAATATTTAAAAAATATGATGACATTAATATTTGGCCATGAAAAGAAAGATCTAGCACAGGATTTCACAGATTGGTATGTCATTATTTTTTTATTAAATTTTATCTTTGTATAACAAATCGAAGACACCTATTTCTAACATGTTAATCAAAAATATGTTGAAAAAAAAATTATATCTAGCAAAAAAATTAATGTTGAAACAAGTTAACTAAAAGTTTTATGTTTCTATAAAATAAGAGCATATTAAACAAAAAAATTAAGTTACCTATTCTATTTTTAAGTAATTTTCGAGATCAGTTTCGGACAGACTATGGAGTATCGGGCATTCTTATTGTTCTGATATAGTCCTAGCACAATGCATATCCCAGACAATTTTTAAACTATTATCACTTAAAACTTAAAAGTATGCAATGGCCACAAATATAAAGCATAAAAAGATCAATACAATTGATAACTGATTGCACTTTTGTTTTAAAACCAACAAAATATTTTTTTTACGCATTTAAAAAATTTATGAAATATACAAATAAATTCATTGGTGTAGTTGTAAATATTTCATTTGTTTGTAAGTTGCTATACCAAAGCAAAAATTTTGCACGATTTAAGTGTTGTGCATGTAAGCTGAAAATGCTTTTGTAGCTGCTGGTAGTTGGATTTGTAAAGATTTTCTAAAAATTAAAATACAGTTATTATAGCAGGATTAAGTACTGTACATGTATGTGCGCATTACGTTGCTATCAGCTCAAGGTACTGCAAAAAATAGCTTGCAGCAATCAATTGCACTGAGTGCTAAAATTTGTGGGTATGCATTTTGCTTCGGTTACTATTAAATTGTAATCTTCTTAATTTTGATATAAATAAATTGGCTTAGCATTGCTTTGTGGGATTTTAGCTTTGTTAAATTTATATACAAAATATTTTGAGCAATTTGGTCATGTGTTGTGCTTATTAGTTGAAATAGTTTAGATTCTTCATTCCAAAAAAAAAAACACTCTACATCAAAAACAATTTTTTAGATTTTTGTGCATAAGACATTTTTTGTTATTTGAGCTACTTCTTTTTACATAAAGAAGTTTGCTTAGTAGCTTAAAGCTGTCCACAAATGAAGATCACATCAATATGTTCTTAGTGGTAAATGCTGCTTAGGAGTAATATGTGGTAAGAAAATTTCATCTATGCAAGCTTCTCAAACAAAGTTATAATTTTTACAAATTGCATGCACTCTCAGAACTCTACATGCCATTTCAGGATGCGTTTTATTTTGTCATACTAACTACAATTAGCTTTTTTAAAAGGTATGTCTTTAATATGTTTAATAAAGGCTTCAGAATTCTAAATAATGCCTTGAATTGATGGGCAGAAACATATCTTATATTTTGTACCTTTCTTTTATTTCTTTTGGTTTTTGGAGAGGCAAACAATTCAGGGTACTGTTGCTTCCTCACGTATTATACCTTTATATTTATATTCATAATAAATAATCAAAGAACATATTGTGGCTCGGCTGCTTTTAAGGCAATTCATGTCAAAATTTGAATGAAAAGTTTAATAAAAGCAGATATATAAAGTAGCTTTTTTTTGCGTAAAGGATTAAAGAAAGTGAATAAATATTTAAGTAAAATTGACAAAACATTTCAAAGGATATACACCAAATAAAACTAAATTCAAAATCATTTATTGTGGTCGGTTTTCTAAAGAAATTCATTGTGTTCAAGAAAAAATAAATTTTTTCATACATCATGTATTCATAAGAACTTGAACAATGTTTTCTTGCTTCTTATACACACAAAGAAAAATGAAAAAAGGGTATATTGCATCAGTGAAATAATCCTTTTCAATGCTTAAAGTCAGTGCTTGATTTGTAACGCACAGTAATGCCATTAAATTGAACAAATACAATAGGTTTTAATATCCTCGAGACAGGTTTTCTTTTCTACATAAAATACAATTCAGATATCTTTTTGATATAAATAAACCTACTATAAAGTTAAGAATTTTAAATGCTTCCTTCTTTTTTTGACCAAGAACCAAAAGCAACAGTAACTGTCAAGTTTTTGCTGCGCATTTTATATATTTTTTAAAGCAGCAACAATCAGCGGTGCAAATAATTTTAATAGCAACCAAACACTGAGAAAATTATAATAAAATGATTTAATTTTAGAGTTTAGTAAGTTTAACTCAGCATGGCTAGCATGTCGTATGTGTAACATTTCATTATGAGGATAAAACTTCAATGAATAACTAATAATCTTGCAATGTTTTCACTGGAGACATTCAAAGAAGATCACTTTATTGCTTTTTAAGTTTTATGGAGTTTTATTAAATAGATCTAAAGTTAAATTAAAGATCAATAATAATATTTAGAAATGAAAGCAGCGCGCGTAAAAAATTTTCTGTTAATGTCAAAACGAACCTTTACTACACAGCTGTTACTTTTTTATATTCTGTGCACAGGATAATTCATTATAAATGCTAAACGAGCTGCAATTATGAGGGACCAAGCTCTGGGGTGTCATAAAATAGAAAAAAAATATGAAAAAGACGCACAGTGGTATAAAATTTATATTTCATATTCTGATGCTGAAAATTTTTTACTTGTCGTTTGGAATGAATTTTTATTAAATGCAGATCTGTTTCACATTGAGAAAGTCATAAATTCAAACCTTAGGTAGCATTTGAGATTGGTTTTACATAAAAAGAAGTTTTTTATAACCACTGAAGATGATATGTTCTTATGAGATTGGCTTTATTGATTATGAGTCCGGTGGCTGCTTTGTTTTTAATCAAGTTAAGTATTTTTGGAACATATTTTTCACCTATGATTTGATGTAGTCATGGAAATTACATTACTTAAAGAACAATAGTCGTTTGTAAAATTGCCCAAAACTACATCAAACAAGAGTTCTTTTCAAACGTTTCGAAAAAAAAAATACATCAACATAAGTTAAATCTAAGTTAAACATTTTTCCCACTGTACGCCTTCAAAGCTACGACAGTGACTAGGATATATATAATGTCGTTGTTTGTGTTGATGTTGCCGCTTGCGAGAGACCTTCGCCAGTGTTCTTTTGTTTTAACTTTTTGTTGCTGTTTTGTTGGTCACTTTGAGGTGTTCACCAAAGGGCTTTCAATGAATGAATGTTGACGTACGATGACAGCAACAACGATTACACTGATGATGACATTATTTGTAATGGCATAATTACTGTTGTTGTTTTTTGTTTTCATTCTGTAGCTGAAAAAAATTTTGAATGTTAATTTTTTGTCTCTCTTAATGAATTTTTTAAGCAGCTTGTTTTTAATGCTAACATTAAGTTGAGTAAAACACGAAGCCAGTCAAAAAAAAATTCTAATATAGAAAATAAGTTGAAAAGATCAACGAGTGAGAGTGAAAGGAACAGTTTCAATGCTCGAACAAAACAACTATCATTTCTTTCAATTTTTGCATGCTTCTTTAAGTTAAGCTACTGCATAATCCAAACAGCGCTTGCATAGCAGCAAAAAAATTTCGATATTGAAACCTTAATTTGATTTGATTCAACATGACGTATACGTAACGTATAATACAAAAAAAGCAATAAGTTTCTGTTTTTAATAATCATAGTGCTCCGCATAAATGATGACATTAAAATAATTGATAAAACTCAGCTTCTTATATCTCCAAGTACGGTACCAACATTTATTTTGTTCAAATTAGTTCAGTGAAATTTCGCAAACAGTTGACTATATGTACATAAAAACTTTTGGACTTTAAACATCTTCGATTCTTTAGCAATAAAGTTTAAGCTTGGAGTTCCTTTAAAAAGTGGTTTTATTTACAGAATCGAAAAATAATTGAAAAATCCACTTAAGTTCCAACTTTAAGAGTCTTAACCACTTTCAACTTTTTGATGGCTTTCTGATGGCAGCATACCTGCGTTGGTTGTTCTTGTGGCAAATTGAAAACTTTTTCGTAAATATTCATCTACTTACTCACTCTCTAATGCTTCGTGCTTAGTGTCGTATATTTTTTGTGTGTCAGTAACCTTTGTTGGTTGAAAGGACTTAAGTTCCACAAAAAGGTACGACAAGTTAAACATGAACAACTTTTCATGAAATGTCAAACTTTATATATTGGCATTATTTGTTTATCTTTCTTTTGATATATTTATTTGAGCTATTTTTTAAATTTTGCTTTTTGTTCATTTTATTTTAAAGTTTTGTAACAGTTTGCAGTGATTTTTTCCAAAAATTTTTTGACTTATAATTTAAGTAGGCCGATAATTTAATGTTTTCTTTAGAAAATTAAATGTTGCGCTCTTTGCAATTATGTGAAATTTATAAGCCGACAGAAAAATTGCAACAGAAAAAAAGTTCGACATCAATCATATAAATAGTTCTTACTGCAGCATCGCTTCAGTCAGCATGATTTATGAGTAACATTTAGTACATAAAAATTTAACTCAAAGTAAACATTTGAAACAATTTACATTTAACTAAACGAACAATTCATAAATAAAGGAAGTATACTAAGTAGTTAGATCCTTTCAAAATTGGCTCAGCAAATTTTGCAGTAGAATCAACTAAACAACTAAAGTTGTTGTAAGAACAATTTATTTTATTGTTTATTTTTAATTTTCCTTAGCAAATAAAGTACTAGAATATATGGTAAATGTCATCGGGTTTTGCTGTGTTTTGCTGAATTTGTTAGCAACCAGTGCTTCATCAAAAAAAAAATCTCTGCTTTTGATTTGCTATCAGTAATCTGTTAAGGGTTAATCAAAAATAAAAACAAAGTTATGACGAAGATATGTTCCTGCCATGCATTTGGTTTGACTCTTAAGTCGAATGAATATGTTAAATCTAGAAGGTAAAATAACAATTCTGTGTATCTCTTTGCTCATTTGAGTAATTCAGAATCATACCGATATGTATCTATAATTAATTTGACAGCAGTTCGATATCTTGAAAAATATAAAATGTATACTTAGCTAATATATTTATTCATCATCACACAATTCTATTGAAGTTAATTAAATAATTTTAAGAATTTAAAAAAAAAACTTTTTGTTGATGCTTCCGGAAAGTAAAAAAACAGTTTTCAATTATTTGACACATATTTTATTTGTTCACCTGCTGCTTCTAACATAGCGGAATAGGTCAAAGCATTTCTCTTGAATAGCTTTTTCTAAAACAATCTTTTTTATGTTAACAAATTTCTGAGGCAACTCCACTGGCACACTGACATAAAATGTCAACGCAATACCAGCATAAAGGCGACAAAGAAGTAGTCGTATAAAATAATTTTAAATATTCAAAGAACAAAAATGAACCAACTAAGAAAAATAAAAATAAACAAGCACACAAGTAAATACCGGAAATACATATAAAAATGGCCGAAGGAGCAAGAAGCATAAGCTTTTTTTTTTTAGTGCAGTGGCTGTCTAAGCGCACCAGTAGCAGCAAGAAAGCAGCAAAAGTTTCTGTGTGTAAGAAGGCGTACAAGTTGACAACACTTGTGTCAAAGTAAAACTCTGCGTCTGAGCCTGACAAATTGTGGTTGGGAATTTCAAGTGGCAGCAACAGAAGACAAAAGCAAATGTTAAGCAGGATGCATTGGACTTAAGAAGGCGTTAAAGGAATTGCAAAAGTTGTGAAAGATATATGAGAGAGTTAAGACACGAAAAATTATGGCAATTTGTGATGAAAACAACGTAACTATATGCGACGTAGTAAAATATTTCTGGGCAAAAGCATACGTTTTAGTATTTTATATACTTTTTTTAATTCATTGTAGTAAATTTACTTAAAGAAAATTCCAAAACTATTAAAAATACATCATGTTGAAGTCGTGTCGACAACAACATTCGAATATAAAATATTGAAATTTCAATGGGATGTGATATTGACTTATAAGTAACATAAGCATAAGAGCCAATATATATACAATTTGAGTTAAAAGCATTTAATACTAAGCAGCATTGATCACATATTGAATGTATTTTTAGTACTACTTTCTTTCACACAAAAATAAACCGTTTCATATCCTTAGCTTAAAAGCCGTCCACTTAGAGAATTTGTGTTCATGGCCTTGTGCATTGACTATCTATTTTTGTGAAGAAACAAATAAAAATACAAGAAGTTGTGGAATATTTTATGCAAATGAAGCTTTTATGCTTACCAAAGCTATATAGTAAGGCTTGAAAAATCGTATTTTTAATAAATTCAAGTAAGTGCTGTACCTATAACTTCAGCTTCAGCTGTATTATCTATAACTATGATGCTCATTTGCATTTAACAAAATGTTCACAAATTGAAGGATCGGTTTTCTTTTTGATATAAATACATTTAATATTCACGAATCTCTTTCGAATCTTCCATTAACTGCATCTGCATAGAGAGAATAGCTCTTTTTGAAATATTGTTAGCTACATCGTACGTAAAATATTTAAGAATGGTGCAATACGAGTATATTCATATATCACCATACGCAACATACTTTCAGAAGCTACATATCCTTTTTGTTATTCATATTTGAAACTAATTCTTGAACAAAAAGACTAAAGGCTTACTCATTGTTATAACAAAATTCCAGCTCCTCAAGCAGTATTTTGCTTATTTCATTTTGCCTACATTGGCTTTGAATATTTCATAAGAAAACAAATAGTAACAACAATTTGTAGAATATTTTTAGGTCAGCATGTTGACCGGCTTGCTTCTAGAGAAAAAGTTTGAAATTCTTTCCTTACATTTATCGTTTGTACCAGTAGTGAATCTATGTTTTAGGGTTCTGTAATTTTTTAAATTTACATTGAATGCACTGTGTAAATAGAAATGATCGTTGTTCATACGTATGATCACTGAGTTCTTTTTTTTTGTGAACAAATTTAATTTCTGCTTGATAATTTTTGTGTAGAGCAGCCACTGATCATTCCTTTAATTAATAGTTAAAACACTTCAAGATATCAAAACACTTTCTCAAATCACGTGGATTTACAAATTTAACAAAGTCTTGTTTCGTTGCTTTTAGTTTATTGAAATAATAAATCAGTTCTTAAATATTGATAAATTTAAAGTAAAATTTAAACTTTATACACAAAAATGAGCTGCCTGCTCCTTCAGCACCAACAATAAAATATCTTCTCACATGCTCACAAAACCAACGATGAAAAACTTATAATATGAAGCATATAATTGTGTTGGCAACCAACTTTGAAGATAAATTATGGCAAGTCAAACCTTTGACCCAATGTTGCTTACAGCAGAAGAAGATTAATGATAAATGCGCTTGCCGCGAGTAGTTTTTGCTACCAACAGTCATAGCATAATAACTATAAACACATACACCAACTCTATGGCTTTTATCTTTTACTGCTATTATGTGCTAAATTTATGTATGTATGTAAAAATAAGCTTATATACTAATAATTTCAGGCTTATGTAATATATAGTGCTCAATATGAAACCCATAAGATTTGTTAATCATGCACGTTGGTATACCGAAAAGGTAGTTGAAGAAAACGCTAAAAACATTGCAACACATAATGCCAAGGTTTGAGGTGCCAAAAATAGCATAAACATGACACTATCACTAGCAATAAACTCGCATACGTAAGCTAAGCCAATTTGAGCGCATAAAAGTATACAACGATTTTGAATTTAACTGATTAGCTGTAAGCATCATCGCTGATGTTGCTATATATGCTGAAAATCATGTTGTAGCTGGTGCTTTTATACACGTACTGATGTCAGCTATAAAGTGAAACAAATGGTACGTTTGCAAGCAGCAAAAAATATATACATACAAGTTACATACCTCTAGGCGCATACACTTGTGCGTGTATCAGAAAGCAGCTGCCGCGTTGTAGTGTGAAATTTATTTTGGCAAATCACATTTTTGTCGTTGTCGCTGCGAAAATCTACCTTTTGACATGTGTCTGCAATCATTTTCTAATACTTATTGTTTCACCCGCGGCTTTGACAGCTTACTTTGACTTGCTTAAGCCTAAAAGTATGCAAGTTAAGCAAAAGTTTGATATGGGTAAATTAGATAGCAAATTTTTTTTTTCGCTGAATTCAACAAAATGCTTTAGCTTGAAGCTTCTATATTACAATAAGCTTAATTTAGCTTAATTGAACTTAATTTTTCTTCAATTTATGCCCTGTATACCGTACACCCGCCTTGTTTATTTTATTTTTGGTGTTTAACATAATTTTGGTATGCAAAATGAAACCGCTCTCTATGATTTTTTTTTTTTCATCTTAATGGTAATGTAATAGGCTCTCGTGCTTCATTCCTTTCGAGTTTCTTCTTTAACCTTTTTACACGTATTTTCTGTCAAAGTCTTTTCAAGCATGCAAAGTAAATTTTTTTTTTCTTCAAAGAGTTTCCTTTATGAAACATTGTCAGTTTAACCCATTATGGTATTAATATTTTTTCTCACGAACTTTTTTTCTATTGCCATTGTTGCTGCTTTAGTTACTTAAATAGTTTTAAGACCTATCACATCATGCTTGAGATAGACAACTCTGTATTTTATTTTCTAAAAATATGCAAGTGACCATATACACAACTAAGTAAGAATCTTATAAAACAATAGTTTGGAATATTTTTTTATTGTATTGAAACTTAGAGGTGGGTTCACCCTTCATTTCGGCAAAATTGTTTAATCTCCTGCAAAGGTGCAATCTTTATCTAAATAAGACTATTTAATTTTTTATATTTGAAGTGGCAAACTTGAAAAAATGAATATTCAGAGGATAAACTAACTATATTTTAATTTTATTTAGAGGTGTTTCTCTCCCAAAGGGTTTTAGAGGAAAGTTGCAAATATTCTTAACAATACTTCACCAAAAATAAAATGAAAATGTTAACATATTAAAACTTTAATCATTTATTATATACAACTTGAATATAAGGGAGGTAGAATTCAAAGGAGGTAGATTGGCCCCCTTAACAATTGAGGGTTATTTATTTTTGCCTGACAATTCTCTTATGACCGTCGATGCGCCCAAGCCACATTCATGTTAAAAATTTATTGAACTACACAATTGGAAAGATATTTTCGAAACAGCTTGGGGGTGATCTGAGCTCCTGAAAAATTGCAAGGTTCTTCCAAAAGTTTGAAAAATTACGAAGTTATATTATCTTACTTCCAAAAATATATCAGTCGACTTAGCTCTGGAAACTATGGCGTCAAAAATTCAGAACGTCTTCAACTGAAAAAGTTAATGAAACTCTGGAAAAAAAATTTAATTTCAAATATTTGACAGAAAACTGTTCCACATACTTCACAGAGCTAGTGATTTTTAAACGGAGGCTTTGGCATTGAATGGTTTGCGAAAGGAAAATTGGCCAAAAATTGGCATCGAAAGCCAATAGCGTATGAAAGGTGTCATGTTACAAGTAAAGTGATGTTCTACAAATAGTTAACACTAACACCAAGTGAAAGTTGTTGTAAACTTGCTGTGTTGAAAAGCAGTCTATCATTTCCTTCTTGTTTTTCAATTAAGGAATTTTAGCAACATTTTAATAATGAAAACAATAACTAAACAGAATAATTTTCTTCATACCTGTAAAGACTTCAGTCCAGTCTTTCCTGATTGGAGGTATTTAGGAAGAGAAACTCGAACTTTTAGAAAAATTGCGACGTAAAAATTCTTCAGTTGTATATATCTAGACTTTGTTACCTGATAAGCTTAATAATTTTGCGCAATGCAATAATTTCATTAATGAAAAAAAAAAATATTTTTAAGAATTGAAAATGGAACCGATGCGAAATGTGTTAAACAGTTTTTAGCCTATCATGAAGTAAAATTTTTACACAAAAAGTTACGCAAGTTTGATACATCTTCTCTTTCTTTTTGCTACTTATCCGCATATAAAATTGTGTCTTTTTAGCTTTTTATAGCAGTTTAGTGTAGAAAAGAAAATTGACACAGGCAGAACACAAGCAAGCAAAACCAGCAACACGGTGTGAGATAACAACTACACATAGACACATACAAATGCGCACCTTACTCCCCAGCACGCACAGTTAACAAACTCACATTATGATCTCATTACCGTAATCCTAATGAAATTAAATTTCCTGTATTTGCCGCTTAGTTGGAAAATTTACTTGAATTCTTTATGCCATTTTACATACGTATGTGTGTGTATGTGCTATTTAATATGCTGCCTTTAGTATATACACTCGTATGTTTGTTGATTTCATGCTGTGTGCGTGCGTGCTGTGTCAATGCAGACAGACGACAATAACACACACTTACATGGATATTTTTGTTTATTTCTCTAAAGCGTTAGTGTTGAGATTACGTTTGTTAAGGTGTTTTAGTTTTTCAGGCTGGTGTTGTTGTTGCTGTTTCGTTGGGGTTAATCTCATTTTATTCCGCTGCTTTTGAAATTTGTGGTTTTTGTCAATGCCAAGCGTGCGGCTTTATAAATTACAAAGCTATTTTATATTGCATTAGTGAGTGAGTGTTTTATTCTCATAAATAGTCAGAATTACAATATGGCTAAAAATTTGAATTTTCTTAATGAGTAGTACTCCAATTATCATAAGATATCTTAAATTTAGAGATTTTTTTCTGAAACTTTACTAAAATTTAAATCCGGTTGCAATAAAGCAACTTAAATTGTGCTTTTACATACTTAGCATTGCAAAAATCACAAATCCAGATATATTTTGTTTCTCTCTTTATAAACTTTCATATTTTATTCTTCAACAGTCAAAGTCATAAATTTTATATTGTAGCTCAAGTTTTAAAGCATTTCATAAAATATGTTAACATAGAATTGTCAAATATGTGCTTATTTAGATAAACGTGGCAGTTCTTAAATAAGTTAACATTAGATAGCCAATTTTCCATTATCAAATATTTATATTTTCGCATGACATGCAGTTAAATTAGTTTACACTATGTAATTTAATATACTTTTCCACACCTAACGATAAGATTGTATTTAACTGTAGTACCCACTATTTAAAACTGAAAAAATTTATATATGAAACAATTAATGAGAAAAATATTACAAGCATGTAAAGAGCTCATTAAAACAAAGCAAGAATGAAACGTCTACAAAACTTGTGGGTCTTTATACAAATAAGTAAAATGTACACATATAATTCCTAAAAGTAAGCAATATATTCAGCTAAAATAAAACAAAAAAAATAATTATGCAAATATGACTCAAGTGACTGACGTGCTGACTGTCGAACTGTATGAAAATGCCAATGCTTTTCTCCTCAAACACCAAAAGCTGCCGTTAAATGAAACGCTAACGTGTATATGGTAAGTTTGAGGGGCTTATTATAACAATACCAAGCACGCGCATATTTACACACGTGTGTTGTAAAGTTGCAGTTGTTGAAAAAAAGTAGAACAATAACAAAACAACAACAAACAGAAAACCAGCAATGAGAAGAGTGTCAGCAGCCATTAACATGATTGCGACGCCAGCAAATACATTAAAAAAGACCTTAGATATATGAGTAAACAAAAAATTAAAAAAAAAAAAGAAAAGGTGTTTTGCTTATTAATGTGTGGTGTGTGTAAGTGTGTTGGTATTTTATTGTCCCACGTGCTTTTGGAGGTCACGAAAGTTTTGTGACTCTGTAATGTTTTTTATTATTTCACTTTTTCGCTGTCACCAACAGTAGGTCATATTTTGATGTATGGGACTATTTATGCAAAAGTTTCATGATCAGTCAAATATCTTTATAATCCAACACTAATAATTTCATAAACTCCTCAATTTATTTTAAAAATAACGTAGCTCACACTTCGTATTAAACAAATAATAGTCTGGTATGGACGAAGATGAGAACGAGAAAGGTCTGGCCGATATCTTGTTCTCGGCGATAATGTAGTGCTTATAGCACGACAAATATTTGTTTAACGTACAATAAATATTTGGAACATTGAAGGGGCATATACCACATACGTTTGTTCGAACAATTTGGCACGATATTTCTAATAAACACATGTACCTACGCCCGTACAACGACGTTTATATTTTCTAATTTTCTGAAAACAAACCGTTTTCCATTGACGCTTGGTCGCCACAATATATAAAAATATATACATATGTATGTACATAAAATGTATGTCTGTCTTTATGTTTTCTATAGATTTGAAAAGTACTAAGCAGACTGAGCTCTCAATTTTTTAAGCCATATCTGTAGCAACAAGGAGTAACAGCTAAAGTTTATCTGTGTTGACAAAGTAAATCAGCATAAGCTACATGCTGATACACAGGACTTGTGTTCTTTTGCCTTGTTATCACAGATCGACTTAAGCTGTTATTCCTTGTTGCTACAGATATAAAGGGTGATTTTTTTAAAGGTATAGAGCTTCGAATTGAAATAAAACACAAGAAAATCGTTTTAATGTCCATTAATTTGGCTTTATTGGAAGGATAATTTTATGCCATTAATGTTTAAATATGATTTCGGGCATGTGGCCGCCGCGGCTGGCTCGAATAAAGCCAATTCTACAGGTCCAATTTTGAACCACTTTTTCGAGCGTATGGGGCCGAATGTCGGCAATAACGCCACGAATGTTGGCTTCCAAGTCCCCTAACGTTTCTGGTTTGTTGGCGTAGACGAGCGACTTCACATATCCCCAAAGAAAATAATCCAATGGTGTCAAATCACACGATCTTGGTGGCCAATCGACAGGTCCATTCCGCGAAATTATGCGCTCATCGATTGTTTCCTTCAATAAATCGATTGTGACGTGCGCTGTGTGGCATGTAGCGCCGTCTTGTTGGAACCACAACTCATCCACATTCATGCCATCCAATTCGGGAACTAAATAGTCGGTTATCATGGCTCTATACCGGTCTCCATTAACGGTAACTGACTCTCCAGCATTATTTCGGAAGAAGTATGGCCCAATGACTCCACCAGCCCATAGAGCACACCAAACAGTCAGTTTTTGTGGATGTAATGGCGTCTCAAGGGTCTCATGTAGATTCTCTTCACTCCAAATGCGGCAATTTTGCTTGTTCACGTAGCCATTCAACCAAAAATGAGCCTCATCACTGAACAAAATTTTGCGATGAAAATCAGCATCGAGATCAATCTCATTTTCGGCCCATACACCAAAATCACGACGCATTGCATGGTCTCGCGGCTTTAATTCTTGCACAAGCTGGATCTTGTAAGTTCGCAAGCTAAGATCTTTGCGCAAAATCTTCCATAAAGTTGATGGACAAAGCTCCAATTGCTGTGCACGGTGGCGAATCGATTCATTCGGGTCCTCTTCAACATTTTGCTCTACAGCGGCAATTGTTTCTTCGGTGCGCACTGTTCGACGTCTCTGCGGATGCGTATTATCACATAGAGTAAACGTAGTGCGAAAACGATCCATGGCTAACCGAATTAATTGCTCTGATGGACGATTATGTCGACCATAAAATGGACGGAGCTTGCGGTAAACTTCGCGAACTGAACCATTATTTTCGAAATAAATTTGCACGATTTGCTAGCGTTGTTCTTTCGTCAACCTGTTTATGATGAAATGGCAAACCAAACTGAACATAAATGACATTAGAGTTGCCAGATTTGACCATAAAATGCCAGTTATATCTCTATTCGAAAAACAAACCTCTAAAAAAAACACCCTGTAGCTTAAAAAATTGATGTCGAAAGGCTCAGAATATAATTTAAACTTTTTCCGACAGCGGATCGTGACATCTTTATAAAACAAAATTACATAAAACACTATATCTTGGTATCTGTTGCAGCTACAAATGTGAAGCCTGATGTAAATGCAAATTGTTTGTGCCAAAGAAATCGCAGATGGATAATGGGTTTGAGCTTCTCCTATACTGTCAAACCCTTACAATGCTATTCTTATTACTTATACCAATTTGTGAAATTCTGTACATGTACCCAATTGTCTGCAATAAAGACTGCGTTAAATATAAATGGAGTGGAATCACGGGCAGTCCGCGGTCAAAACCACTGGTTCAGCTTGTATTAAATACAGGCGAAAAATATTGGCGACAACGAGACGATAACGAGACGATAACGATACAGATCAAAAATTTGTTGTACGAGAACGAGTACGAGATGATATACTTGGCGCCACTACGAGCAGGATATGATAATTTTTGAGCTGTCGTAACGTTGTCGTTTCGGTAAAGCACCAACAATTACATAATATTAAAAATATGAGGCATTAAATTTTTGTTTTTTTGTTATAAGTCGACGGCACAATAATTTTATATTACTCGTAAGTTGGAACACTCAATACAAAAGTTTTATAATGCTTATATTGCTAGAAAAAGTTATGAGTGAAAGTTGCAGTTTCTTAGTTCTCTAACTACAGTTACTAATTGGCATTAATCACAGAAGGATTTCTAAGGTACCTTTACTATCATCCAGCCAACAAAAGTCAAATATTAACACAAAAAAGAAATCTCAAACATTTTAGTTCATAATTTATGTGTAATCTGTGGTTTTAGCCAGACAGTGATGATTTTTATAAAAACTGACCTTGAATATCGTAAAATACCAGCGAATTGAGTGAGTGAGTTTCATTTGAAAGATCATTCTTTTTGGAATTGCTCACAACATTCTCTCTCTCAATTTTTTCTTATTTTTCTTTTAATAGCAGTCTCTGAAGTAGTTTGCGCTGCGCCTAAAGGTATGCATTGTTATTTTATGATTACCTTGGCTTTAGATTGAAACTGTAACTGCGTCGCTGTCGCTATTGTTGTTGCGTTTGTTTCATTTTGCGCATTTGTTGTTGTCGCTGCTATTGTTATTATTGTTGTAGTAGTTGGTTTTTTGTTGCCTGCAAAGAGCACCTCTTGTTGATTGCGTGAAAGTGAAATTGTCGTTGAACACGCACACATATGCATAAATATGTACTTTAGCTGGCGTTATTATAAGTATTTGTATATGTGTCTGTGTATTTGTGTTGCATATATTAACATGCAGGTATGTATTTGGGTTTGCTAAGCACAGTGTTTATAATGGCATATAAGTGAAATATGCGACAATAGCGCAGCAAAGACGCGCGCATATTAAAAATTTTATAACTCCAAAACATGCAGAGTTGAGGTATTTTTCATCTCACCCCGATTTTATTTCTATGTGGCTTTGACTTATGCAGCGCAAAATTGACAACATGTACTGAAAATAAGACATAATTTTTAAAAATTTCAAGTTGAATAAGTTTTTGTGCAGTTCTCTCAGAAAACAAAGTTAGTGAAAGTTTAAGAGCCCTTTTTTTCCTTGATTGAAAAATATTTTTGTTACTTTTATTTCAAAATTGAATATCATCAGCAGTAATTTTTTCAATGGCGAAGTTGAAAGCTCACAACTATTTCGAAAAATTCTTTAATTATGTAGTGATGTTCATCCGCAGGCTTCCTTTGAAGTCATGTGCATAGTTTCTCATTTCTTTCCAAGCCATACTCAACTTCGATTTCTACATATATTACATGTCCAATGTGCACTTACTTCAACAGGATGTTGATTACAAATTGCCTCATTTCCTGCTGCCAAACTTAAAGCAGCAAAAATGAACGAAAATTTGTTTGGTTTCATTTGCATTTTATCGCTCAATAAAACCCAAAAAAAAATTAATCAAAATGAAATTTAATAGAAAAATAAAATTTGGTACTCATTCGCATTAAATGTTTAAATAAAATAATTAAAAAAAATATCCATAAAAAAGTTGAATAAAAATTTTATTTTTTCACCACGTTATGGTTATCGTTATTTGTCATGCAGCGTAAGTACTTTGATTATTCTTGTTTGCAGCGATGTTGAAAATATCCGTACTCTCGCGCTCATCCGTAGCGCTGAACCTTCCGTAAGCATACAAAGCAGGTCCATACTTTGAATAAGTCTGCTTTCATATCCTTTTTATGACCATCCAACATGTACGTACATATGCTACAATACTTTACGTAATTACTTGAACTTAGTTTCTTTTGAAAATTATTTAAGTTTTTACATTTTTATTTTGTATTTTGTTTGAGTGTTTTTCAACTTTACATATTTTTGCATTGTGTTAGTTCCCGGAGTAATTTAGCTCTGTCGTGTATTAAACTCAAAAATTGACAGATGTATTGATTTTAAGCAAATTTTGTTTCAGTTTGACATTTGCTTTAAAGATTGCAATATGAATTGTTATAATTGTTAAAATACTTCATGTGTGGAAAATAAGCAGTATCGATAGATAATCCTCACATTATTATATAAACATCGTTCGATAAGAAAGTGATTGTTAGACATGTGTTTGGTCCAAGGACATCATTTGGTCATTTGTCATCAAAGTTAATAGAGATCGATATGGTGGATTTCGGCTAATTTTATGTTAAGCCAAATGTGTGAAAAAAGTGTGGTACACGCCTGGTAACAATAGGACACGCAACACTGCGCACTTCACAATGGAGTTTTTGCGTTGGAAGTTTTCAAGGACCAGGTTGAGATGGCGTGCTCGTTATAAGACTCAACATAGTGTATACTACAAAAACTTTAAATGATTTAAATTAAAATTCTTCAACTAGGACCCTAAACAATGATTTTACGCTTTCAGAAAAATGCTCCCGCTTTTCCGGCTGGCTGGCTGAAGGTAGTCGAGCTTGTCCCGTTTGCGGTAAGCGGAATCAAAACTTAGTTGCTAAAATACACATAATGGCTGTAAGATGCAAATCAATTGGAAAGCAAGTGAATGTCGGAGCATTGGCAAATTGTTCGTGTGCTTGACAAAATTTTTCTTTAGGCGAACGTGTGTTCAAATTGTTGCGTATTGCAATTTGTTGCAACGAAACAGACGATCTTGTTGGTCTGAGCTACGTATTTTTCGGAATGGCGATATACGGAAATTGACAGCCTATTTTCTAAGCATTTGCAACAGTTGTGTTGAAACTATGACTAAATATAACCCACCACTACTATTTCTCATTACTGCCAACTCGATAATTTGCCACTGTATTTTCATGCAAGCTTACGCCACCCATGTACCGATTCTAAGTGTAGATCAAATGGGGTTGTGACACTGTGACTCTTTTCTTATTTTTACGATCGCGTCAGTGGGTGCTTTTCATTGGCTCCAAATTATCGAAGTTGGGGGCCATGGCGATTTTTACATTGTCTGCCCATAATCGCACTTGCCGCGTTTTATTTTTCTTTGTCCTACATTACGGCACTGCTGCGTTCCAGAAACAAAAAAAATTACGCTCTTTCAGGAGACATAACAACTAGTGGGGAAGAGATATCGAAGTAAACTATACCCCTGGCGTACATTATGAACTAGGTCCAACACTGTTTGTACATCAAGTCCGATAGTTTTGTCTAGTGCGGTTGACGCCGCACTGTTTGGAGTTGCTGAATAGAGATAACCATTGCTGGAACACAAACACCAATGTGTACTTGATTTCAAAAAGTACTTTGCGACAAATAAACATTTTACAGGAATGACTGTTGAGAAGCGAAGCATTTGCTCATAGACGGAAAGTTGACCTTTGGCATAAATTTCTTTTCATTCGATATTTATTTTATGAATTTCTTTATTAATGATAATTTAATTAAAAAAAGTCCAAAGGATGAGTGCATATATAACCAGGTGCTTACTTGATGAAAACAAGCGAGTGATACATATTTTAAGAGGCAAGGAATCAATGATGGGTTTTTCTCCCATCAAGATAGCTTGCATAGAAAATGTTATAAAACTTTTTGATATTAAGTAAATCTTTCTGATTGAAAAATCGAACCGCGTAGGAAAATGGGTTCACACGCATTATAAAATATACATACATGACACATGTAAATAAATGAAAATCTTAGATATTCGATACTAAGAGTCACACAATACACCAGCACACATTTGAAAAGCAATTGTAAAATACATACATACTATACATATATTATGATATCGTTTTAACGAAATATTGAAAAGTGCAGTATATATTATGCTCAATATCTTTTACCATAAATTGTGATCTATTTCTAATTGCAATTATGGACTCCATTGCAAAAATATACACATATTTAGTTTTAACAAATTTAAACAATCTATTTTCAATTTTTTTTTGTTCGTAGCTTTTAACTTATTAAAAGCCAACCTAGTGCTTTTAAGCTGAGTAGCCCCAAAATAACAGTCGCACATACGAATTCTTCCTGTTGTGGTTTTGCCAATAGCAAAGTATGCAATATTGATGAACACACAATAAATTGATGACCGACAAAATTAAACAAAAGCAAAGTTTATGAAATAAAAAAAGGAGTTGTTTTATAGCATTTTTTAGCATTACACTCGTAAAAATTTGTAATTTATTCATGACTTTGCCTTCTTTGCAGGATGGAACACCAACGTCCAAATCTCATCATCATATCCATATCGATGCTTTACTGGTTTAAAACCTCCACGGTCGATTGTTGGAAATTTGATGCACGTTTTGCATCCGACAGTGGAGGTGAAAGTGGTGCTGGTGGTGGTGTCAATGGTCCTGGTGGACCTATTGGCAGACCTGGGCTCATTGATGGTGCATTGGGTCCAGGTGTAGCGTCCGCGCCGCAAGCACACACACGTGTGCCAAAGAGTGTGAATAGCGGCGCAGCAGTTGCAACTGGGGGTAGTGCAACCTCTACACAGCATCGTTTACCACCACCTGCAGTACCCGTATCAGGTAGCAGCAGTTTTGCGGCGCTGCTGAATGCACAACAGCAGGATATGCTGTATGCGTGTCCTTTGAATAGTATGTGCCAGTGTGCTGGAATGCCGAATGAAACTTCAACGCTGATTGAAATTAATTGCAACGAGGTGGCGCTCTACAAGTTTCCAGGTGAGTCAATCAATATTTAAATGGGTTGGTGTGCGACTTTGTGTTTGTATGTGTGACTTTACATAAAGGTTAATAATTAATTAATAGTTGAATGCATGGCAGCGTATGCACGCTTTTTTTGCAGCGCAATGTAGGCCATCATGCCCTTTTTATTGTTGCCTACTTTACGGGTGTTTTTCGCTGGACTTGGTCTTTTTGATGCGCGGTTTTGGCTTTTTTTGTACTTTGTGGTCGCGTGGTCCATATGTGGCTTCAAGCAGCAGATAATGGCGTTGTAGTGTTTAACCAAAGCTCTTGGATGGTTAAACATACGTCGATTGCGTATGTTGGCGATGTTGACGAAATTATGTTGCTGACGAGTGCGTTTGTAGTGGCTGCTGTTTTGTTGAGCCGAACTCGACGCTGCATTGTGTTTGCAGTGTGTGCCAAATCTGCTTGCCTTAAATAGGTTTTATGGTCGATTGCGCTGATTGCGGTGGGAAAATAATTTTGGTTTTTGTAAAAGTGACACACAAGAATGCTGAAACCTCTGTTCTTAAAGCGGTGCTATTTGAATATGTCCATACTATTTTCGAGAGAACTTTTTTAACTCAACATATTCCACGAAAAACAATTTCACATGTTAAAAGCAACGTTATCATAGATTATTATTATGTATAAGTAATATATAATTTAATAATAAATTTGTCTCCAGAAACAAAATGTTAGCAGGGACCTATACTTTTTGTATTGTTAATCTTTGCCAGCCGAGACGAGCGAGGTCCCGCTCTTTGGCTTGCTGGCTGAGACGAGCTAAGTCCCGATCTGAATGGGGGGTTGCAAGTACCAATAGTGGTTAAATAATCAGTGAAGACTGGAGGTTTTTAACTTGAGCTGCAAGGTTAAGATTAAAATTTGAAGACTTATTGTTAGCCTCTTAAAAGAAGATTCAATAAAAATGAAACTAAGTTAAAAAAATATGCTAAAAGATACCTCAAATAGATATATCCTTTTGCGAAACTTTTGCAGAAAAAAATTTATTTTATTTTCTTTAATGCAACTTCCAAAAAAATTTCAATTTCTTAGAGATTTTATGAGAAACTTATGAAAATATTCCAATCAAATTTTTTTCTTTTTCGTTTTGCCAATAAAATTCTTAAGTATCCTTGAAATTGCAATTTTAAATTAAGTCCCAATTTCCACTTTGGTGGCTGCAAACTTTCAACCACTTTTCTGCTCCTCACTTTGTTGTAACGTTTTTGCGCTGGAAATTTTTAATGAAGCTGTATATACAAAATGTATACGATTGTATGAAACCAATCGAAAGCAAAAGGACTAAAATGTCCTTTTCGTTAACATGGCAGTGGCTTAAGCGGATTTCTTTCTTTCTATTTGGGTGCGGCAAATTGCCACACAAATTGCAACAAAAGGAATTGAAAGAAAATGACAACAGCAACAACAACAATAACAACATGCAGCAAACTAAATTAGGTTTCAAATTTAAGTTTGCCAATTAGTTGCGAAATAAAGTTTTTTTTCTCTTTCTTCGGCTCACTCCCATTTCTTAGTATTGCACTTTTGCTTTGTAATTTTTATGCGGTTTTTTTTGCTTTTGTTTTTTTTTTATCTTCTCTGTCAGTACTTTTTCTTTAAATTATTTGTTGAGATTTCTTCGTTAAGTAATGAACAATCGTAAAAGTAGTAAAAGAAAAGTCTCTTATTGCATTAAAGAAATACCAGAAGAGAAGTGAAAAAGAATCCTTATTATTGAGCTTGTAATGCTAGCAAATAATTGCATTTGACATTTTGTACATTGACTTTGAGCAGAGAAAAACGGCGTCTGTCTGTCTTTGACTCTTAAATTGTCAGAAAAAAGTTTATTCTTTTTAAAATTTTATGAAAAGCTAACCTATCGTATGTCTAATATTTAATTGTAGTTGTGTTCTACGCCATAAAATTAACTATTTTTTTACCATAAGCCCTCTTCTTGGCCGAGCGGTAAAGTTAATTGGTTCTTTTTACTATTTATTTATTTAAATATTACTTGAACTATGAACAGTTTATCCTTACAGACTAATATTAACGTTGAAAAAATAAATGCAGATTTAGTAACTAAGCTCAAATTACACTCAATTATAAACACAATTCAGCAAATTAAAAAAGGGCTTTGAGAAGCAGAAATATAATTTCATATTTATTCCATTTGAATTATCATAATGAAAGCATTTAGGGTATAGTTTGTCCTAACAAAGCCAACAAAAACTTAATATAAATATCGAAGAAATATTTTGGAATGGATCTATATAAAAGAAAAGAATGATTGTATTGTTCTTCTGTTTTGCAATGTTTTTAAATTTATCAAAAACTACACCCCAATCTTTAACTTCTTTTACTGACTCAAAATAAGAGTAATAGATATGTTACAACTCATAAGAACGACCGTTGATATTTAAAGTAAGAAGGTTGCAACCTTCACCACGTAGAAACCGTTCAGGCCTTCATTTTTTCAGATTTGCAGTTTTTTTGTCATCTACTAGTACACAACTACCTAAAAATAATATAAAAGCTAATTTGGATTGTGTTGGTTTGTTTATATTCATCAATGAATTTTTTTGTTTTACTTACGAGATTTTTTAACATAATTTGAAATTTTTTTTTTAAACAATAATATTGGTTAAAAAAATTTTATCAAATTTTATCAAATTTTTTTATATATTTTACATGATAGACCAATCACTGAAAAAAGTTTCAGCCTAATTAGAAAACATGAGGGTAAAGATTGGCCCATTATAGATGGAATGACCCAAAAGCTATGTGTTGTAATCAGCTATTACAAAATTGACGCTAGGTTTGCAAAGATCTTACAACAATGATTAATACTAGTTATCTCATTCCATTAACACAAAATCTTTTTATTATTTCGTTCCTTGTTACTGAAAAGGCAATGAACTCGCTTCTGCATTTGAGTTTCAAATTTTTAAATAGAAAAAGTTTTCCAATAAAATCATGTTTCCAAGAAGTTCACAAAATCAACTTTATGAAATGAGCACCACAAAAACATAAAATTATCCATTGTAACTTGCCTGCAGTGAAAGCAAACCAAAATTTCTTGGAAAAGGTTCAATGTCCAACATTTATACTTCCGTTCAATCTGCAGTTCATATTTATGTGTATCCTAGCTGTCTGGCATTCAACTGACATGTCCTTAAATTAACTTTTCTTCCTTTGTGGCAAAAGTGTGAAGTTTTTTGTAATAAATAATTCAGATAAAAAAGCAATGTGTCAGACAAAGCACTTCGGATACGTTTGGCAGCGGTAAGGAAGGAAATGAATTATGAGTTATTTATAACTGATTGATTTATTGACAGTTTGTTAACTGAAATTGAAACAGCATTGGTCATGAAATGTGACGAGATGATACGGAGCTTTAAATGCTTGCTTGCTCTTTTGTGTTTGAAGTCTTTTTGATTTAAGAAAACAAACTTGAATGTTTTTAAGATATTTATGTCTCTAAGGTGTAGTTGTTTGTCGTTACTTTATACATATTAATAATTTTTTGCTGTCAGTTTCTTCTCCGTGCCTTGATATTTATTCTCTTTTTTCATTGCACCATTTTTATAAAATTATAATACTAACACACATTGCTGCTCACAAGTATCCTACGTAATTTCCGCTTGCCTTTTTTTGCAGTCAAAATATTTGTTTTTCCATTAAATGCTTTTTGCTTTGCTTTCTAGCATGCACGACTCACATTCCGTATTAAGCGTTGCGCATTAAAATATGCAAAACAATTATTATGTTTATTTTTATGCTGATTACAATACTTGCAGCACAGGCCAGGCAGCCAGTTTTTTGTTTTCTAATAACAATAGTCATCATAATAATCGTCAAAGTAATAATCATTATCAACGTAACAGTAACAGGAAGAACATTTTTTATTGCTTAAATTTGCTCTCAACTCCTTTGGCAACAGTGACCCTAATGAACAGTGAATCGAACATGTGGCAAAATAGTAGAACGTATTTAGTTAATATATAAAATTCTTGAGTGTAATATTAAAGTAGAATGCCGTATGAGTAATTTGCAATTTTATTATTATTTTCTTACATTCTTAATTTTGAAAACCTATGTCTTATTTTGGATGCAGTTTAAACGCACATATATGAAAACATTTTATGTAAGTATTTATGCCTTAACATTTTTTGAGATCTGAGAGCTGGCCGCATAGTGCATAACTCTGTTTAGGCTGCGGACTAAGCACTTTAATGAAGTTTCAATAAACTTTCGAGCAACAATTTGCTGTAGTTTTGTAGTTTTTTAAAATCAATTTTGAATCGAACATGTTCTGCCTAACAGAAAAAATACGAAAATAATTGTTTTCAAAATTTTATCTGAGCAATAATTTCCAAATTTATGTAAGCTTTTAAGAAATCTCACCTTTAAGTAAGTAATACCAAAATTAAAAAAAAAGTTATGCATATCTAAATTCCCATGTTAATTTATTTCAACTATCTGATAAACTTTCTTAGATCGCCGAAAAGCGACCATATTGGCTCAAAGCTAAAAATATTTACTATAACAGCAAAAAGAGAAAAATTTTCGGAACAAAAGAACCTCTCAACATTTTTGTAAGCCTTCTGTTTGTACCATCTTCACTGTGCAGAGAAGACAACGCGCTAAAAATGCATTACTATAACTTTTTTATGATTATTGTTATTTTATTTGCATAGCAGCGCAAGCGTTTTGCTGTATTGTTAGCATTCTTATATCACTTTACAGAGCCATCCAAAAATATCAATAGTTTTTTTGACAGAAGAAGAAGTAAAAACAATTAAAAAAAAAATTATTTTTTAACAAAAACAACAATTGCAAGAAACAGCACATTTTGTTTTTTATTTTAGTTGCTCTCTTGTTTTAAATCTGCACTTTTTTTTCATTTGACTCATTTTCTGTTTTATCATTTTCTCTACTCTTTACATTGTTGCTTTTTAATTTATTTTTGTTTTCATTCATTTGCACACAAATGGCGCATTAGAAAATTTTCTGTTGCATTTTCCATTTCCATTGCCATTTCCGTTGCATACTTTTGTGTGTTAATGCTTTCCTTTAACTGCTGCTGTTGCTTGTTTTCTTGTATTACTATTTTATTTTGCTTTACTTTGCAACGCTCTTTCAAGGACAATTGCAGCAGTAGTGGAATGATGATTTTGTTTTTGTTTGCAGTAATGGATTACCACAGTACGTAGCTGTATGCTGCAGCAATTTAAGCAACAACTGCAACTAAAACTAACAAGCAGCACTTTAAGCGTCTACTAGTTCGCGCTTTTGCCTAAGTGGATACTTTATTTTCACGCTCTACTTCAGCATTATGGTATTTTGTTTTATTCTTATTTTATTTATTTATTTTTTGTGTAGTTTTTATAAAGTTTAGTGTTTCGTTACTTTTGTTGTGAAAAAAAGTGTGCTTCTTTTTTTTGTGCTCGAATATTTGTGTGCAATTTAGCTCAAGCACTTGCAATTCTATTTTCTTTAAATTGTTGTTAAATTAAAGTTGGTTTTCACTTCTGTTTTATATTTTTCGAAACAATTTTTAATATTAAGGGTACATATCAAGTAATTTATGAAAACTAAGATTTTAAAGTTTAGACAGTCTTACTTTTGCGGCTTGTACATAAGATAGAAAAATCAACGTTTAAATTTTAAAAGTTTGCACTGGAGCGGCGTCGTTGCCTAATTCATTAAATACATGTTACTCATACGATATGTTATACAAAATGTTTTAAGCCGATGTATGCCTCAAATTATATGCTACAAGCGCGCTTCAGAGTTATATATTGTTATGAATCCATCAACAATTAATTAAGTTTCTAGTTGGATTAAATTCAGTTGAGCTTCAACTTATAGACCTACCCTTAGATCTTACCAAATTTCAAAGTATTTCAAACTGAAACTGAAACAACTTTTAAATAAATATTCGACGAAATATTAATCAGAAAGTTTGAAGCTTAATTGGAGTGAAAAACCACTAAGCGTGGAAATAACCAATTTTTTATTTCTGCATCAAAAATGAGCTATGCAATTTTTTCGCTCTGATGAAAGTTTTCACTTAATTAAAACTTCATGCCATAAAATGCATATAGAAAGAGTGTGAAACGACAAAATTGCATTCTCAATAAAAGTTTCATGAAAATATATTAAAAATCACTAGTAAAAATTTTGTTAAATTTGCTTACCTGTTAATATTGCAAAAATATGTAGCCTCTTGCACACATATATATACATACACCAAAATAAATAAATGTATATATGGTTGCAATTACTTTTACAAAATTCTCACCTGCACACATTCGCTTACTCGGATTTAGCTTATGATTTATTCAAGTGAAAATTTCAATCAATTTTATCACTTAAGTGAGATATTTGCTATGCGTTGTTATTGTGAACTTTCTACAGCCGCTTCTTTGATCTATTCGCTTTACATGAAAAAAATACTTAAGACGAAAGTTGCTGATATTTTTTATGGCAAATTATAACTACGGCCGTAGTGCAAGGCACATTTTGCAAGACAAAAATAAAAGCACTTTAAGACTAAAATCGAGCACAATATTTAAGATCTATCTATGGACTTGAATTTGCATTTGCTCATCACTTCACAAAAGAAAGGAAAATTCAAAAGATTGAATCCTTAAGTAATTATGGACACTTAGCCATCACGATATCTGACTATCAATTAGTTTGAAGTATTTCTGAGTTCACGAAATTAAGCTGTCTCTTTTTTAATTAGTACATATTCAGAAGTTCTCATATTGAATTGAGTATATTGATGCAACTTCGCGAAAGTCCATCATATATGTGAAAATCACCGGTTTGTTCAACATACAAATCCAGATATGGCTAAAAAAAAAAATAAAACTGCGTTGATTCGGTTTCAACGTCAAAATTACTTTGAAAGTTATTTATTTTTGAAGTTCAGTTACTACCTACTAAATTGAGAATTTTGAGAAAAATGTTGTTTTAAAAAAAGCATTTTTTTTTTTGCTTTTGAGAAACTTCCAAGTTTTAGTAGGCTTGTTCTTAAAATATTATCTACGGTAAACACATTCATTATCCATTCATTAGTACTCAAGCTAAGCACAATGACCATATTTCATTAATTCATTTTCGTATTCACATTACTCATCTATGTCCACATAATGCCATTGTTTGTAGGAATGTAAATATTCCTTATCTTATCGCTCACATGTACTCGTAGGTATTCACACTCTCATGCAATGTGTCTGTCAGTCCCTTGAGTCCATGTTTTTCGCTATTAATTAACACATGCTTAACGAAACGTAATTTAATTGTTTTTTTTTTTTTTGTGTAGTTGTTGCTATTGCAGTTGTGTTGATGTTTCTCTAGGGAAAACATAAAATATAACAATGCCAACTATAAAAAAAATGACATAGCGACAACAAGAGCAACTGTTACGAATATAATAAAGTAACCCTAATACCCATAAAAAATGCACACACATAATACACACATACTTTTGTTGTTGCTATGAAAAAACTTTTCAAATATCAAACAATAGTAATATTATGTTTTTAGAATAAACTCACTTATGTTTTTGTGCTGCAAATTAAAATAAAAATTGTAGCAAATAGTTTCAGCGCATATGCAAACGAGGTCCTTTCAATTTTCCTCTGTGTTTTTTTTTTCAGAGATTGCGGTTTACTTTTTTTCATTATTGAAATATCAATAAAAATTCTTAACTCCAAGTAAACTTCATTTTGAAACCTAATTACCGTTGCGCTAATTAAGTACCGGCGTTAATTTTATGTTAATTATAGTCATTATGATTTATGTCGCCATTTTGCTCATTTTACTTTTATGTATCTTGTTTTTTTCCTTTTTTTTTCATATAAATTTTTTATAACTGTCAATACAACTCAAACTTAATTAAGTTAATTTGTAGCCAGAAATGAATAGTTAATTAAATATTGTACATTTTGTTGATTTGGCAGCATTATTCCTGCTTTTGTTGATTACAGCTAAGCTTTAATTAAATTGCTGAGTATTAAAAAGGTTTTTTGTAAGGTCATCTCCATTGTGTGGCTATATACAAAATGTTCAAAAGTTGTCATTAAGTTAACAATAGCATATATTAAAGTTGCTTAGTTTTGTTTTGTTTGAAAATATTTGACGCATTTACAATATTTAATTAAATAATTTACTTATTATTAGCGCTCTTCGTAGAATGATTAGTAAATTGAATAAGTAAAGTTCACACTAAAATCAAAGACCTTATTTTAAAATTCTTAGAATTTACCAGAAACATTTTGTATTAATTTTAATGATTCCATCTGTAATTTGAAAAGTTCTTTTATTACATTTTATAATTATTTGAAAAAAGACTTTCATTAAGACTGTTTTCTGATAACTGATCCTTTCTATTGACATATTATAAATGTTTACGAACCGTACGAGTTTTGGTCTTTCATGACTATTATCTGCTCATTAGAATCATGATTTTATAAAATAAAGTCACTCATACGCCATGCATCTTTACATATGTTAGTACAGTTCCAACCATTTAATGGGAATAATAATGAACAAATTGCTTTATGTTTCTAAAACTGCATTTACATTTCTTCAGATTCAATGCTCAATTTAATATAACATAAGAACTACTATATAATTATTGTTATTAATACTCGTTCTTATGAACATTCACATATTTATTTCAGACTTCAATATTTTGAATCCGATGTTAATAAGAGCTGAAAAACTAACTTATATTGTGTTGGCCAGCTTTATCTAATAATAATTTTAAATTTGAGTATTGGCCGCATAAAGTTGTGAAACATGGAAAATTGCAAAATTTTTTGAAATTGAAAGGATGTTCAAAAGATATTTAAAATATATCGAGTTTGAAAAATTGCAAGAGCTGATTTTCGACTTGTTTTTCAATGTGTAACATTGAGTTTCTAAACAAGGAGTGCAAATGTTTTTTTTTTAATAAAATACCTGGCTTAAGTCAGTTATAATGAAAAGTACAAATATTATTTAATTATTAACTGCAAAATTACATATGAATTTTAACATCAGCAAATTACAAGTTACTTGCATAGCTTATATGAAGTATATCATGCAAAATATTTCCATAATCATTAGCAAAAATCAAAATTTTTAAATTTATAATGTAGTAATCATAAGCATATAATGGCCGATTTCAATCTTTTCTAATGGCATAATGTGTAATTTAGTCTATAATGAGGCAACGAATTTATAAAATAAATTAAATAACCCAAACGAAAGCTACAGCGTCTTATCACTTGTGTGTGTAGCACACCATAAGCTCACTAGCAGCTTACGACAAAGTTGCACATAAGCAAATAAATCATTGACTGTTTATCGGCTGCTTAATTTTCACGACTTAACGCGGTAATATCATTTTATATATCCCCATATTACAGCAGATCGTTACTTTTATTACCATAATGTACTTGAGCTGCCGAAATAAAAAAAAAATTGATTGAAAATTATTGCCATAGAAACTTGCATGAGTGCCACTTCAGCATTTTGGTATGAACAACATTAAATCAACCCAAATATATAAAAAAGTTATATAACTAAACGAGGTCAAGCTTTCAAAACAAATAAACGACGCATAGTCGAACTAACTTGAAGTATTTGTTAAGGGTGAGATAGCTCCATAAAACAAACAACAATCAACCCAAAAAAGTGGCTTACTTGCTACTACAAAAATCAATCGAGTATAATAGTAAAAACTGGCGCAGATTTATTAATATTTGAAATATCGAAATGGAGGCAGCACTGAAGCAATGCTGCATTGTAAAACAAATTGAAAATATATAAAGGAATTTATGTTGTAGTTTATTCAATTTGTATGCATAAGACATTCTCTATAATAAAAGGGCTGTTTAAATGTTGAGCGTACGTGATGGAGTACTACATAAAAAGTAAAATAAAAAAGTTAAAAACTTAATTGTAGTGAACTTTTATGTAATTGTTTAAGAAACTTTCTTAACAAAAAATTATATTTTCAACATGAAATAATGATGCATTTGGCTCTTCTTTTATGCTTTTTATTGCATTTTTCAAACTCTGACATCTCAGCTCCGATGTAATCTATAGCCGTTATGTACTAGATATTTGTATGGACTTTGAATATTATTAAATTATGTAAAATTTAAGAAATGGCCGCTGAAGCTATGGTTATGAAAAATGATTTAGAAAAATAGTCAGCAAAAAATTAGTTTTCAGATTGTATAAATATCTATGTGCTATTCTTGGTGTAGAGATTTATAATACTTGATAGCTGAGCCTTAAATGACCTTGACGCAATTTGCTATGAGTCATATTTGTAAGTTTTGAACTAACGGAGCTGGTTAAGGATTTATGTAAAGGCCACTGAAGTAAAGTTACATAAATTTCTTTAAAATACGTTTGTGGCTTAAGATTTTAAATTTGTTTGTTTGAGAAAGTTAATTTTTCCCACTGTAGAGCACTGCCTGCTGAAATCATATAAAAATAAATGATTGATCATTAAATAAGGCAAGCTTCACTTAACTTTGCTGCTGCTGCTGATGCTAATAAATTTAACTGATAATACATAAATGAACTTCAAGCATAATATAATGAAGTAGCTAAAAACTGTTGGCAGCAGCAAACAAAATACTGCTTAAACCATTGTTTTTTCAGCACAGTAAGTGGCTGCATAATTTTTTTTTATTCATTTTTGTTATTTGTTGATTCGATGAAAGTGTTCAAGTGAAATTTGTTGTGGTAACTTTTATGAGCTTCACATTTTATGGCAGCATAATTTTAAGAAGATAAACTAGGGATTTTTTTAACTTTTAAAAAAAAATTGCTCACCGCAGCTTTAAAAGTTAATGTTTTCATATCGATATAGTTCAGACCCTTCAGCATTCTATCATTTTTGTATAACTTTGTTGTTCAACCAAAATTAATACCATTAAAAATATATAAAAAGGTTTCCCTTTTCAAAAACAAGTTTCTATCAAAGAGTAACCAATATTTTACGAAAATATTAACAACATATAAAAGCTCAACTAAGTCACAGTGTTATTGTGATTGTCGATTTTTGCTCTACTACTTATCGCAGCTTAAACGTTTTTAACCCATCTAGAGAGCTATTTTCCATTTTGCCAATGAGTCATTATTTGTCATTTATTTTGAAAACGTGCTCATTATTGTTGAAAAAAAGTCAAAAATGAATAGAAACAGCAGATTTAACAAAATAATTAGCAATGATGACTCCATTCACCTCTAATTTTATCAAAAATCTGCCATCAGTGATATCCGAGCTTAACTAAATATTTATGCAATGAAGACTACCAACTGTTTCCCAGTTTTTGTTTTAAAACGGCTAATGATTCGCTTTTCCCTTCTCATGTAAGCTTTTAAAGTTCTTATCTATAATGTAACTGTTACTAATTTTTTGTCCAGTGCAGAATAACGTAAACAGAAAATTAAAATCAATTCACGATTCTAACAACGCGTCAAGGAAAATGGCGTGATGCACTCGTTTGTGCTGTAGCGAAGCTCTAAAATGAACAAGGAGCGATACAAACATCATTGGTAATCTATTGCACATATGAACACACATCCATATAAGTACATACATATGCAGTGTATTGCGAAGAGGGGTTCTTATAAAATTAACACACGCGAGCGCTTTTTTCGCAGTGTTTACCGATTTTAATAAAAATATGGCTATTAAAAAGTGCCACGATGTCTGTGCCTAAAATATTATGAGTCAAGTTCATTGTAGTATTAGGACTTCAATGTGTAAAAATTAGCTTACCTTGAAAACAAATATCACTCACACAACACGATGAGCAATTTTATCAAACAGAATTAGTTATGGAAAAAAGTTGCTTTTTCACATTTTTTTTTAAAAAAGTTTCATAGTTGATTTTAAATGGTCTTAAGCAATGCTATAAGCTCCTACGATATATTTAAATCAACCCTTTTAATATTAGTTCGATGCAGTCTGAAACTCAAACATTGATCCTGTTGTTATGATATGATAATGCTTCCTAAAACTTTAAGCTTTAACCAGTGGCCGCAAAGTAGGTAATACGCATTCGTCTTTCATAGCATAAAAGCAATTGATTGTTTAAATGAAAATTAATAATAAATGCATAGCACTACGCTACGAAGTTTTTTCAATATTTCTATATTTCGCTCTCTTTTAATGTATTCATTCTCTGTGATTTCTGCATGATGCTTCCGCTTGAAACTTTAAATATCATATCAATACAAGAACCTTTATTAAAGTATGAATTTAAGCAATGTGTTTTTATACTTCTTGTATGTTGAGATACTCTCTAAAGCATATTACGGCACATGTTTCTCCTGCAAATAATGGCAAATAGTGATCCAACGCCAGACTGACCAATAGAACAAAGCACAATCACAACGTAATGAAAATTGCTTTAATGAAACGCACCATGTTGATTGAGGAACGAGTGGGTTTCCCTAACCAACAGACTGAGTGTCAAGGTAACCAATGAAAGAGATGATGCCAACAAAGGTTCAAAATAGAATTTTGTTAGCTAATTGCAATTTAAAACTGTTGTCTTTTGTGTGTGCGTTACTTATTTCTCATAATAAAACTAGAAAGCACGTTGCTCAAAGGCGTTACACACCACAACTTGCTTGTGTAACGAATGCAACGTTTAGTACTACATGAATATACTGAAATAAGAAAAAAATTTGAAGAGTTATTGGATAACAATAGAATTTCATGTTAAACATGCGTCATGTCGCACAATTTTTAATTATAATCATTCTTGTATTGCATAAAAATATCTTTTATTAAGCCAATAGCCAATGTTGTTAAAATAATAATAATTATGAATGCAGCTGTGTGTATCGCGTTATAAAAATTTTGACTTAATTAAAAATTTTAAAAAACAATAAAGAATGCATACAGCATTTAATTAAAGCTAATAATGCTGCCGCATGTAAATGTTGCGGGTCAGCATAACATAGTGATGGAAAATATTTGTGGGATTCAGCAAATTAGTATTCACAGCCTTAAAAACTCTTTTAATGTGATCATAAAACAGTTCTTCAAAATTATGGAAAAAAAAAGAAAATAAATAAAGACATACTCATTATATTTATTAATGTTCCAGCGCTTGTTACGGCCATATAAATTAAATCTTACAAAGACTTTGCCTTAGTGTATTTTTCCTCAATCTTTTAAGACTATCAGCAAATCTGAATGCTCACATGCGCATTTGCAAAAGCGCAAACTGAATATTTGAGCATAGGACTCATATGTTTCTAATATATCAAAAACTTATTTTATAAATCAATTCAAAAGTTGCTAACCTAGTTGCGATGCGACTTAGAATATTTATTCACTAAAATTTTTTGCTTTATATTTATTTTATAAAAAAGTGTAAAATATGGTTCATGGCTGCTCATAAAAAACTATAAATACAAACCGAACTATTTTTAAAAAAAAGTCGCCTTTATGTAAACAATTCATTAGAGAACTAAAAATAGAAATTCAATAAAGCAAAGTATTATTTTCAGAAAACTCAGTTTGGCGTCAAAATTTCAAAAAACCAATCTTACAGTATCAGATGTTAGCAGTGGAAGATATTGCGGAAAAACTGGAAGTCTGCTTAATATAGATTCAACTTTCACTACACTCACAGCTTTGAATAAACTAAAACAAAGATTATAACTGACTACCAAGTATTTCTATAAATTAACTTGATTCAGAAAGTCCACTAAATGCGTAACGGCTTGTCATACTTATCATACTGATTTAAAAGTTACTCATACGCCATAGAAATGGGATAATGTGAACTAAGGATACATAGAACATAATTAATGGCTGCTCAGAGATTGAGCACTTAAGTATTTAAGTATGGAAAGGAGCACACTTTCTAAGAATCTTAATTTTGACCCACAGAACACATCATATTAGAATAGCATTTAAAACAGATTATATCTCAATTTTGATAATACAAGCTGGGTTGTTTTATTCACTTTAAAATGCAATTTCATAGTAAATCTTATATTTTCAAAGCAATTTTCAACAACACTTGCATCAAATAATGAAAGTAATATGAATATTAAATTGTCTGTTGTTAATTGGATTATCCTGATTACGTACTTGTAACAAAAGTATGTTAATTGCATATGGCTTGCAAGTGCACGAAATAAAGGTGAAAAGCCACAAATTTAATCGCAACAACAACAGATATGCATAAAAAAGCAGGCAACAAGCAGCTTAAGTTATTAAAGTTGCAACAACAAGAATAACCAAAAACCCGACGCTTACAATAACAATAATTTTTTAAGCGACTTTTCCCCACAGTATAGCTTAATTTATTGCAATTTAACTTGCTTTTTGCACCTGTACAAAATTGTTCACTGTACACTCGCCACAAGGTGTGCTGCCACAGGCAATGCAACCACTGCTGCATATTGTTGCCTTTAAATTGCACTCGACACTCTAGACTGATTTAATGCTATGTTAAGCTGTATTGCTACTGAAACAGCGGTGCTTTAATTTTTTTTTTTTATTTTTTTTGTTTAAGGATCTACAATCAAAAGCTCGCAAGTTTTATTACAAGCAGGTTCAGTTTTAATCTGTGTAAAGTATACGTGGCATGCGGCCTTACAGAAAAAAAAAATTACTTGCATGTATTTCTTTGCATGAAAAAAAAGCTGAACGATAAGAAATTTTTCCACAGTTACAAATGTTAAAGGAAATTAAAATTAATTGTAATCTTCAAACGAAAGTAATGAAACAATAGGGACCTGTTTCCTTCGTTATCAATAATTTTATTAAATGTTACTCATACGACCAACTAACTCTGAAAAAATTGTAATTTATTAATTTAGTAATTTGGTGTGATTTGGAATATTTTATTCTGTAGAAGTTTTTCAAAAGAAAGTGTGAAATTATATGAATAACTACCAAATAAATGAGGAATACCCTTTGTTGTACACAAATTTATTAAACTTCATATCAAATTAAAAATAAAATTAACCCTGCAGCACTAACACTCCACATGATTTCAAATCAAAGCTTGCAAAGCTTAGGCTTTCATATGTTTTTCACAAATATAACTTTAGCTTAATACATACACACATAAAAATATGTGCTGAATATTTGTATAAGCAAGCTGGAAGAGAGGGTAGAAGCCTTATACTGTACAGTAAATATGCATGTGTGTATCTAAAATAATAACTTTCCGGTCATGCAGTAAATTTACTTTCATTCCTCTTCTTAGCTTCTTTTTTTTTGGAGCGTTATTCAAGCCGACTTTCATTTAATATATAATAAAATCAAACAAAAATTGCGATAACATATCAATAACTATTTTAAAAAAGTTAGTAAACATCATTTCTCATAATACACAAACAGCTCAACTATCGCACACAATATTTTTCTCTATCTATTTCAAAGTAAGATATCATATTTATCTTATAAAAAATATACCCGCAATATCTCTAAGGATAACAAACAAATAATTTAATATTATTACTGCCTACGGCATCAACGTATATTTTCTTTGATATGCAGCTGTATGTGTGCATCATTACAGCACTCAAGTTACATAGCAATCGTAAGACAAATGCTGCATAGCAATAAGGCATCTGCGTGAAAAAGAATGCAAACAAATACATTTGCTAAAATAGGAAACAATAATATTGGGTCAAGCATGATCTTCATTAACACTTGCTGTGCTGTTGTTGTTTTCTTTGTTGTGCTACATCATACTTTTGTTTTTCCCTCCTGGGGCATATTTAAATAAATATAAGATGAACGTAGGCAGACAATGCGAGTGTTGAGTGTCCAGAGGAAGTGACAGCAGCATTAGACAACAATTGCAAGAAGCATGTTAATAAATACAGAGAAATAATTTTCATCTCAAACTAAAGTAAATACATAGTATTATGTTCAGACGCCATTGACTGCGGGCATTCTTTTTACAATTTTTTTAACATAAACTTGATTGAAATTTCACAGTTGCAGTTTATTTAGCTTTGAATATTAAAGAAATTATTTTTGAAATTAATTAAACATCACTCATACGACCGGATGAACTAAAATATAATTGTTTATGAGTAAACAAAATTTACGATAAAATATTTCAATAAGCAATTTAAGAATTTAGTAAATATACAAATAGAAAAATTTTCATGAGTGGTGTTATGTGGCAAAATAATTTATATATAAAATTTTACACGATAAGTTTGGTGCACAGTGTCTACCTCACAAGCCAGTGCACAAGGTACGATATTTAGAAACTCTGTTCAATTACTTTCATATACCGACGATATTCACAAAATTGTTAGAGCACAGTGAGCTATCACCGTTGCATTGGAAAGCATAGCAACAGATGCGGTTAAAAAGAGCTTTGCCATTAACGAGGGAATCCCAAATGAATGCTGTCAGAAAAAAAGTAACGCAACATTGAAAAATGGGACAAATCATCTAAACCGGCTGTTATAACTTTGAGATAGTACAGAACTTTGCTTACTCTGCTTTCACATAAGAAAAACATATCTAAGAGATCAAGCGAAGACCAGTTATTGCCAATCGATCTTTCTATTGGCTAAGAAGGCAGCTGTGTAGTAAGGCACTCTCTCATAAACCCAAAAATTATACCGCAAAAGACCTTAACAATCCAAATCCTACTCTGAGCATATGAAAAATGGATCTTTTAAAAAGAGGATAAAATATTTATGGTTACAAATGCATGACAAATTTAAACATCTGCTTTGTTAATGATAAAAATTCGGAAAAATAGTAATTTTTTAGATATTTTCTGTAAATAAGATAGAAATGTTTTTGAGATTTGTTATTTTATTTGTTTTCATGATCATCTTTAGATTTTTATACATAAAAAATTATAAATTAAACGAAAATTTCATTTTTTGATAGTTTTTTACCTTGCTTTATAAGCTTGTTCCATCTTCTTTTTAAAATCAAACAAAATCAAAATCAGACCAAATCTTATATAGCTGATGAATGATTTTGAAGGTGAAAATGGCAAAACAAAATTCTTAAAAAAAAATTGAAATATTTGCGCAAAACGTTTTTTTCTCACTATTATTTTAAACTAAATATAAAAATAATAGTTCCATTTAAAATTAGTAAACAAATACTCAAACCTTGTAAAACAGTAAATATGCTACAACACCGCCTCAATTGAATTTTATAGTGTCAGGTATAGGGTAAAGTGAACAAATAAAAGCAATATTGCAAGATATTACTAATTAATTTATGTTTTATCAGTTGTCTTATCATTGCCATATTTCATGACATCCACACTGCTGAAGCCGCTAAGTCTTTAATTCTTGTAAAATCTTAAGAAGAAATTCTCAGATGTAATTGCCATAACATATGCCCAAAAAACGCCTGAAACACAATCTTCATTACAGCGAAAAATTAAATAACGTGATATTTATACACAACACTTCATTAAAGCTCCGATGCATTTCAGAAAACACTTGTCGTTGTACTTTTGTTAAGCCATAAATAGATTTGAAGCCTATTTCTGGCTGAATAAAAATCTATTTTTTCAATGGCTGCTGAGTAACAATAAAATTGTGCCCCATTGAAACTGTAACGATTTCTGAAAGTTAATAAAAATTTTAACATTTTTTGCTGTTTTTTAGCATATTTTACCCTAGAATCCGTTAACTCTAAAAACAAACAACATGAAAACACACACAACACTCGACAATTGTAGCCGCTTTGCGGCGTAACGCGTGCTGCCGCCACAAAACATAAAATTCACCAACGCAACTGCAGCGTTGTCCATCCAGTGAACAACGTGTATATGCTGTGACTCTTTATTTTTTTTTCTTTCTGTAGCAAAATGCAAATAAAAATGGTGAAAACCAGTAAAACAACGGAAAAATGAGGCCAAACAACGCCGCAGAGTCCTTAAAAAACAGATCATACGAATAGCAGTAGCAAGAGGCATCTGTGCTATTTGCGTATATGCATTTGTGCATGTGTTTGTTTTATTTTATTTATCTCTTACGCTATTCTGTGTGTTGTACATATACCATTTACTTTTTGGTGTGCTTTTGTGAATATTTTTAAAAGTTCAAAATGTAGTGCACAAAGGAGAACTTAAACAAGTGAAGAGAGACTTCCACGAAAAATTAAAAAATTTAATGATTATCTTCTTATAATTAAAGAAAAAATCAAAGTTTTTTATTTAAAATGCTGGAGATAATTTAAAAAATATTCAATTGTTATTACAAAACATATATTAGCCTATTGTGAATTCTTAAGAGTTATTTAATACTTTTTAATCAATATAACATGTCGTATGAATAACTTTTAATTCCGTACACTTCATATCAGTGATGGAATTTTGTTTTGTGAAAATGTACTGAATTGACTTTTAATAGTCCGAATTTACTTTCTTGTCTTGAACATTTCATTAAAATTCATAAAATTTTTCTAAAAATGACTAAAAAAAAGTTTCACATCTTGAGCAAGATTATTATTATAAATTGTCCAAGTGTACCGACAATGTCCTGAAAACTCGACAAGTATACTGAAAATGTGGCAAATGTACCGAATGTACTGAAAACTTGCCAAATGTACATACAACGATTTTTCATTTATCAGGACGCAAATGAACCGAAAAAAGTACAAATGTACCAAAAATCACTGCTACATATAAATAAGTAGTTATATTGAATTATATTCACCCGATTGTTAAATAATTCAAAGTACTTAAAGTTTAAAATTTTATAAATTTTCCATAGTTATTCTTTAGAAAGCTTTCTTTTTGTGGATGACGAGAGATTTCTGTCTCCAAGGGCTTTACTTACTCCTACCAATGTTAAGCGATTACTGTAGGATTTTTACTGATCTTGCAATGTTGTGTATTATAAAAAGCCAAATGATTAATTTTGCGAGGCACCAAGCAATATGAGTCCCACATGTGAAAAACTGACTGCTAAATCTGTTTAGCTTATAATTTTTGAAATAAATTGATTTTCCTTAACGAGTTGCAAAATATTTTTAAAAACACATTACTTTTGTGCCCTAACTAAAATCTATATATCAAATTTACAATAAAGTTTTCGTTTTCATTAATAAAGCAGCAATGTTATAGAAAAAGTTTTGAGTCATTTATAGATAAAATGAAAATTTATTAACTTATGGATATACCCATAAGTACAACTCAGCTTATTGTAAATAGTGAAGGTGACAGCAATAGTCCCGCTTGCAGCATCATAGCCAATAGCAGCAACAACAACAACAACGCTAGCATTTGTGCAAAATTTTATTTATTATGCAGTTCGGATCACAGCTACAACAGCAAAAACAGCAGGTGACATTGAGCGCATTTTTGCATATTTGCATTGCGCAGTGCTTTGCTCCTTTTTACTTTTACTTTATTTTTTTTTTTTTGAGTTGTGCATTTTATGCAGCATTGGCGTATAGCTTGCAAAAATACCACAGGCACTTTGAAAAAGTTTACTTTTACTTTAACTTTGACATAAATTTTTACTACGAATTTTTATATCTTTTTTTTATATTGATTTATTAAAGGTCACCTTAAATCAGGTAGATTTTTGTGTTTTTGAATTGTAATCTCAACATTTGTTTTAAATAAAAATGGTAAAAGATATTGTATATGTGCACAAACTCATTAACATAATTAGTAATTACTCATACGATAGGAAAAATTGGAAGAACTTAATTCTGAAGTTTGATAGCTCGATTCCGATATCACTTAAGAACTTAAAGTCATAGCAACTCTGTCAAGAAAAGATGAATTTATTAAAATTCACATTATAAGTAGGGGCTGCTCAAGCATTGAATAATATAGGCGTTCGTTTTTTCTAATTACTAATTATTAATTGAATAGAAGAAATGACAAAATAAATTTATTTTTCCTTTTCCAATTTTTGTTGGGAACAATTTTGCCTTCTTGTTAGTCGCCAATATTACAATATTAAATTTTTTATCTTGATATCTATTTTTTTATATCTATTTTTTGTTGCTCGTTAACACGTTTAAAAACTATATGGCATTATTACATATTATATAGCAGATGTTAGAAATAAGATGGAAGTTTTAAGAATATTTAAACATAAAAACTATTTCTTTCAAACGTATTTTATTTATTTTAATATAAAACAGCACAAATTCAATTTACATATTATATTAAACTTAAACATAAACTCTTTCAAAGAACAACAAATTGCGTGATGAAATTTAAAATTTATTAAATTTCGTTGAAATAACTTTCTACCACACACAAGAACTTCAAAGTATTTTCAAAAGTTTTAACAAAAAAAAATTGTTGTTTTCCTAAGATATCTGCCAAATGTTATCCTTGAACTTTTGTCCTTAGTTCGTATATTGTAGCATTTGCATAGAAATGTTTTTCATCGGTTCCTTCATTTTGGTTTTTTATTGGCAAGCTGCCTTAACTACATAAATCGCATCAAATCACAAAATTTATGCACAAATCCATATAAGAAGATGCTAGAGACATAGATCCTTTCAACTGACACACACATTTACAAATACTGAAAAATGTTCGAATGTTTGTTTGTGTGATTCTAAGCGACATTAGAAAAGCAACAATGAAGTGAACAAAATAACAAAAAAACTAAATAAAAACAAAGTTCAAGTTGTATGACAATGAGCTGCCAAAAGATGCTGTTAAAGTGAATAATTTAATGCTGCCAATGCCAATAAATACATCTGCACATGCAGAGGGAGAGAAATACAATAACTATATAAATCTAACATTCGCATTGTCGTTTTAGCTGTTGTTAATATTTTTGGCAAGAAAAATGGATTTTCCATTAATTTAGCATAGCGGCGAAAGGTTCCTATTTTAAATTCAGAACATATTAAATAAGTGGATAATTTAAATTTTGTGTAGACATTTGTAAGGTTTTCAATGTCTGCTGTAATAGAAGCCACTTAAGGTCTATTTGGCAATAGCTTTCTGTTATGATAGTCATAAATTCATAAATCTAAATCGATTTTCTTTATGATATAATGATATGACCAAAGCATCGCATGGAATTTTAAGGTATTCCTTACATAAAGATTAAACAGGCACTTTAGGAATAAGTTTCCCTTAGCTTAAAGGCTTTGGACCCGTGAGGTATACTTAAGTATATTTTTCTGTTGTTATATGCATTCTTGGAGTAGTAGTAAGTCTTTTTATAATAATTTAACAGTAACAGTCACAGTTGATAAGCTAGAGTAAATTTTCTTCAGTTTAAGAGTGAGTTTATTTTTCAACTAACACCACGTAAAGTATATTTACACTAATTGTATAAAATCACTTATAAAGAAATAGTTTGTAACGGTTTGGCGCAAAATATACAGAGCCGATTCTAAAAATGTCTTCTTTAGAACAACATATTTGTGCGAAAAAAGGTTGTTGCATACTTAATTTTTTATTTTTTAAAGTTGAATATCCCTTTCTTTAGGATTAAATTTTTCCAAAACCTCACACCGCAACTGTACCGTTTGTATTTGGCTTCGAACTTCGAAGAACAAACTCTCCTTTCAATTGCTTATTTTTTGCTTTTGAAGAGAGAATAAAAAGTGTGTTGTTAAATGAATAATTTTGTTATAAAAAAAAACAAAAATAACACTACTACAATTATGGTACAAACTTACAAAAATCAAACATATAAGAAACTAACAACTATACAGTAAAAACCTTTCCAAAAATACTGTATACACATAAACGAAATTGGCTAAAAGAAAACTCTAACAAAACAATAATTTTATTTTCCTAGTAAGGACTCTTGAAGTTTTTAATCGTTTTTATTAAAACAAAAGTATTTAAAATTGCTTGCCAAATTTTTGAGCTATTTTTGCTTGCATTTGGTTTTGACATATTGCTGATTTATTTTTAAATCCAAATAGCACAAATACTTAAGTAGCAAGTCAATAGAGACAGCAACCAAACTTGTACACATGTGTGAAAATTCTATAACTCAATTGTTACAGTCTTTAACTTTTATTTACATTTACTACAATTTAATGCATTCTTCACACAAACACACGTACACATACATTACATAAAAAAAATTCATTTATATCCCTTTTATTGCGAACATTTTTATCATCTCCCAGTTTTCAAAGTTGAAGTTTTGCATAATAAATTTACTTTATGTGAAAATTTGCAAATTTTCTCCAAGAAATCAAGACGATCTTCGAAATTTACGCAAACACACACATATAATTTTATGCAAGAACGTTTTGTCCTTGTTGCAGTTTAAAGTGTTATTTTAATTGCTCCTTGTTATTATTGTTTTTGTAGAAAACTTTCTTACATTCAAAAGTTTTTTTGTCTTCGTAAAACTTAAGAAAATACGCTGCTACTGTGATTTTGCAAAAAGACTTCATTTCTTATCCTTTTTCTTTAATTTTGCCTCGTTTGTAATTCAATTTTCAAATTCAATTTAACTTGAGATTTATTTGTTTTACAAAAAGTTTTATATGCTTTTGCATAGCTTTTCTTACAAAAGTTGCAGCTGTGCTGGACTCTTGGTCGTAAGCATGATTTTAATCCGGTCAATTATTTTAAATGCATTTCTTAGTCATTTGACTTAAAATTTTCTTTATTCGGTGTAATTTTTAATTGAATTTATGCTAAGTGAGTGGTATTAAAGTTCTTAGTGCCATAATCGAAAAATTGCTTGGACTTAGCGTATTAATTCAAAACATATGTGTCCAACATTCTTAAAAAATATCCCGTCTATTGTATTTTTTTTTCGTAATTTATAAAATAATTTTTACTACGGATGTGTAACAGTTTATCAAAGATGTATTACTTCAATGACATGACAAGAGTTAGTGTCACCTGAGCAGCACACTTAAAAAACTTCAAAACCATTTGAAAGACTTTTTCAATCAAATTTAACATCAAATTTTTCAACTGTGAAGCTCAAAGATTAAACAAGAAGAAGACACCAATTTCGAAATTATTTATTTTTTTTTAATTCAGCATTTTCACCTGAGAGAAGTCATCTGCTGCGCTTTTTTTTTAAAACTTCAAGTTTTTGGTTAATTAAATATATGAAGTACTATTTTCCAAATTTTGTGTTGCCTTTGAGCTGCCTTATTATGACTTTGAGTGAAGTGAAATCAATACAAAAGAATTCCAGCTTATAGAATCTTTTAGCTTCTTAAATATTTCATAAGCTTTATGGTGCTTATAAGAAGTGTGAAAATCAACAATTTCAATAAGACTTCAATCTCTTTCTTACTTAAAATATACACAGAGTTTCCAAACAATTGATGTAAACTAAGAATAATAATAAATTTTTATAACGAAAAATAAATTATCCAAACCAAAATTAAAAATAAGTTTTGATTATTACCCACTCCAGTGCTCAAATACAACTTGAATTATGAAATTTAGTTTCACGTGGATAAAATGCAATGAATTTTGTTTGTAGCACCCATCAAACTTATTTAATTAATCTTTTAAAAGTGAAATAAATCACAGTTACTCATACTATCGATGGCACAAATATGCAACAGTAATAACTTTGCAAATTCAATTCCCCCTATTTCAATCATTACAACAACTGCAACAACTTGACACACTAAAGTACACGCGTGTACATTAGAGTGGCTCTTATAATTCAACTTTTAGACTTCGGAGACACAATGTTCTATGTTCTCCTTTTGGAAGCAGATTATAGTCGCAGGGAGCGAAGTCTGGAGAATACGGTGGGTGGGACAGCAATTCGTTCAATTTTGCCATTGCTTTGAGCAATGAGCCGGTGCATTGTCGTGGTGAAGCAGCACTTTTTTTTGCCACATGCGGCCACTTTGCCTTTATTTCATTGTTCAAACGTTACAATAACGCTACGTAATTGTCGCACGTTCTGCCTTTCTCAAGATCGTCGATGAGAATTATGCCATATGCATCCCAAAATATGCTTGCCATCACCTTCCCAGCAAACGTTTACGTTTTCGAATGACTCTCACCCAGTTCTAACCATGTTGCCGACTGTTTATTGGACTCTGGTGTGTAATGGTGGATCCATGTTACGTCCATTGTTACGAATCAGTGCAAAAACTTTTTCAGATTACGCCGAAACATAGTATAGTTATGAAAGTTAATTAAAAACATCTTGAATGAAAGCCAGTATGGTATGACAAATATTTCAAGACAGGCCCAAAAGGAATGATTCTAAAGCTCTTGTGTCTTAGATTTTATAGAAAATGTAACTTTCGCGGACCCTGCACTTTAAAGTTAATTTCTAGGGTGTTACAATATAAAGTATTTAAATATTATATTTTAATTCTTTCATGCCTCATATTTGTCTAAAAGTTTTTTTCAAAAAACACAATTTTTTGGTGAACGTTTTAGTTTTTTATCTAAATTGTTGAAAACTAAAGTTATTTTACTATGATAGCAACTTAAGTATCATATGTCAAATCCAAATTTGATGTTGGTTCAGCGTAATCGATTATTCGATGAATCTTGTCTTTTTTATTCAAAGCTCAACATGTCCGGAAAGACAAATTATTAGATAAAAGTTGCTTTCTGGTGGAGGCATTCTCTAGAATTTTTCGTCTATAGCTGCATTTTTCCTTATGCCAAATGGAATAATTTAAGGCATAAATTGGTATTTAATAAATAAATAAAATAGATAATGGTTAATTCGAGAGCCACCCTAAATATATAGACTTCAATGCAACGAAATTTTGAGATAATTTTTGTAAGCTGGATATACATACATTTGACCTTTAACCTCAGAATGGCAAATTTTCAACCACAACAAATACTGCAGCACATATTAAATAAACTTGAAGACTAGGCATAAAAAGTTGAAGCTTGATAGCCTATATCTTAGCGACTTAAGATAAGCTTATTTGAAAGGATATTTACTTAAAACGATGTATATTTTAGTGGCACTTGTGCACGTTTAAAATTTAAAAACTCGGTATCTGCAGACTTACGTCCGTAATTTCAAAATTAAATAGACTATGAACGGTTTAAAATGAAAACTAATGAAGTCTGCCAAGGCTCACTCTATTCACAAATCATTAACATCGACAAATTTTTCAAACTTTAAACGCACACATACATACGTAGCATTTCAAATTGTTTGCAATTTAGTTTTCTTTGAATGTCACGCTAAGGAGAGAGTGATTGAATGCTTTGGCAATATTTTGTCAAGCGTAGCAGAAGACGAAATGCTTTATCACCTGCCATTGCAATGTCGTGATGCATTTTTGCAATGCTTACACTTTGGCACTTACGCTCAGTATATCGTACGCACATCGTTTATTAATTCATTTAATTTAAAATTCATTTGCACTCGAATTAATTCAATGCTGAATGCAGTGAGTGCACAAATCAGGTCATATGCTATGTGTGACAAACTTGCAATATTCGCACGCTATAACTATGGTTGAGTGGCAACGCAATGCTGGATGTTGTGCTATGCCATGATTGATTTTACAGCATCTACTCAGTGATGATTAACATAAGAGGTATTTTTGTTTCATAGAGTAATTTAAGAGAAGCCTTAGAATGCTTTTAAGCAATTGCAAACTTCATTTCATCATGACATACTTATGAGTAACCTCTAATATCAGACAAGCTCTTTAAAATATCTCTTACTTCTTCAATAATTTTTTAATATTAAAAAGCGCAAATTCTGTGATGCATAAACGATTTTTTCATTACACATTGACTTCTTTGAACAAGTTACTTCCATTAAAGCTTAATAAAAAATGCATTTGAAAAACCTTGGGTTTTCAACGTATGGCGAGCGTTTTGCTTATTTTAAACCAAAGTTTAATGAAAATTGACAGCATTGACAGCGTTGCAGCTGTGCTGTAAGTAGATTGCTGGCTAAAAGCCTGCAAGCCTTGAATGTCTGTTACCCTGTCAAAATTTCAATTAGGTCAATTTACTGTTTAAACACGCAAAGTGCAAAATTTTGCATTTAGCAAATGGCATTGACATAAAAGTATAACGAGAGAAAATTTATTTTCACTTAACGACAGAAAATTAAACGGTAGAGTCTTTTTATTTAGAACACAATACAAATCAAAGCAAATTTCAAAAGCTAAAAACTTTAAATCCTCTTAGAGAGTAACCACTATTATTAACAATGATAGGCCGAAGCTCTAGCTAATGAAAATTGCAAGCGATTTAAAAAAATATTAACTCAAAATAGGGTTTTGCTCCCTTATTTAATATCACTCTTTATAACGCCACCAGAGCAAATACAGAAACAGTGGCAGCAAACTGCAAGTCCTTTGATAAAAATATATAGAAAGTTTCTTGTTTTTTTCTGTAACATAAAATAAACTACAGTTGCAAAAAATTTCTGTATAATGAAAGAAGAAGATAAAATAATAAAATAAAGCATATATAAGAATAAGAAAAATACATTCCATTGCACACTTTAAGTTTGAGAAGCGCTTCCTTGACCACTCGAGTGAAACTAAGACGGACGTCAGTGAAACAAGGTGGCGGCCGGTTTGACAGGCAGCTTAAGAATCGATACAATAAGCAGTGCCGGATTTGCATAACGGCACTACGGACACGTGCCCCTAGGCCCCCACCAATAAGGGCCCCCACCAATATAAAAATATCGAGCGAGCGAGGTATGACGCTAGTAAAAATAATTTATTGAAGGAATGACTCAGGCTGCGAATTAAAGAAAAGTCCCAGGGTACGAAGTAACCAAATCAATGATAGGTAACCGAAAAGACCAAGCAGGTACAATTTTTTAAATAATTTAATATGCAAACCCAAGTAACCCAATCGACCTAGCTCATGCATTTTTTAAATAATTAAATTTGCAAACCCAAGTAATTAGATTTTAACTGTATTCTATTAAAAAGTCTAGACGATAAAAAATTATGCGCGTGCCTTTTTGTCGATATAACAAAAGCTTTCGATATGGTCGACGACAAAGTTCTGCTTAACAAACTTCACGCAATTGGTTTCCGTGGCATAATATATGATTGGTTTGCATCGAATTTAAAGAATCTCACACAATGGGTTAAAATAGGTTTCTGTTTTAGCGACCCAGCTACAACAAACTTAGGTATTCCACAAGGTTCCGTACTTGGCCCCATTCTTTTCTTGATTTATATCAACACTATTTTCCCTCAGAATTTTGTGGTACGATAACGGCTTTTGCTGATGACCTGTGCATTTCTTATGCATCTCTTACTTAGACCTTGTTGTTGAAATTAATAATGTTGTAGATATATTAAGGCAATGGTTCGCCAGTCATAAGCTTAGTATAAGCAATAAGACCAGACTTATGTATGTAAGCTTATCTCAGCAAGTTTCGCCTCAATTTGATATATATTACCATGATCCTAATTGTACCAAATTCAATCTATCATCTAACAACGCATGGGTTTTCAACGAAAACCAGCCATGTAACTCTAAATGTTTCAAAATAGAATCCGTTAAATATTTTAGGTATCTCAGTCTAATTATAGATAATAACTTAAACTGGCGAGAGCATACAAAAACATTAAAAACATACCTCCGAACAGTTTTTAGAAAAATTTATCAGCTTAAAAAGTAATGCTCTCAAAATGTTCTATTTTGGATTGTTTCATTCAAAGTTAAACTATGGTATTACTTGCTGGGGTAGCTCTTATACTAATAAAATACGGCCCCTGTTAACATTACAAAAATGTGCTATACGAAAGACTTACAACGTCTCATACAGAACACCTTCCGTGAATATTTTTAAAAACTTAAACATCTTGCCAGTTCGTCATCTTTTTTATTTCCGTGTGCTTAAAACATTTTATTTTAAACGCTCAAGTTTTTTAGGCAGATCTCATTATTATTCTTTCAGAAACACTCAAAATACAACAATTTCTGCTTTTCGCACGACACTTTATAGAAATAGTTACCCCATTATCTCCTGTAGACTTTATAATAAAATACCAATTAACTTAAAACTTATTCGAAATTTAAACAGTTTCTTGAAAAATTTAAAAGTATGGCTTCTATGCTATAATTTTAATGAAATAGAAACATTGTTACAACTATCGATTTAATTTTTCTCTTTTTTTTGCTGTTTTGAATTAAAAGCAATGTCATATTTAATCAGTTGAAGATCAATAATTCTTCATTTTCATTTCGTTCTATATTTCATAAGATCTTTTCTTCTCTCTTGCTTTTCTCTCAATACTTACCTATTCACTTAAACTTGAACTTTCTTTTTTTTCGAGCAAAAAACACAGCATTATTAATGCTTCTATTGTCAATACATACTCATTTTTCCCTGATCTAGAAATAAAATATTTTTTTTTAAATAATTATTTAAAGAATATAAATTGTTAAAAATGTATAAATTTCTATAATATTTAATTAATGTCTACTAATCGTAATTCTTATTTATTGTATAATTGGATGGAAAAATGTGAATAAAAATCAATCAATCAAACCTAATCGAACCAGGTCATACATTTTTTAAATAATTAAATATGCGAACCAAAGTAACGAAATCGACTCAGCTCATGCATTTTTTCGTAGCGAAACGTATCTTTCAACTTTGAATAAGCAATTTTACATGTTGAATGTAATGTCGATTCGGTTACTTCGGTTTCGTTTTTTCAGCCCTGATAGGCCCCCACCACTCTTGTGCCCATGGGCCCCTCTGCTCAACTACCTCAATAAAGATAACTGGATATAGCTATATTAACATCCATCAATTCGCCAGGTCACGTAATATGGTATTAAAATGGCACAATCAGTGCTTCTTAAGGCTTCAAGCTTGTTCTCTAAGCCACCACTCTAACCTAACCTAAGACTATATAATGATCCATGGTGATACCACAGGTTATTTAAATAGAACCACTTATTGAACCAAATACATAAGTAGACTGCGTGGTTAGTTTAAACAAAGCAAAGCCATTGTAAATTTAAAGTTGGAATTTTTTATTACGATAGTTTTTTCACCTATTTTTTGTCGAATGTTCTAGCAGACATCAAATGTGTTTCAATATTTTCTTAGAGAATATAGCGATTGCATCGACTTAAAATTATGAAAACTTAAAATTTTGCTCACCATAACGTATGAGTAACATTAAATATTATGTTCGAGTGATTTTGATTAATAAAACTTAATTATTAGTCCCCAACTAGAACTATTACATTTTGGTCTTTGATATATTTAAGCTTCTCAGTTACTTATGACTGAGAAGGCATTTCAGTAGCAAGCAAAATTTACGATTTTCATACTTTTTTAGTTCACAGCAAGAACACAGTTTTCAAAGAATTAAGAGGTTTATTTATCATAAGTCTTAACATAGTTCTCAGCTCAAGCTTAGTTTTGATTGGATTATAAGCGATATTAATCTATGGATTGAGTCTCTTATGCTGATTTCAGCTCCTGTATAATCTAGGCTATATGCATATATCGTAGTTTTCATACAGCTCATGAAGTGCTCAAAATTTAACTCAATTCCTTTATAATAATCGCATTTTTGTAAGACTTTAAATAAACTTTCAAAATTCCCAGTTTCATTTCAAAAATATCCTACTGTCTATCCAATGACAGCTGCAATTGGCATTTTACACTACAATCGAATAGACAGGCAGACAATCCAAAATAGATAAAAAGACAAAGAGCAAAAAATTGAGATAGAAAGCAAAGCACTTAAATTGCAGGATAACAACTAACCAGGCCAGGATAACGTTTATTACAAAACAGAATGCCATAGCAAGGGAGCGGCGAGTCACTGTTGCACTGTGTTGTACAACGTCACATTAGAGCACGACAGACCAACCAGCACACACAAAAACGGAAAGAGTTTTAACGTAAAACAGCGACTAAAATGCGGATACAGCAAAATGACAGTCAACCATAAACACAAGTGCATTGACATACATTTACATATACAAACAAACACACACTAATACATAGCTGGCGCAACATAAGCCCCAAATCGCATGCAGCAGAGGTTAAAAATCCATTGTCATGGTATAATGACTGTCAAATGGTAGACGTTTATAAAATGCAGCTGAAGCTGAAGCGAAAAAAGAAGAAACAATGTGGTTTTTGCAGCAGATAATGATAGCGCAGCATTGTCCTTTGGTTTGAAAGCACAATCAAAAGTGTTGCACATTGTTTTGGGTTGGATTGTTGATGGTTAAATTCAATTTCAATAAAGCAATGCTATGGGTAAGGCATAATTAGCACTAAATGCAGTGTGAGACAATGTTGCAAGTAGAAATTTCCTCTATCATTATCGATTATATCATCGTTTAGTGAATGTTTTGCGTCTCACTTTTTTTTCACTTACATGAAAAATTACAAATATTTTTCCTTCTTCTCTTTTGCAGAATTCATACACAGTTCAGTGCGTTATATCGAAATGTCACATACACATTTACAAAGCGTTGACGATGAAACATTTCAAGGACTTCGTTTGAAAACTTTAAAGCTAATTGACAACGAATTACAGGATATTTCCGAACGAAGTTTCAGGTGAGTTAAGTTGAGTCCGTTCAAAGTTTCAATTTCAATTTAGCACACTTCCGTAAAAAAAACTTGCCACCACCACTACTACTATTGTATGAGTATGCAATTGCATGCCGCAATAGAAGAGGAAAAAAATAAAGAATAATAGAGCAGTAGAAGAGATAAGACTTAAAAAAAAGAAAAAACATAAATATCAAAGAAAGTAGATAAAGAGAAAGTACATCGAGCTCCCACACAGTAAAGTTTTAATGGTCATAAGATAAGAAAATAAACTTTTATGGCATACTTTTCAGTGTTCGATATGCGAGATTTTTTTGCTACTCTTTTTTTATCATATAAGTTATACGCCTTCCTTAATATCTATTTTGTGAAGAACTTGAGTATGCATATATGTGTGTGTTGGCGTATGTTCGTACATCGCATGATACGAGTTGAAGGATAAGCTACAAAAATTACAAATATATGATTTATTGCCGTGGTTTTTCCTTAAGTGCAACAAGAAGATATCTATTATTCACTTGGAGTAGCAAAAGGAAAAGGATATCATATAAAATAAAATTTGTGCTCTACATAGCAATATGATTAAAAGTGGGTGAAGGTGGTGAAATAAAGTAATTGAAAATAAAATTAATGATGTATATTCAATTTATTAAGCAAAAATGGCATGAGAGTGGCGAGCAAAAAATAAAGCTTACAAAAGATAAGATTGAGAATTTTAATGCATAAAATAAAGCGCTCAATTTATACAGCTTTAATGATTTAATTTAAATTTTTACTTTTTTGTGTTTTTGGAAAAACTTGCTTCACTTAAAATGCAAATGTTACCGCAAACTTTATCTTTTCAAAAAAAATAATAATAATTTTTATAATGAGACTTTAAAAAATCATTCTCATAATTCACTCACATAATGAGCGCCTTTCTAATAAATATACAAATCGTTTATGCGCACACACTAGCACTTATATCAAAAGCACTCCACACATCCACATATGCAATTAGTTGTGAAGACTCCCAATTATATTTCCGCTTGAACGACAATAATTGACTCATATTGCAAAGGTTTTTGTAGCTGAATCGTTGTTGTAGCCATTAGTGCAACTGCCACTGCTGATTATTTTGCAGTTGATGATGGCCTGGCCTTACAGCATTGACCGCTTACAAACAAATCGACCAACAGACTTCCCGTTACAGTAAACACAACAACACAAACACAAACAAACTATACTGTGCTGTCATATTAAATGCAACAAACGAATTCATCTGCAACGGATGTTGTGTGTTGCAACAATAGCGGATGCGGATGTTGCTGATAACGATGATGACAACGACGAAAGCAATAATGATAATGTTAATAATGTGTGGATGCACTAATGCAGCAACAGCAAAAATACACAATTGTGTGCACATGTGTTCTTAATCAGGCAGCAGCGGAGATACGAACACTGTGTGAGTGCGCGCTACACCATACAAAACAACTGAACCGTTTGCAATTCAATCACAAGTACAGTACAAAAAAAAATTTAGTTTTCCGCACGAATGAAGCCATTGCAAGTCAGCAGAAATTTGAAGGAGCTGATGAGAGGTTAGACCATGGCTTATTACAGCAAATGAGGGAAGAACAAAATTTGGCAGCACAATCACAATTGAAAATCTTATGTGTCAATACTTAGGAATCAGTATAAAAGATTCATATGTTTACTGTATTGTGAGGATATTAAGAAAAAATAACCTCATAGTGCAATGTTTAGCACCATATTATGATATAATGTTTAGAAGCATTGCTTAGAAGCTTTGTTTAAATACAATGTTTTGAAGAATTTGTGGAAAACATTTTAAAGAATATTATTTAGAAACTATGCGGATGTGTATTTGGCACCAATGCTTATAATAAATGTTAAAATTTAATTCTTAGATATATTTCGAGCCAAGTTTATCGTCTCGTAATCGTTTTCGAAGGAATAGTTTTGGTTGTGTATCATTTTCGTCTTATTCTCACTGAGTTTTCACGGTAATTCTCGATACACTTTTTTATTTATATATAACTGGACCTGCGGCTTGCCTACAAGCTACCCATTGTTCAAAACCTTCTCAGGTTTTTGCAGTAATTGCTGTAGACACTTGGCTTCATGTACAAAATCCATTGACCATTGCAAAGAACAGAGGCGAGAGATCAGGAAATATTTACAAAATATTAAAAAAATTGTAGCCAACTCACGCGTAGTAAACTATCGCTTTGTCAAGTAAAATACCGCATTTAGTTGTTGATAAAGGTCTGCAGCAAACGCAGCAGATAAACGTTAATTTACTCTGCGATTTCTGTGCAACAGATTAAAGAAATGCAAATTAAATGATAGAATGTTTCAAGTTTTTAAACTAACGTTCTTTTTAGATACTGGCAATCGACCGCAAAATGTTTGAAAATGCAGTTAAAGTATTTTATGCCCTGAAAAATCATTAGTTGACTCTCACTTCTCAGGAGTTCATATATTTTCAAAAATATATTGTTAAATAAATTGAAAATTTTGAGTGTACAACTGATTACTATTGCTGAACTGAGCTCGTTTAACTACCTGTTACTAGAATAAAATGTGAAGGAAATTCAGCAAAGTTTTGTAAATGAGAACTCTATTGACTTAAAAAAAAAGTCGTATTGGAAGGCATTTTATTCCAAGTAACTACCTATAAAATATCTCTAGTAAAATTGTTAGCTAAAGAAGTACTGATGAATAAATCTCATAGTTGAACGGGGTCATTGCGTCAGATTGGAGTTACCATATATAAGAGAAAAGCTGATTCACTGTAGATAAAATGTGTAGACAATATAGCTTTTGAAAATATTTTGCATTGAGCCTTAAACACCTTCCACCTGCTTAATGAAAATGATTAATTCTAACAAAACTAACAAAAATTTATTCTGTTTATTTCTTTCCAAACTATACTACATTTTCATTTCTTTTCAAGAGATATTTAAATGAAATTAAAGGCCTCAGAACCTAAAGAAAACAAATCAGGGAATTTAAAACAAATTAAGAAAACACACAATAAAAAATTCAATATTTTGCAACTATGCAAAATTGTTAGCACTATATTCACATAAAAAAGAAACTTGGATGGAAATCTGCTAAATTTTTACATTTCAAAATATATAACTTGATTCAATTCTGCCGTTGAAAGCTAAAAGCTTTGAAACCAATACTTTTAAGTCCTTTCTTAAATCAAATATTTTGGTCAAACAAAAAATTTTATTTTATTAATTTTTGGACTTATTTATTTCCTTCCTCATGCCTTGAAATCCTCACATTTCAACTTAAAGAAAAAAATTAAAAGTAATACTGCAATGCAACCTTGATCAATTTGCCCAAAGCAATCTACTCGTAAACTTTTTAATACATTTTATCAAAATAAATTAAATTCTAAAAACAATTTGGCTGCAGCATGCAGAGAATATCAAAAAAAAGAAAAAAGTTTAAAACTTTTCTCATTTTGTTGATTCTTCATGGCCAACTCTTTAGAAAGTTGTCAATATTGAAAGGAAAAATAACAGAAAATAAAGCACACACATACAAGCAAACGCTGTCCCACTGCAAAGCAAACATTTCCGTTTAGTTGCACATGTCAGTCAAACAGTCATAAGTCAGCCGAAGTCCTTCGAAAAAATCCAATTTAATGGCGTAAAGCTCGTTGGCCTGCTGTTGTCAAGGCAGTAATGGAAAAAAAACGAAAAGAGAGCGAAAAAAAACTAAGCCACACAAACAAGTTCAAAACACACACACATATATGCAAAGAAAAGATACGCTGTGTACCAAATTGAACCACAACGAGAAAACGAGTGCAGCAGCAGCGCAGTATCTGTTTGTATTCTGGTCTCAATGCTCGGTCAATTGGTCACAAAAACTTGGCAAATATGAAAGCAGGACAACGTTTGCAGGAAATAACTTGGATGAAATGGCGTGGTTGAAGGTCAATCATATATACTTAAAATACCTTGAGTGTACAATGGATGAGCTAGATAAACAGACCTGAATATATAAGTTTATTCTTTGCGAGCATATGACGGAAATTTCATTTAGTTTGCAAAGTGCTTTGGGGAAACTTGAGAATTATTACATGAAAAATTGTCATTAAATTTAGTTTCATTTGATTTCAAGTCATTATATTAAACCAACTAACTAACACATTAGCAAAATGCTTACATACAATAATATTAATAATTTAATGAAGAATATATTCAAAGTAAAATGAACCCATCAGGCTAGTAAAAAATTCTTAAATTTGTAAAAATATCAGCTAAGAATTTCAACTCAACTATATAAAAAAAACACACACATGCAGCTGTGCAATTACAAAAGCCATCAAGTTTTACAACCATATTCAACATAATCAAACAACCTAATATTTGTGGCTTTTTGCGCAATTACGTTAAAAATGATGGCAAACACAATGGTGGCAGCGGGCACAACACAACAGTCATAAAAATGTAGAAGGACATTGAAATAGACTGGAGCAGGTTAAAGTTTGCCGAACAAACGTGTGCATAACACAACCACAAAACACATGAGTGCACTAACACTTTCAATGACACATACACCTATAGGGGATATCATTTACATATGTTAATGGGCATTTCCAAGAGTGAACTAAATATTTTTCTTACACTAGCAAACTATATGCTATGAAAATGCAGAAAAAACTTCAGTACCCTAATCCCAATTTCAGCAGATGAACAATGATTTGGTCACATAAACTTTGATGACAGCCCAAAAATAAAAAAAAGCAGTCAATTAAACAAAACTACAAGATCATCATCTGGCATTGGCAGAAATCTTCTTCGCTGGAGTGATCAAAAAAGTTAAAACCAATGATTCTGAAACAAAAGGCAGGATATTTTCCTAACAGGTCATATATTGATCAAATTATTACTTCTCGCACTATCGTCATCGACTACAGTTTTGCTTTTGATCGCATCGACTACAATTGCATCTGGCACCCGAGATCATTAACCTAATCAAGGCTCAATACGCTTAATTACAGATTACAAGGATACTCCAAGAATGTCTGCTGACACCAATTTTATTTCTTTTATTAGCAGAGTTCTTAGCCTTACAAATCGTTGTATTCCAATGTCTAATTGATCATCAGATGTCGATAGAATCCAATATTAATTCAAATCAAATGACAAGAGTGGAAATAAACTATGCCGAAATCATCATCACCAGTTGAAGACTACCAGCAATTATTTGACTGAAACTCTCACCGCAGCAGAAATGCGTACATTCTAAATAATCATGAAAATATTCTCTAGGAAAATATATATATTTTAATCGGAGGAATGTTGGAGAGAGATTAAAGCGCATACTATTTATCGTGCTCGTTAGAAGGGTATCAAGGACTGCCCTTTGCTTCAATCTTTGACTTTGTCATATATAAAATTTCGGATACTGTATTTCATCACACAGCAGAAGCACTGAAAAGTCGTTCATTTTGATTACGGGTGTATTTTTTCTGATCTACCAGTATACTTGTTAAGGACCCGTGTTAATAAATACTGATCTATCCGTATATATTAATGTCAACGTGTGTAAATGTGTGTTATATCAATTATTTCAATCGATCGACAAAAGACTTAGTGCATATGTTTCTTATTGTTTGTGAAAGTTTCTTAGCATAGTTTGGTTTTAAAAAGAATTGGACGATGTCAGAGCCCCCGCATAATTGAAACTAACCAAATTCATTAGACGTCATCAACTATTTGGCGCCACTGATTGAAATTAGGTTCATACATAGAATCGCTACTGGCCATTGTATGTCTCAAGGAAAACAGTGGGCATTGTCACGGCTCCCATATGAGAAAAAATCAACCTTTTCATATTTCACCAACTATATATTTGACGCAGATGGATAAGATCTGGTACATATGTTTCTAATGGTTTCTGGAAGGTTTTTAAAATTGGCAATTAACGTTTCCGTACAATTGAAATTCCAAATGAGCTTCGTTACTAAAGGCAGAATTAGGTTTCGATGAAAAAAAATGGGCGGTTTCACTCCACTCATATGATAAAAAACAGAAATTTTTAAATCATTTCACGTATAAATACAAGATTAAAAATTTTCAAAATTATATATAAATTTGAATTGTCATTACCAATGCTCAATTTTAAATATCAAGCCGTTCATTTTGCACGGGAGTTTTTCAGTCTCCTTGCCCATCCTCCAACCACACCAAGAACCTCTTCTTTCTTTACTTTCTTATACAAAGACTATAACAAAATCAAACTCATCGCGCCATCACGCCAACTAGTAAATATACATACTATATATTTGGAAGTATATATAGTTTAGTCTACTTTTTCGAACTGATGAACAAATATTTCACATCTGGCAATATTTTTTATATAAAACTTTTATAAATTGCTTTATTTTTATAAATACTTTGTTCGGTATTAATATTTCTGTTTTTACTTTTTTTTCAAACAAGCCTAATTATTTGGGTCCACACAAAAATCCTTACATAATTGATATGTATTGGTCGACTATTCGACATAAATTGAACATTTCCTCGCCTATTGCTCATCTACTCTCATCCGTATAATCTCGTGTCTGACACTTTTATTGGAACTTATAAGTATGAGTTATTTATGAATTTATGTTTATAATTAAATTACTTTTAATTACCGATAAGTTTTTACATGGAATATCCCACAGGCATGCAAGGACATCTATGGTTTCCTTGCATGTGACCAACTGAACAAGTGTGCATTCGGTTTCGCTTGAATTAAGTTTTGTTTCAAAATTTAATATGAATTTATTAATAAACGTTGCAAATTTTATAAATATTTACAGAAATATGCAAACGCACCCACACATACATATTAATTTTGCATAGCTGTGCTCATGTATAATTTATATTAAATATACATGAATACTTTTTTAGTTACATAAAAATTTCCTCCTCTTAGTTTTTGAATTTTATGACAGCATTGTTTTCATCAGACATGTCCCCATTCTTGCAATGCTGACATATTTATGTCAGTGTGCATTGCATATTGAAATGGGCACGCATGCAGGCGCAATTTTTGACGCAATATGGTAACTAAATTTCCAGTCAAGTTGGTCAAACATTTTAGTGCTATTAAATTTTCATGTGTTTATTTCAGACTTTTATTTCATTTTATTCGTAATAAACGTTATTTATTTAAACAAAAAAAAAATGTTTTCCAATTATTTCTATTTTAAGTCTAAAATACTGACGGATTTAATTTTATTTGTTACAATTTTTATTAATTAATATTATATTACATTAAATAAGCAAACTGTCAAATGGAATAAAAAACAGAGACACAACAAAAACAAGAATATTGGTTTTGCTTTGTTTCCCTTTTTACTTGGTTTCTCAAAAAATCTATACAAAACGGAGAACGTTTCACACTTAGAAGTTTTCAGTGCATTTTCGTAAAGGTCACTGATGATTCCATTTAGCAATGGATGAGACTATTACGACTAGCTTTAACCGTATATTGTTGTTTTATGTTTTGTTTTTGTAATTTTTTTGTTTATACACACGCCTTCAAAAAGTACATTCCAAGTCTCGATTCAGTACATTTCCACAAAGAAAAAATGTCATCACTGACTTCAGATTTATTTGACTTCAGAGCTTCAATAATTTAAAAATTTGTCTCTAAATCTTCCAAAATCCTTGTGCAAGACATGAAATAATTATATTTTTTGGCAAATTCCACAATGCAAATGGCTTGCATTAACATTTTCTTATTATTTTCATTTCAGTACAATGACACATTCGCTCATGACGCTCGATATATCAGGGAACAAAATGCAACATATACCACTAGATGCATTGCAGAAACTACACTCTTTGACCAGACTAGTTGCACAACGGTAAGTTTTATTGTAGCATGAACTCATCTACTCCCTGATGCATATTTTTCTACTTTACTAACTCCATACCTATATTTCTACTTCACTTTCCTCCTTCAAGCAATCACATTTCATCACTGGAAGGCAATTGGGAATCACTTTTTGACACCTTACGTTCATTACATCTTTCGGGTAATGACATCACTGAGATATCGCCTAGTCCAATGACACATGATGTGGCAACCAGTGGCAGTGGGACACATCCGTCCAGTTTGGCAGCAATACAAACAACAACGCGCGATGATCCGCCCAAAGGTAGTCATGCTGGTGCACCCAGCGGTGGCACTAGTACACATTCGACCAACAATAACTATTTGACCAGCAAACCTTTTAATCGCCTACAAAAACTGCTCTGGTTGGATTTGTCCAATAATCGCATTTATCATATAGCAGCAAACTTTTTGCCACGTTCTTTGGTGACCATTGATCTTTCTGGTAATTTACTCGCTACATTTCCACAGCAGATTTTTGAACATCTGTACGATTTACGTATTATAAGTCTGCGTGATAATCTGCTACATAGCGTGCAGTCTAAGGAGCTGCGTTTGGTGCGCATGCATTTGGAAAAACTGGATCTGGGACAGAATTTAATAGAAACAATCGAGAGCGACTGGTTCCAAAACAACTATTCAGATGTGCATGTGCGTGCGTTGAACTTAGAGAAAAACTTTATACGCCAGCTGCCACCTGCAGCCTTCAAAGGTACTGGCATACGTCATTTGGTGTTGTCCTTCAATGCCATCGAACGCATACATGTTCAGGCCTTCGATGGCATCATAGACACACTGGAGTATCTTGACTTGGAGCGTAATAATTTGGCAGCAGTACCTGGTGCCATACGTGGACTGCACAAACTTAAGTATCTATACTTGACTTCAAATCATATCAATCAGCTTAGTAACTTACCAGAGCTTTCGAAAAACTTACGCGTGCTTTCGTTGAGTGGAAACAATTTTAGCTCAATACCAGTGCTCTCATTATGCAACTACACGCAGTTGTCTTATCTCAATATGGGCTATAATACCATCGCTGAAATACCCGAGGGAATCTTCAGTTTTGAAGGCTGGGGTGCACAGTTACAGACGATACTGCTGCGTAACAACAAAATCACACATCTGCATTTAGGCTCCTTCGATGGTTTGCAGCAGATACAGGAAATCAGCTTAAGCTTTAACGATATCACGATTACCAATCCATTTGTATTCGAAAATGTTTCACGTACCTTGAAAATACTCGAACTCTCATTTGCTGTCTTTCCTGCGCGCAGTTTGGAGTCAGTCGATCCATTAGAGGCTTTACAACCGCTTTCACAGCTGATGTGGCTGGGCCTGGACAATAACAATCTCAAGCATTTATCCAATGAGAGCTTTGTCAATATGCGTGAGTTGAGCTACATCAATTTGGGCTTTAATCAACTAAAATTAGTGCCACGAGGACTCTTTATACCAGACGTACACCGTCATCTAGTAGAGATCGATCTCTCGTACAACTCGCTGGAACGCATTGCCAGTCGTGATTTCTTCAACCTAGGCGATCTACAAACGCTCAACTTGCAGTCAAACAAATTGCGCACGCTCGAGCAGCAAGCCTTTTACAATCTGGAATTTTTGCGCTACATTGACTTGTCGTACAATCGGTTGCAGAATATCTCGCAAGGCGCCTTCACTGTATTGCCCAATCTTGCCGCACTGGATATGATGCATAATGCGTTGTGCACGCTCTCACTACGCATGTTTCATTTTGTTTCCAATACTTCGACGCCGCTGAAGCTAAATGTCTCGCACAACTTCATCTCACACTTTGAAGACGAACTCTCCGCCTATATGTACATCTATTATCTGGATATCAGTCACAATTCGATAGCCAAGGCAGATAGTTTCTCTAACTTAGGGAATACGCTGCGTTTTCTCAATCTCATGCATAACAACCTGCATTCGTTGAGCAATCACGCCTTTGGTGATTTGGAATTTCTCGAAATCTTAAATATCTCCCACAACAACATTACATCGTTACGTCGTCGTAGCTTTCAGGGCCTGAACTCACTGCAAGAATTAGATCTCAGTCACAATCATCTTGATCAACTGCAAGTGGAACAATTTTCAAATCTTCGCAAGCTGCGCATTCTACGCATACGCGCAAATCGCCTACGCGCCTTACCACGTGAGGTCTTTATGAATACGCGTCTCGAATATCTTGATATTTCAGAAAACCAACTCTCAGTTTGGCCTGTGCCTGCCTTTTCCGATGTGGGCTTCACATTGCGCAGCATACAAATGTCTGCCAATGCCTTGGAATATCTAGACTCCAGCATGTTTATTAACTCGCAGTTCCTGTATGACCTGAATTTGGCTCACAATCGTATAACCGTGTTGCCTGATAGTACTTTTACGTTCCTGAACAATCTCACCAACCTAGATCTCTCTGCCAACCCACTTGTTACCAGCAATTTAAAAGAGGTATTCCTACATACGCCACGTTTACGTCGTCTTGTAATTGAAAGTATGGGTCTCTATGTATTGCCGCAACTTTATCTGCCGCTGCTGTCACAACTCATTCTCAGCGGCAATCATTTGCAAGAGTTGTCACCGCTACATGAAATGCGTCAGCTGCGGCTCGTCAATGTCTCCCACAATAAGGTCATTAACGCTAGCTGTGTTGTAGAACAACTACCCAGCTCAGTACGCGTACTCGATCTGGCACACAATCCATTGCGTCGTATTACGGCGCATGATATGCTTGGCTTGCGTCATCTGGCAGAGTTGAATTTGCTAGATGTTAAGATAGCCAATCCCCAAGCTTTTGGCAAATTGCGTTCTTTGCGACGCCTACATCTGACATCATCACAAAACCTGGGAGAAATTGTTTCACGCATACCAGGACTGCAGGAGCTGCGTGTGCATTGCATTGAGTCAAATATTGGCGCACAGCTCTTTTCCAAATTGGTCAACAACACAAAGTTGCAACTATTGGAGATTTATGGTGCAAATGTGCAAACGATTTCAACGGATGCATTTACTGGTTTGGCGCGCAGTCAGCATTTGATGGTGCAGCTGAGGCACACGAAAATTTCGGATCTACCACCGGGAATATTTTACACATTACGCTCGGTGCCAAGTCTTTCGATCGATATTTCACATAACAAAATAAATGCACTAGCGGCGGATAGCTTCTATCCAAACAAGACCTATTGGGATACTGTGGGAACACGCAGCATAATAGGTGGTTTGGATACATCGTTTAACCCTTTGGAATGTGAGTGTGGTCTCGTTTGGTTTGGTCATTGGCTGAGGCGATGGCTGCGAGAGTCAGCACAAATAAAAGTCATACAAAAGGATGACTTGAAACGAATGGTGCAGGTGAGTCAATTGGAAATAGGATACCCGTCATGAATATCAGAAGTTTATTTGAGGATATAAAAATTTTTTATAATGAAATAAATTAAAAATACTAATTTTTTATGCACAAATCGATGAATTGTCATTAAAGTCAGATTTAATTTTCGCACTTTCCACTTTTAATATTTTTCAAGACTTTTTTTATGATCTCAATACAATTCAACATATTTGCAACTTTTCGATACCTCTTCACCCATGCAACTGTTTCTGACAAGTTTTAACTTACATCGATATGTTAATTTTTTTCGATAAGTTTCGATTTTTCGATACTTTTCACACTTTCTCACCAAAATCGACTTTACTCAATGTTCTTTGATATTTTTTGACTCGCTTTTCGATATATTGCAATAGTTTAGATTTTTATCGTTCTATCCGATAATTATCGGCTAATATTACAACATTCGATGTTTTTCGACATTGTCTCAGATATATCGAATTTAGGTATTTTCCGACTTTCTTAAACATTTAAATTAATTTTTCAGTGCTTTTATTGACTGTTAACCGATTTGATATCTATCGGTTTTTCATAAGTCTTCGAGCCATGACGAAAAGCATTCTATAATATGTGAAAGTCGAAACGTCAAACTAGTGGTCGAAAACTATTGGAAAACATTGAAAGGTCTATACATGTCAGAGCTTCCCGAAGAAGTCAATAATATTCTAAATACTGAAAGAGACGAGAGCTTTCGAAATGAAAAAAGTCGAAACTTATCGAATAGCAAGTTGAAACTTAACTGAGAGGACGAATCTTATCGAAAATAGTCGATGAATACATAAAAATTCGAAAAAACTATGTTGAACGAATTCAATACCACGACACTCATTTTGCAATTCAATACACACAATTCTGCCTGTAAGTAGACAAATGTACGAGTGCTTGCTGCATCAAAGCCACCACGTCTGTATGCCTGTCGTCAAGATGAGTACGCATATTGACGATGAAGCGATGTCGTGTGTGAACTTCCCCCAGGTACGGCGCGAAAGATACGCTCGGTGTACGATACGATGACGCGACGACAATTGCTCGAAAGGTCTAAGAATAGTCATCGTAAGACTTTGAAGACATCGTTATAAGTCGAATCCCATTCAAATATTTTAAATTTTTGCTAAACAAAACAATAAAGAGACAAACAATTTGATTTTCTAATGATATTTATTAGCACAAAATATTTTTTAGTTAAGAAAAAGGTTATTATTTAAAAACTAAAATTTTTCTTTATTATATATTGTTTTTTTCTTGCCTTTTACATTTTATTTTAACCAAAAGCTACCTCTTTCTCCAAGTGATATGAGTGTAAGCTTATTATTTTAAATTTAAAACTTTTTAAATTAATTTTTCTGTATTTGATTACTCTAACCAGAAAATATTTTTTTTCTCTTTCTTCACTGCAGCGCGCACGTGCCAATACTTGTCAGGATCCCACCACAGGACGTAAACTGCCAATATTAGAAATTTTTCCCGAAGATTTACTCTGTCAAGCGAGTGCGCTTAGCAGTTCCAGTGAGAAATTGTTCCTGCTCTCATTTGCGGCGATCGTGTTGCCGCTTTTTACCATGTCACTCTGATGGTTGCATATAACGTCATAGATGTAAGTAAGCAAATAAATGTGAGAATCTCATAAACTAAGGCAGAGATCGCGTGTAGTTGAGAGTGCGAAATCGTGTGTAAATTTACAATGCAAATAGTTTTTAAAATGTATTAAATAGTTAATTGTTTTAAGTTGTACATGAAAATTGGAAAAAAAATACAAATTAATCAACTTAGTGTAAGTAATTCAGGGCGAATTAAAAAAAAATTAAGAACTACGTTAGTTGATATGAACAAAATTGTTGCTGTTGATTTTGTAAATAAAAGAGTTATGAATTGTAAATAAAATTTCAATTTAAGCAAAACACAAACTGAGTGACTCACAACAATGAAAATTTTTCTTTGGAAGTTTGATTTTAAAGTTAAAAAAAATTTTAATTGAGCAGCTCTAGTTAAAAAAACTGTGGCTATATGATTCCTAAGAAACATTTTTAAATTATTGCAACATTTGTAATAATAATTGTTGAAATATATAGTTCAATTGAAATAAAAAATCATCTAATATGCGTGCAGTTAAAATTGTATATAATAATTTTAGTAATAGTGTTATGGAAGTATTTTAATTTGAATGCATTAACAGCAATTTAATGAAATCTATCTATCAAATCACACAAAATTAGTTGGACACATATTTTTTTTTCTTCCGTTTGACAGCGTTTACTAAAAAAAGTAGTTTTTTACAGTATAAGCGTTACTGAGAATGAGTATTAAGAAGATTGTTTTTGCATCTTTTCAGAATTATTTAGCTAAGCTACAAATCAAAAAAAAAATAGAAAGGACCTAAGGATCGTTAATTATGCTAATGCACTCTTTGACTAAATGTCGCTTTACTTTGAATAAATTTGCCAATAGTCCAACAATTTTTGCGTTTAAGTTAGTAAAGAATAAAAGAGTTAATTTTTAAAATATTTTGATATAAATTAATGCATTGAAAATGAATGTCATGCTCATTTTTTTTTTTACAAAGGAGCAAAATATCGAAAAATTAAAGAATAATAAAATTGACATTTGAATTTTTTTCAAAAATTTTGAAAAATTGTTCTGCAATAATGGAAAAAATTAAGGATTTGCCATTAACTAATTTAGTGATGTGCAGCTCAACTGCACAAAACCATACTTAAGAGCAGAACAGTGCATGACAGGGGCTGTTTTTGCATAAAACGTGAAAGGTGTTGCTATCATAGTACACTTACGCAACACATGCAAAGAAATGAGAATGTAACTTAGTAGGAGAGAGAAAACGTTATCTATGTGGGAAACTTATTTATGAAACAGCGAGTTTATTATTATCTATATATTTATTCCTCGAAGGTAAGGCTTAGGTGACGCGATCTACAAGAGCTACAGCAACAAATGCAATTGAAGTGCTCATCGAGCAGAGTTGCGGAAAGTTATTGGATCCAAAATCCGTTGACCAGAAGTGGAGGTATAAGCGTAGAAAGATTCCCTTTTTTTTCAACCCTTTCAAGCATTGCACTGATTAACTGCAAAAGCCTTGCCATAGCGAAGAGAAAAAAATTTACATACCCACTACTCTCTCTCTCTCTCTCTCTCTCTCTCTATTTGTTATTGTTTTCCAATTAAGCGTTGTTGTTACTAAAATATGAAAAGCAATAGCAATGCATAAGTCTGTGTGTGCGTAATGTAAGTGGATCTTGATATTTGATGAGAAAGAGCAAGGGAAAAAAACTTCGGCTAACCAAAAGCTAAGATACGTAAGCGTGGAAAGGTTTCCTATTTTTATCAATTTTTTCAAGCTGGTTAACTACCAAAGCCTTGCCATAGCGAAGAGGAAAACACTCACTGCTAGGTAAATATGGCCACTTGGGTGATACGTAACGTCTAGGGAGGGGGAGGGGGGGTTTCAGAAAAACGTTACATGGGGAGGGGGGTCAAAAATCTTCAAAAAGGTGATTGTAAAAAACTTTCCCTTTTTGCGTGCGGGGTATCACTTTAAAGCTAAAACTAAATTTGGCCTTACCCTTGAAACCAACCTTCTCATATCTGCTCTTGAACATTCCACCCAATACATGTTTTCAGAACCCTCGGGTGGATGTTTATGGGTACAATGCATTTAGCGTGGCATGTCCCAAGTGACACAATTCAAGGAAAATTCCATATAAAATTTTCAGAAGGAATACCTCATACAAATATGTTTGGGACTCTTAAAAGCTTAGTATAAAACTATAAATTTTTACAACAACAACAATACTAAAATTTTCCCATAGATTTATTTAAAAATGTATGTTTCCTATATAATGGCTCACGAAAATTGTAAGACCGTGTTTGAAAGAGGAAGCTATGTGAAATATTTTTATTAATTCGTTAAAAAACAACCTGGCTCAAGGAAAAAATTATTTATTTTTGTTAAACGCATAATCAAGTCATATATAATCTAGAAAAATAAAGGGGCAAATCAGTTAGCCTCTGCCGTGATATATGACGGGCTTAGAACCATAGAGTACGTCATCTTTTTTTCGAAATTGACTTAAACTAACGTGACTAGATAGATATCTTTCAACAAAACGCGTAGCAGGAAAAATTTAATGAAACATTTTTAAGGATTCGTTTTTTTTGCAAAAAAATTTTATATAAAATCACTTATTTATTATTTCCAAATTATTTATATATAATATAAAAAAGCAATACTAAAATTTCTTATTTCCAATGAAAACGCGATGCATTTATTAATATTTTTGTTTTTGTAGAAAAATGCCACCGGGACCGGGAAGGTCAGTAAGAGTTCGTCAAAAGCAAATTCTAAAATTCAGAACTGGTTAGTGTGTACAAAACACTCACCCGATTTTCGGGGGTTATCACTAGTTATTATTATTAGATTACCTGCCCGCAAGTAGCCACTACATTTCGTATTTTTGTTCAAGTTAATTATACTAAGTGAGTTACGCTCTTTAACATGCCGGTGTTTGAAAATTACTTTATTGATGAAGTCTAAAAGAAAAATTTTAACACTTGTACTTTTTGTCGATTGGGCATTGCTTTTGTTTCAACATGACACACAACTCCAATAAGACTCACTAAGGAATTCATGCACGTTTGCTCTGCTTTGAAAATTCCCTTCGTCAGGCGCATATGTGCTCTGCTGAAATCCTGCGTGCTCATTTCTCATATCTGCTGAAATGAGCATCGCTGAACTAATCAAATTAAAATCTTGAATAAAAACAAGCCGCTGACTTCAGTGCTCAGTTCTATTCGATTTGACTTTTGATGCTCCTCACATCCATGTTATTAGGAGAAGAGCTGATAACTTTTCTTAATTTTCTTACAATTTTAATGGAATTAGACCCATATAATTCTTTTTCGATTTTTAAAAAGCTTGGAGCGAGTCAGTACTCATGAAAGTTACGCATTGAGACTTAGTGATAATTTCTCTATGATCTTTATTTTCGGCATGAATAAACTTTGTGAACTGTCCACAATATCATAATACTTATGTACAATTTTGTTCATGGTATTCATTAGTTAATCCAATTCTTGCGAGTTTGTCAAACTATTCCTTCCGAATTTTCTCAGTACGTCCTGCAGTTTAAATAGCATTTGTTATTTGGGAGTAGCTAGGTAAAAATCTTAATTAATTTAAAAATTATTTGTTGTTCCTTCAGAGTAAGCAGAGCTATTTCGGACAAAGAAAAACACGTTTCTGAATATTTCACATTTTTATAGCAAAAATTACTTTTTCTTCCAACTGATCGTTATGAAAATATTTTTTTTTTTGAATGAGCGCAAAAACAATCTTTTTGATATTCATTCTGTCATATGAAAACTTAAACATTATTTAGCGGGCACTGTTATATAGAACAATAAAGTAATTGGCACATTTAAAAAATACATTTCATTTAACACCAAATACGAACAGGGAATATTCACAAATCTATTCTTAAACACAATTTGTTTTATTTATAAAATATTTCATTCCTAATCATATGTAATGCGACTAAATAAAGACCCTTTTTAATACATGATTTTATGCTTGATTGTAATTTTGTATAAAAATATTAAATTTGTATCACTTTTTGTTTAACTATTTTTTTTTTACTTTATTTTAGAGTTAGTATGATGCAATCATCTTTCTTAACTCTTACTTAACGAGAACAGAATAAATTTAAAAAATAATCAACCCTTGAGTTGAAAGAAATTTTTCATTTCGAAAATACTACTGAGTCTCTTTGAAATGATCACATTATATATATGTAATATGACTCCCAGAAAAGTCTAAAAAGTGGTACATTAAGGGAATAAAAATATTTTTTCTTTTGCGAACAACTACAAATTCATAAAAACTTGATGCCAATCTGCAATATGGTATATATATGCTGCAATAAAGTTATTGGCATTAATGAAACTGAAAATCAAACAATCTTATCTCAATTCGCCATTATTTGAATATGAATCGATATAAAGTATCATACTCAATGGTATAAAAATTCGTTTAATGAAACTCTGAGTTTCAAAATGATCACGTCGTTCTAATATTATTCAAATATTTTGAATGATGTTGAATAAGCTTGAAATCAAATGATTTTTGTCTTAAATTAAACTTCAAGGCTTACCTAATGCAAATGCAACCAAAATGCATAATTGTCATTGTATCAATATGCTAGATATCAAATTTTTTAGAAATTTTTCGAAATTCAGAAGAGAACACTTTTTGATTTTTAAAATTTTAAACAAATAACTAAGTTTCAAAAAAATATCTGATGCAGCAATTCCCAGGCTTAAGCATTACTGTGTTCACAAAATCTTTTAAATTCTCAAAAGGATTACTCTCAAAAAATTGAAGATTTTCAAAGTATATGGTTTTTTTTCTTTTTTTGTTTATAAAGAAATTGACGTGTACATCATATAAATTTTATTTAAATTTATTTGATTAATTTCAAAAAAATTTACTAACATTCTTCCGTCTAGCATTATACACTAATTTTTGTAAAAAAAAACGACAATCGTGATACTAATTCTAGAAGAAACAAAATAAGCCCCCCAAAAAAATATACAACATTTTTGTAAAAGGACATAGCAAAAATGAAATTTAGAATTGCGATAATTTTTATTATTAAAACTATCAATTTAGACAAATTTAGTTTGGTAAAAATGCACTGTAAATTTAAAGCTAAATTTAATAAATTATAGAAAAAAGCAAATAGTTTTAACAATAACAATATGATATAGTAAAAACAAATAGATTATTGTAAAAAAAAAAATGTTAAGTTTCTATACGAAAAAAAAGTGAACTGACGATGCATTTTTATGATAAATATTACAAAAAAGTTTATGAATAACAAAAGAACCATTTAAAAAAATTATAAAAAATAAAAATATTTTAAAAAACAACTGCCCAAAGATTTACAATGCAAATAAGAGAAAATTAAATACGCTCTTTTTTTGAAAAAAAAAAAACTATGCAATTGCTAAAATAGGAGAATTATAAAATAAACTTTTCTCAAACTATTTTGTTATTTTATACTTAAATGCGTTTGTAAAATTTATATAAGTTAAACATTTTTTAAATTAAAAAGTTTACGACTAAGTTTGGAGAGCAATTATTAAGTTTACAATAAAAACAGATACAAAAAAAATATGTAACTATGCAGTAACAAAAGATTTAAAGCAAAAATAACGATGAGAATTACAACACGAATTTTTAACAAAAACAAAGACATGCAAGAAAAATTATAAATAAAAAATTTTAAAAATAAAATTTCTTTGTGTTTTACTAAAATTATAAATAGGATATGTTGGATTAATAAAAAAATTTACTGGAAATAAAAAATATTGACGTCAATCCTTCTAAAACTGTGTCAAGCGATAAATACTGCCTTAATATTCAAGATGTTTTGAGACTTTAAGATATGTTGGTAACGTATTTCTGAACTTTTTAAGCAAAACTTCAAAACACTAAATTTCTCGTTAAGTGCAGGAGCAATTTGACTTATTTTTATGATCGTGCTTATCTAGCCCTTTGAAGAACCCAAAATGAGATTATACCTTCCACATTTTTCAGCCACCATTATAGCCACTGGATAAGTAGAAACTATGGGTCATTTTGTTATTAATAACAACCTTTCCTCTAGTCTGATACTATAAATATCATCAGAATTTTAAATCGTTGAATATATTCGTTTAAAATAAATATTACACTTATTTAACCTTAATATTTTAATGAAACCTCATCTATGTATGCATTTTTTTTAAGCTGATAATTTCCAACCAAAAAGCTTTTATTGGTAACCGCAAATTTTAATTGCGCACTTAAATAAATGTCGCAAATTCACAGCAAACTCAGCAATTAAATTTTAATTGAATAAAGGCGGAACAATTTAAAAATGTATTTTTTTATTATAAGTAAGCAAAAATATACCAACGACCATAAATATAAAAAATATTTTAAGGAAATTGCTGTTGCTTTTGTGCAGTGGCAAGTGCTTTATATTTAGCCAGATGATTTGTTTTGATACAAAAAAAAAACATCAACATGAAGAAAATAATATTTTTTAAAAGCCATATGTCTTTCTCATTTCCCAAAATAATACTGAAGCCAAATCGTCAAAACACCCGATTTTACCAAAACCATCGCTTTGAACGATATCCTTGAAGATCGAGTGTATCATGGCAAAGCAACAAATGCGTTGCATAGTTGCTCACAAAATACTTCAACACATTCGATAACTTGCAAAATCGCGTTATCCACAAATGAATCGATTCAGATCAATATTTATTCAATAAAGCATATTTTTGCCACACACATTTCTTCGTTCATATCAGAAAATATTGCAATTTTTGATATCGGTTGTGCCCAGTGGTTGAAAAATTGACAAGTCCCTTTTGCGTGCACATGGCTCGCGGGAAAAAATATTAAAAATCAAAGCTTAGAACAATGATTCAAATTCAGCTTCTGGATGAAACTTCATTGACTTTGGTCCAGTAAGAAAAAGGCTTGGGTCTTAATGGGTTAATGTCAGGCTGCAACCTCATCTACATAAGGGCAATATCGAAACTTAAACACATTTATAATGGAGGACGGAAAAACCACCAGCGGTTACGTGCTCTCAAAATTAGAATACACTTGACCACTTGAAATGGAACAGACTTCCGGTGGACAACGCCGCTGACCGTCATTCTACCACCCAGATAAAGAATGAAAAGTTACTATTCATATAGTCTATGGAAAGGATATATGGGTATGGGTATCCAAAATAAAAATTTGAGTCAAATTTATCGTACAGATCTGTACCACCCTCTATGATCGCTTAAAAAAAATAAAAATAACTACACAGTGAAGATCAGAATGACGATTTCTACGATTTTAAGACCTACAATTATCCGAGTTATATGTCCGGCCAACTTGAAAAACGTGTTTTCGAGAAAAAAGGTATTTGAAGTTTTCAGTAACAAACATTTATTTTACAAAACGTTTAAGAGCTGCCAATCGTTTTTGCTTGCATGTGTAACTAAGCAAAATTTCTAGCAAAGCTCTTGACACATCATATTATTTTCAATTTAATTTATTTTAATTACACAAATTTTGCAAAACTTTCAAAAGTATGCTACCGCTCCTAAAACTTATGCAGTAATTTGCCTAAAAAAGCACCATTAACTACTTTGTTAAGGGCCACTACTACTTGAGCGAAGCCACATATTTGTAATTTTCTTGTTCACATTTCTGCTACATTTCCCATACAAAGGAAATTTTAGTGAAAAAAAAAACAAAACTTCAACAGAAAGAAAACCATAAAGAGAAAATGAAAACACGTGCACAAACGAAACACTTGCTTTATGTTTAAAAGCAAAAAAATTAAGCACAAACTTAGAACTGAAATTTTTGAATGATTTTATTTTCATTTTTGCATTACGACCACAAAAAGAAAAAAACAGTAAGCAGCATTTTTCAGCTAAAAAGCAACAGAGCAAAACAGCAGCTGATGTGAGTGTCAATGTTGGTATTGTCGACCCCGTACCAACAGCAGCTGTAGTAGCACCTTGAACTTCCAGCGCCGGGTTTCGTTTGTTATTTGTGCACCAGGTACTCATCAAAGTTGGAATTTTTTTATGTTTTTGTTTGTGTGGGCTTCAGGCGTAATGGCACTCAAAGTGAAACAGAAGCCAAAAAAAATACTGAAAAAGCCGAAACTATGAATACAGCAAAAAATAAGAGAAAAATTGAAATGCAGAGTGTAGTAAACATAAAAGATCTCAGGTAGAGAAAAATTAATAAAAACTGAGACTAAACCAAAAACAAATCAAGCAAAGACTTTTCCGGATGTATGAGCAAAGGTCAGCTGTGTTAGGTAGTTAAACTGAAACAAAAGAAACCCCATATCCTTTCTATTCTACTGCACGGTATACAAAATCAGTTAAAATTGGAAAAATATTTTTGTTATGTAGCCTTAGTCAACAGGCTTGGCTCCGGTTGGCTCATAATTTACAGTATGGTACCTTAGCTGGGAGCAAAAGCCACAATTTTAGGAAATTTAATTTAGAAAGAAAATCAAAATATTGCAAGTTTGTCTTACACAAGAAAGTGCTTACTAAATTGGACCTTGTTTGTATGAAGGCCAAAAAAAAACCAACTTTTTTGCGGGACACACCTCAAAAACGTGTGGTTGGTCGAAAAAATACGAAATGCAAAGTTTTTGACCGATTCGTTATCGTTCTGAGTTGTAACTTGAGCAGATAGTTTGACATGGGCTGATAAACTGATTTTTTTTAGTTTTTTCATTGCTTCTAAAATCTTTTCAATTTTGATCAACTTTTACACAATTGAAAGTTTTAAGCAATATGGCGTTTGATTGACGAGCTCATTACTTTTCCAAAAAGCCACCGAGTAAAGAAATGATGATGCAGAGTTCTATAAAATTTAAGATTATTTTGATTTGAATATAAATTAAAGCTTAGTACCCGATTATAGCGAAGCGAGACTAGCGACCGAGCAAACAACTATTTATGCTTGTGTGACAATGTGATTAAGATCCTGCCCAACGGCTTTCCATAATATTCTTTGACACCTGCTACTTTCCTGGCGTCTTCACTACAGCAGATCTTTTACTTAGAAAGAACAGCTCAGCCAATCAATAATTTAATTAAACTTAGCTACTATAGCTATAAGCCTTCTTAGCTATTTAGCTTGAAGCTTTCAATCAAGCAAAAGCTAAGTTGTATATTGTTTATTCAATGTTTGTAATTCTCAAACAAAATTCAGCTACTGCACATCCAGCTTGAAGAATGATTTGTGAGAAGCAGGCACTGTCATATTCGTATGTACACTGATGACACCAATATGAAATGTGACGTGAGTATAGAAGCTTAGTAAAGACCGAAATGGCTCAAACCTTGTGTTAACATTTTTCAAATACCATTTTTATGACTAAATATCTTGCGAGTTGGTGACAGAGAAATGTATAAGAAAGCATTCTTGAGCTAGCAATCTTATCTAAGTAGTAACCATGTTGTCACCAATGTTTTGAACACAGTGTTAATAAATTCAAATAAGTGGAGCAATACAGATGAAAAATAGCCAGACTTAGACGCCAGATTGACGTTACTTTCCTTTGGATTCCTGACTTTATAACATTAAAACATAAGGGCTGACAAAGTACTTAGCATGTCGCGGCTCATCCCAACATACGACGCTATGTCTAGTAAAGCATTTCTTATCAAAGGTGAATAATAATTAGAAAGCTTTAAAAATGTTTAGAGCACTGACTTAAAGTAAACGTACTGATATCACAGTATTAACTATGACTTGGATTACACACAAGTATGCTGCAACTCTTTGCTGTCAAAGTTCAACGGAGATGTACAAGAAAAATTATTTCGCAAACATTTTTTTGCAACGGCCCTTGCCTAGCAAAACTAGGGCTTATATCCAGGAGTTTTAAGTGGGCGGTGTTGACCCGGTCATGCTCTAAATTGCAGGTTACAGCTGGAAATCCTGTAGAAATTGAAAAATATCTGGAAAAATCGCTGATTGGACAATTTTTGATTTTAATGTACAAAGGTCATCAAGATTTTTTTCACACAAAACTTTAAGTTTGGACGATTATATTAATTTTTTTTTTAGAATTGCAGAAATTTGTTTCATTTTGGAAAGACCAGGAACTACTTCTTCAAAACTTAGCAACCCAACTAATACCTCAGTTTAAACTTTTATAAAAAAGCTCAGTGAATTTGGAGAATTTGAAATGGATTTTTTCTTGTTAATTATCGCATATGAGATTTTAAGTGCGCCAAGAAATGGCTCAAAAAGAGATTTTTTCATATGAATGAGGCTCAATAGAAGCAAAAATTAATTCTTAAAAAAATAACTAAACTTGAAGCGGCCAGCATATTATTACTGAAAGTGACAAATTTTTGTTCTTTGATATTTAAATAATTTTTCTCTTAGAAAATACAAACCAGGCGATGACAGTTTCTGCAAGAAATATCAGAATAGTTTGTGTTTCTCAAACCTAGCTGGTGTTTTTGCTGCAAGAATTCAAATGCCAGCTGCCCTTCTTAAAAATGTATATAGTGTCGCAACACATAAAAGCCTCTAACTTTTACCCACTCTTCTTATGACATTAAATTACTGTGCATTGTTGTGGTCTTTCTTGCATACTTTTCGGTTGGTTGGACGGTCACTCAATGTACCTGTGCGTTACGTTGTGTATTGGTGTGCTTTCCTTTTGTACACTCATTTTCGTTGTATGTCGTAACCTTTTTTTGCATTTATGCGCAACATTGCTGTGGTTTCTTAAATAAAACACAACATAGAATCCGTTTATTCCGGTTAGCGCACCTGGGCATGAACTCAAGTGAGCAGCTACAGCTACACCCAGAAGGTAACCTTGAATTAGCAGGGATTTTAGCTAGCAGCCGTAAAATGACCTTTACGTGCGCTTTCAAATTGGTATTTTAAGTTTCCGTATAGGAAGAGTAAGACATGCATACATATGAGGTATTCCTTGGCAAAACAAAAGGTGTTGTTCCCTAAGGTCTCCGACTATGGTACACTTTTTTTTGGAGATAGTGCTTAACAATCTTATGATTTATCACAAGTCTTATCGACACAAGTTTCGTCACAGTCTGTTAAAATTATAAGAATTGGCTTTGAAGTTGTGCTTTTTAGTTTTCATAAATTTTAAAAAATAAATTAATTCGACTTTAGTTAAATACCACAAAAAAAATAAAATCTCAATCCCACAACTTCTCTTGTTTTGATAAAGAATGCCCCATACACAAATATCAGCAAAAATCAAACGGCGCAAATCCTAAAAGTGTACTATGTAATAGTGCATATTTAACATACGTTTTTATGTTTTTTTTTTTGTTGGTTTTTTTATGTCTTAAGCCACAAGAGGTATTGTAGAAATAAGAGAGGTATAAATAACACAATACATAGGATACTGTATTCGATTTCAAAGCTTACGAATTCAAGTAGAAAGGATATTTCGTTAACGACTAAGGAATCCTTATTTATTAAGTTGCTCACATTTAAAGGCCGCAGAAAGGGCAAATAGTCTGGTTAAAAGGTACGTAATTTTTTTTTTCTTTCTTGTTGTGGTTTCGGTGTTTACTATAACTTAAAGGAAATATGGCAAGGAAAAAACTAGCAGAAAATTAAAAATTTTGTAAATTGCAACCAATGAGTATTTACATTACTCTCTTGGTGGTAACTTAATTCTAAAAGCTACTTAGCCTCATCACAAGGTATAAACTTAGCAAGGAAAGTTTTATGTATTTGCTTTATTAATTTATTTAAGACATATTCACTTTCAATCTTATATCTTTTCTTATATTTTGTTAACATGTTACAAGTATCTGTGACAAATGGAATAAAAATTAAGCTAAAGGCAAATAGATTTGAAGCCTATTTTCTATTAGTACTAAGAGAAATTTAGATTTGGTCGATGTGAAACTTCTTGTAATTTAGAACTGCTTAGAACTGTTCTGATCACTGAGTCTCTTATCATCAACATTCACTCAATATTAGCACTCACAAAATGTATTAAAAGCAAGTCTGTAAAGCCCTACTGATTCAAGAGCTTATGATTTAGGTATTGCTGATATCAAGACACGAGATTTTGGGTAGTTGGAATATAGCAAGCTACTGCTAATCTATATGTTGAAATAAGCGTTTGAAACATGCAAATGGTAATTTTTCACTATATTCTCATAATTAGTGTCGAAATTAACTTGATTTATATAAGAAATTTGAAAATATAAATTTAGCAAAAGACTTTAGCTCCCAAGCTAGTTAAAACATCATTTCAGATTTCATGATTTTAACTTAATTATTTACTATGCACTTTTTCCAATTTGTTGAAAAGAGAAATTCAACGCACAATTCTGAAAATAAACACTCCTGAATTATTCAATAGGATTCTAAAAATTAAATGCAAAACTGCACACATATATATATATATATCACCTTAAACGTATACATTAGGGTGGTAAAAAATTTGAACAATAATGGTTTTTTTAAGTTTTACATCCTAAAAACTTCACTCATGCAAAAACCACTGAAATAAAAATTCGCTTAACAGAAGTAGCGTAGTATATGGATGGCATATAAGCAAAACATAGAAAAACTGAGATAGAATAAAATAAAAACATTTTCTTATTTTTATTGAAAATATATTTTGTTTTATATTAAAAAGTAGTTTGCATTATGGCAAAGCAAAATTAAAAAATTAAATTTACTTTAGTCGAACAAAATTTTACTTTGTGTTCTTTGCTTGGACTGAATCTGCAGTTAATTTTGTCCCACAACTGTTGGTTTTTTAATTAACTATCCCCCTTATTCTTAAGTACAAAATTTAAGATATCCCTCATTACGCACATGTCTCTAAATGTCGAGCAACTATGCACATTTTTGAGGAACATAACAATTTAAGTATTCACATAAATTCTTAAGAATAATACTTGAAATTATAGGAATCACCCTAAAATATAAACGTAAGTATGTATGTGAGCCATGCTATGGAAATATAGTAAAAAATGCAGTTTGTAACAAACGAGTAAGCGCAGGATGCTGAAACACAACATACACTACTACTACCACAACCAACTATACCACCAATGCCGCACAGAGCAAATGAATTTACTTGACTTTAGTGAGCGTAAGAAAAATCCAACATAATGCAATAATAATAAGACACACTTTTATACTACCATAGCACATATTTATATTACATACATATGTATATAAACACATACGCTCACTTATCAGAGCTGTAAAAACCAAAAATTTAAAAATAAAAGTCTCATGTTTCTCCTTCACAAAAAATATTGAAAAAAAAAACACACAACTACACAAAGACCTAATGCCGATTGAAAGCATTTTCATCAATTGTCTTTTATAATTACAAATCCAATTTGACACATGTACGCAAGGAAAAAATGGTGCATAAATTCTAATGAAAAATTACAAAATTTTCTTTACGAATTTAATTTATTTCATTTTACAACGTTATGACTTTCTAAGGAAATAATAACGAAAATTTTGTAGAACATTGACATAAAATGTGCATGTGGATATTTTAGCAAAAGCTTTAGGAACAAATCATATGTATAAACTACCGGCCAAACTTGTTTTTGGGATAAACTAGTTTTTTCTAGGCCAAACTAGTTCATCCGAAGCATAGATAAACTAAGGTTATTATATACTTGAGCGGCCTCGCTCCCGAATTTTTCGAAGTTTAAGTATGTTAGGGTAAGTGGGCGGCCAACGACCGCAACTCAGGGCTTACATCCTTCAATATGTCCATGTTGGGCTCGCAGTGGCATTTGCCCGCGGCGTTCTATACTATGTCCAACATAAGCTGCACTAACACACTGGCGTTCAATATATTACAATAAACTGCGGCCGCGAAGCCGGTGTTGGACATTTTGGAGGATGTAAGCCCTGAGTTGTGGCTGAAAGCCGCTCACTTACTTTTGCATACTAAAATTTTCCTAGGCTAAACTGGTTCATGCTAGCACGCTTCGGATGAACTGTTTTGGCATTGGAAAAATTATTTCAGCCTAAAAATTAGTGTGGCCGGTATCATATATAAGCAAAATATATATCTTCATAGAACTTCAAATTCATTCCCAATGAAGAACTTCATTCATAGTCTGAAAAAAATTATTGAATATATATTCGTTTATGAATTTTTCATTAATATTTACTCCTTCGTTTTAATGAATTTATAAAGAGTTCATATATTGAAAAATCGCAAGAGAGCTTAACCATTTATAAATTTAGCTAATATTGAATTTTCAATGTTTTTTAAAAGAAATCTCATGACACTTGTGTCGTTTCAAAAATTGTTCAAACTTTTAGAGCCTCTTGCCATAAGTTAAGACCTCAAATTGTTCTGGTTATTTATTTTCGATAATTTTGTACTATGGTATTTGAATTTATTTTACAACTCTGTTTTAGCATATTGTACGCTGTAAATTAATAACAATAGCATATAAAAGTCAACATTTTTGTGTACAAGTTTTTGTGCGCGTATGCACTTTGTTTGCACAACTTTATTAAGTTTGCTATTACAACTATGACGACTATTTCTCCTACCACTCGTATGCATTTTTTTGTTTCTTCTCTTTTTATATTGTTTTCTTTTTGCCCTGTAGTTGTATATGTTTCAAGTTTTTTATGTGTGTGTATGTAACAGTATATTGCTCTAAGACCGTTGCACAAAAGTCATTAACAATTTATTAATTAACCTTGTTTCCTGGATTATTATGATGACGTTGACGACGACGACGACAATGCTCAGCATGTGCAACATAGCATTTTTGTTCCATTCTTTTTTATTTGAGTTACTTAATTTGTACACTCTTTTCCTTTCCATATTTTACATGACGGCAATAGTAAATGTAGTAACGAAATTGCATTCTTTATGATTTCAGGTCACTATGGTGACATAATTAATAAAACATGGCGCATGAAGCGCTGCATGAAAAATAATTCAGCGTGAAAATAATGAAAACTATACATTGCTCTTGTTATGTGTGATTGCAACATATAATGTTTGGGCAACGCAAAAGTATATGAAATATTTACATAAATTATGCATTAGAATTTATTTTCCTCAGTTGATTGTTACTAATATATAACGTAATTAATTTGAAATTTTTCATCATCATATTTTGTAATAAGTTAGGTGATTTATTAACACGGTTGGTTGAGGTATCACTCACATGTTATGTTTAATTTTAAGATTGATGATGGCATATTTTGACACTCTAGCCCGGGCGCATATGATTTCATTTCAAAATTAATGAAGACTAAAAGTATTGTTGCAAATATGAAAGGAAAGTTTCTACCTCAATTAAATGAACTGTTGGTCAAAGGCAAAATGAAAATTTTAACTTAGAAAGGCAAGAACTGTAGTTACATTATCAAAGAGAAATATTTACGAAGGCATTTGTTAATATAAAAGGTTGAAGTGAATGGTTTGATTATTTTTTGTATAACAATAATTTTTTTTTTCATATTCAAAGTTTCAGCATTTTAATATCTCTGAGTTCAGAAAGGTGGCATGAATTAACTCCATACTCTTTTTTTAAGGCACTGAAAAAAACTCATACATAATATGTGCCATACTTAGTAATGCAATGCGAAAAAGATGCGATTCGAAAGCTAATGGGATTCAATGGACTAAAGAGTACAATTTATTGAATTGCGAATTGCATTACAGAGTAGTAGTAAAAGAAGATCGTCCATTACCTATGCTCCAGGTGTGATAATCATGAAACGATAGTGTATTGGCGTTAATAGTGAATTAGTAGTATTGATGTAATTCCAATTCATGTGAGTTTGTTTGCAGTGCACGACCTAGAGTAAAGTACTATCGCTCTCCTACGGAATTTGGTTATAAGCAAGATGCCTATATCAATAAAAGACTATGGATTCAGATTCAATGCCTATGTATATGATGCGACATTAATCGTGATCAGTTCTTCACACTTTGACAAGAATTATTCGGGACAACTTAAACGAACCCTTCTCAATGACGAATGAGGCTGGCTTACGTAACGATCTGAACAACACCTATTACATAATTTGATATATTTATAAGACAACTTTTCCGAAATTTTGATCGATTTTATTTCAAAAAGCCGTTATTTCTTCCCAAAAAAATCGTATTCTTTTATTATTTTATTGAGAAAGCTTAATCAATGCTCTTTAAAATTATGTAACATTTGTGGTAACTTTTTTTCACAGAAGCACTTTTTTCACCGCAAATCAAAAAAAAATTGTTTTTGGTACATATTTTTTTGAAAAGGGATACATGATAACGATTCCACAAATTCGGTCAGTGGTGTTTTCAATCGCTTCGTACGTAAGGATAAGTGGCTACAATGTCTGCGATTAACATTTAATGATTTCTTAAATAATAAAGGTGAGTTAAACCTGATGTAGGTCCAGCTGTTTATTTTACTTCAAAAAGATTGCCTGTGCTATTATGTCCATCCAGCACCTCACAGCATAACTATTTTATATTTTTAAAAAAAAAAAATTCTGGACCCTTAAGAAGTTTATTATTGTTTTTTATTTAAAAAAATTGTTGTCCAAACATTTTCATTTAAAACGGAGCGTAGATAGTAAAGAAATAGTCGAATAATAGATAGTGCATTGAGCGTTGTCAAACGTTGAGCGCAATTTCGAATGTTTTTTTTTGTTTTCATCATCGTACCGAACTTGGCCTGCAAGCTTTTTTTTTTTTTCATGTGTCCCTAAAACTATGCTTCAACTTATTGGCACTGCTTTAACTATTTGTTTCAGCAGAGATGTCGCTTTCAAAAAAATGATATTTTAGCTAAGCCATCAACCACTTACGCGCTCTCTTTCTATTGTTCCTTAAAGCTTTTGCTTACACTTTGCAAATGGCGATGCGAAATGAATTGCATAAATTTTATGAGATTTTGGCCAATGAATACGTGCATAATTATTGTGAGTAAATGAATTAAAATATGAACATTGCACTAATTTTCTGTATATTTAATTAACAATGGAGACAATTGAGTGCTACAATAACTCACCCGTCTTCAAGATGTCTCCTTAATGCTGTGCCTCGTTGTGTGGTGCGTGGCAATATTCACAATAATTACTTTTGCTAATACTTTTCTTAGACTTTACATTCACTTTCACTTTTTTCACTTGTTTCACTTATTTGGTTAATAAGTTTTAACTTTTTTCAATTGTTTTATTAATTACTTCACTTTTATTTAACACTTTATTTTCTTAACTTTTCAATGAATTGACAGAAGTCCGCATCGACATATTCTGACAAATGCTAGCGCGAAATGAATCAGTTTCTGCATGTGGGTTGCCATTGTAATAAAAATGCTTTTGGCTGGGCTTACAGTTGCATGTCATACATTGCGTTATCACTGCAAATGGAAATTTGTTTTTTACGCTAGTAGTCAAACTGATAAATATGGGCACCTTATAGCTCTTTTTTTTCTTTTTACTGGCTTTTTTACAAACATCATCTTATGACCGCCTATTTCACTAAAATCATCCAATTATATACAAACTTTTTAGGAAAGTTTTAAGTTCCTACAGTGACTCCGGCTCCAACCTGTAATTCCAGGGGTTACCATTGATAACCAGTCACTCGGTAACCCTGAATTTGAAGTTTCTTACAGTGGTTGAACGCAGTAGGATAATCAGGGCTATGTCAAGGACTTATGGGCCTGGATCATTTTAACTCGGCGGGAGTGTGGTGACAAAATATTACAAAGAGTATGTTGCAGATTATTAAGCTAAATATTTTTTATGGTAAAACGCAATATGGTTATTTAATTTTAACAAAAACAACTGCAAGATTATATATTACAGTCGAGGAAAAAAAATACCTAACTTTTCAAACAAAAACATAGACTCTCAAAAAAAAGCTAAAAACGAAATAAAAAACAGTATGCATGGACATAAAAAAAAAAGATACAAAAACTTCTTGGACCAAGAAATCAAGAGCTATACCAAGTTTAAAAAAATCGATTTTCAACTAAAACTTAAGAAATAAAGCAGAAAACCAGCTACAAACTACGTACCCTAGTGTTGTTAGCAAGCGTGTAACTCTAGCACAGGCTGCCGCATCACTGCGATCACATCACTTTCTCCTGCCGCATCCTTTTAACTCCAGCTACTCAAAAATACGAAACACACACTTTAAAGTAACAGGATGGGTACGTCACACCCGGCCGCACTCTCGCTGGGTTAAGATATCTGTTTTATAGAGACACTTATATATTCTGGAAAAGCCACAATTAATTTCTAAAATAAACTTAGACACTTTTTCAAAATTTACTAACAGACACATAAATAATTCAGCAAAAGTGGGGCCTCCCACTAAGAATTAATTATTTAATAAGAAACTCGCCGTAAAAAAGGGGAGAGTTTTGGTTCAACTAAACTTTTGTCTTTAAGTATTCACTGTTTCTTTGACCTTAATGGGTATGTAATAGGCGTTCACTGGATTTGTCTTCCATACTTAATCGCTACATTTTTGCATTACAATGATATTAAAATAATATCACTTTCCGAAACAAGTACTTCCAAAATAGTAGTAACCGAATTTTTTAAGACGATGGCAACTCACTTACTATAAGTGATTCGTTTCATATTTGTATCAGTCGTAATAAATGCGGACTTCCGCCGGTTCATTGAATAATAGTTATGAAAATAAAGTGTTAAATAAAAGTGAAGTAATCAATAAAACAAGTGAAAAAAGTTAAAGTGATAGTAAAGATTCGGAAAAGTGTTAGCCAAAATAATTAAAGTGAATATCACCACACACCACACATCGAGGTACAGCATTAACGAAATTTCTTCAAGTCGGGTGAGTTATTGTAGCATTCTCTTATTTTCATAGCTTATTTCTGTCTATAAGGGTAGATTTCAGCAATCTCATTATAAATTGCAATTATTTAGAATAATTACGCACTACCAAATTCTAATAAAATTTATACATTTCATTCCGTTGTCGCCATTTGCAAAGTACAAACAAAAGTTTAAGGAAGAATAGAAACAGAGCGCTTATGTGGTTAGTGTCTTAGCTAAAATATCATATTTCTTAAAGTGACATCTCTTGGGAAATATATATATTCAAAGTTCACTCTTAACAATGTTGCCATTTTTCGTTTTAGAGCCTGTGCGTTTTGAAAAAATTCGTACATTAAATATTTTTTTAGTACATCCAGTAAAATTAACGAATTTTCAGTACAATTGGACTATTTCTTTAATAAACTTTAGTAATCTTTCTATTTTTTTGTTTCTTTTAGAAAACTTTATAAATTTTTTGAAGACATAAGAAATTTTTTTCTGAAATATATAATACGTAACTAAAAACGAAACGACCTTTTTTTTGTAGTTAATTTAAGAACACTTAAGAAAATTTATTGCAAAAACAAGTAGTTCAGAACATTTCCACAAAACCCAAAAGCCATCACTGCTAGAAGTAAATGTAAATTTTAATTGTTGATAGGTTAATAAAAAAAGAGCCAAGAGCTCTTGGAACAAACAACCAAAAACAGAAAATCATCTTCAATGGACATATACACCAGTTCATATAAAAGTGAGAAAAGAGAGCATTATAAATTTACCCTTTGGAGCAGGTTTTTCGGGAGAGATTATCTTCAATATTGCTCATAAATTTATTAGCTTAAAGCAAACTATTTTTATACCACCAGCTCTTACCTGTTTTAACACCGCAGTTTTTTAAAATTAAGATACTTATGACGCATTTTGTGTCAGATGTCTTAACCAAAAATCGAAATATACTGATTGACCTCAAAGTGGGGCAAATTGTTTTGCTGCTGAATGGAATTATATCCCAAAATATTGTTTCTCTGTCTTCAAAAACTGGATGAAGTAGAGGGGATGTTATTTTGAGATTTTTGGGTTACAGCCTCAGCTTTGTGTAGATAATTGATTTCCTGAACTAACTATAAAAATTTTAGTTCATGTGTTTTCGATAAATTTTTTGACGGTGTTTTGAAAAATTTATTATTTCTCGAAAATTTTATGAGCTACTGATTTATTTTTTTTGATATCCGAGAAAGAAAGCTGAGGATTCTTCACTTTAAATACGTTTAATTTTTGAGGGCGTTTTCTTTAATTTTTCAAGAAAAAACTGACGGAACATATTGGCATTGCTCTTGGCAAAAAAAAAATCGAAGTCAAATTCTTAAGTCTTGGAAAAATCATTACGACCACTCCAAAGGTCATTAAAAAAAATGCACTTGGATTAAATCGGCTATGATCTATTTTTCTCTTAGGAGATTTGACATGAAATGCGTCTTATTTGAAATAATAGTAGTATTTTTGAAATTTTTTGATTGTAGTTGTGTTAGTTCATTGATAAAATTTTGTTGCAGTTATTTTAAATTCACCAAAATACATACATTCTTCAACCCAAAACGCATAATTCACTTTAATTTCAACTGCATTTCAACGGTGGAATGCATTTTTGCACACGCACAATGTGTGCATTTTCGAATTTTTTATTGTACTTGGAATTGTGTTTTTGTTTGTGCTTACACGTACAACTTATACTAAAATTGTTACCCATTCATACCTACCAGCAGGTAAAACAAAAAGAACTAGAAATTCCAGCATAACAGCATGCTGAGCTTCCTACATGCGTTGTTCTTTCGCGCATTGTTTTCCTTGCATAATTTTAGGCGCACGTTGAAATTTTTTCAGTTTTTTTTTCGTTTCTAAGTTTTGTGCTGTTTTTCCATTTTTTTTCGATTTTTTTTTTGTCCCGGAAGGAAACATCAACATTCAACTCATCAATCAGCAATTTGTGAACATGAAAAGGAAACAAGTGTGTGTGTTGGCAACGGAAGCGCGAAAAATAGCTCACAAAATTTTAGTAAAAGGATTGCGTGTGGATATTGTGGTTGTGCAGGCATGTGAGCCCATGTGTGTGTGTGTGTGTGTATGTGTGTGCATGTGCAACTCTCTTGACGACGCTTTGTTTGCCATCAGTTGCAATAGTACTTGCATGTTTTATATATGAACGATTTCTGTGGGGGGAGTGCAGAAAAAATTTAACTTAAATTTAATTCGAATGTGCAGTAAAATGATGCCAAGTGAGAAAATGCGGTTGTTAGTAAATTTGTGGGTAGGTACATACAGCAGAAATATTGTGTTGTTCAAAATGTGGGTCACATTGGCACGTGTTATAGCTATGCTGTGCGAGCAAGTCAAGAATTTTTGAGGAGTTGTTATAACAATTCAAGAACTGGCATAAAGTATTAAAGACTTTGCTGGTATGGAAGGTTCAATGGTATTGTTTAGAAGAAATTTTTTTTATCAAAATTGCTGCAATAATTTTCCCTGTGCTAACTATTCGCTAAAGACTTAAAATCTTTTCATTTGTCACCAACTTTAGCACGTTTTTGCATCACTCGTACGCTATAACGTGCTTTGCTTATTGCCATAACACACACGCACACAAGCAAGTGTTATTCTAGTGGTTCACTTAAAAACGCTTACATATTCCACCTCTCGTATCTTTCATCCTTTCAGCTTTTTCAACTTTACACATGTTGATGATGTCCTTATCATCATCATTATGTCGACACAACTTAACTTGCAACTTTTGCGGCATGATGGTTGAAAAGAGAAAACTCTTCTCAATTTCATCTAACTTTTCATCCTTTCAGTTTTCGAAGTGGATGAATGCTGTTGGCCTGAAGTTCACTCGCTTAATTGCGGATAATCGTGTGAGTTTTTATTACCAACGGCAGTACAGTTGTGGGTTCATGGCATGTTGGTGGGACACTAGCTAGCCTATATAGGTATGTGTGCTTTATAACTATAGCCAAGCAAAATTATAGCGAAATTGCAATCACAATTTAAGCTGATTAAAACTAAGCCGTTTGCGTATCAGTGGTTGGCATTAATAGCAATGCGTTGGATTCTCAAAGTGAACTTAAACGGCAGCCATGCAAGAATATCAAATTAAATTACGTCTAGCCGGTAGTTTAATGAGAAAATTACAGCGAATTGTGTTTTCAATTTGACTTAATGTGCATTGGCGAAATTGATTAGAAAAGCACAAATAGCAGCCGCTATATAGACCTAACAAAAACTTATCAGTTCGGTGGAAATTTATACCAAAATTTGAAGTAATTAAGCTTTTTTTGCAATATATTTCGACCATAAATTAATAACTTTAAAAATTTTTGAGGTGCTACTTTCCAAATTAAAGCACAAAAGATCGAACTTGGCCAATTACAAATTCATCAAGTCCCAACCGTTTAATCAATTACTACTCCCACATTAATTGCAGTAGTCGATGTGAAAATCAAAATAGCAGCAGATTTCATAATTTTTAAAAAAATGCTAATTTTTTGCTGCTCAAACAAATTAGATCTCAAAAATTGAGTTACAAGCTTTTAAAAACTTTTTTACTCAATCTGCAATAGATTTAGGAATTTTAATTTAAATACAACGCTACTATTCCCTGAGATAACGTCAGAAAACATGTACCATTTGCAAACTTTTCGATAATGCTTAATTAGCTATTTCATAATCGATTGAGTACTATGGCGTAGGTTTGCCGCTGAGTAAGCAAAATTGGGGCGCACAGTGTAACAAAATTGAACAAAATTGATTTTCCCTGGTCAAAATGAAATATTGTTAGCTAATGCTTGGTACTCCAAAGATTTATGATTGCCAACATGAATTCACTACGGTTTTGTTTTTGGATAATTACAGCACTTGATTCAATATGTTCATTTGAAACCGATTTTGGTTAGATTTTGAACCGTTAATATTATTGAGTTATAGTAAGAAAATGTGGTACGTCTTTTACGAATATTTTTATTCAGACTTAAGATCAGAGTTAGCTAGGTTAATAAACAAAAAATTTTGCATTAAATTCTATGAGTTTTGTAGGAACTTATTTTGTGACAGTGGACATATCAAATTGACACAATTTTTAACAATCTTTCCCTTAAAAATTAGCATACTGATGGCGGAATTTTTTTGAGTTTGTGGTAATTATGTTTTTTTACTGGTATCAGAACGTTCACGATTCTCCATGGACGAAAAGCTAGCTATTAATATGAGTCCTGATCTAGTCTGCTTTCCCTCTAATTCAATTTCTATCTTTATAATGCTGATTTTAAATAAAAGAATACATTTCAAATTTATTTGAAACATGAAATAAAGTATACATCAATGTGGCTACAGATATGGTTTTGACATACCTCATTCTTTATCTTAGTAAATGTTTAGTTTTGATCATTAAGACCCACTAAGCTTATGCTAGAAAGCGTGTTATCTTTGACCTCGGTAAATACTTAATATCCTACACTGCGTTAGCGGTAAAAATGCCCTTAAACCTTTAATTTTTGTTAAAAGGGTATCTCTTAGACCTCACTACGTGCTGACTGGTTTGACCTACCACACCCACATCGAATTTGGTAGCATTTACTTAAATCGCTCTCTGTGTAGCGTTTTGAGGCTTATGCTTGTATGATATGTGCCACGCACTTATTTCGAAATTCACCAACTTTTTATCTGATGCTTAGCCAAAAAATTTTTGTGTTGTGTGGAATTTGATTTCAATACTTAAAATAGTTATATCTCAGTGCAGCGTTTTATAATTTGTGTTTTTTTTTTTTTGGCTGCCACGCTTACCAAGTTTGTTAAGTTCTTTTCCCGAGCTTTTCCGAATCATTTTTATTACTTGTGAGAAATTCGGTTCCATTACCTAAGCAATTCTCTAAGTACAGCGTATGGGAATTGCCATGTTTTCTCGTGGAAAGTCGCCAACTTTTTAAGATTTTCCAAATATTTTTGGATTTGGTAGTCGTGTCCCTTAACCGATTGAACCCAATTTCAATACCAAGAAACTTGTTTAAGCATATCGCCTATGTGTCAAATTTTATTGTATTAACTTGCTTGGTTTTTTCAAGTGACTTCCTTTGCAAGCTCGGTAGGCTACCAATTTTCTACCATAATGATGGTTCAGTTAGTGATATTTGCTCGGTCTTTGCATAAAATATATTTTTTCAAAAAACCCATAAGAAGAAATCCGATGTTGGTAGATCGCATGATATTGGTGGCCAGTTTCGATAATTCAAAGTTTTGGGAATTTTTTTTCCGTTTTGGACAATGTACGTCATACGTGGATATAATTTTTTTTATTTAAATTTTTCATACATAAAACTGCTATAATTTTCAAAAACATTCTATGCGTGCGATTGTTTTTAATTAGATCAAAAATATTCATAATTGTGAGAACACATCTCTCTTAATGGTATTTTCTTTAAAACTCAAACATAAGCTTCTGTCTGAAACTGTACTCAAAAGCTAAAAATTGTAAATGACACAAAATTTTTTAAGAATCGCACAAAATTGTTGCATAAATTTTCAAACAATCTGATGTTCAAAATATGTGAGATTTCTTAGTGAAATTCCATTTTGTCATTAAATCTTCAAATTACATATAATTAGAAATCCAGCAAAGTCTTATGTATTTTGCATCAACTGCTAAATTTCTTGTTTTTTTTTTTATCCAAGCAACTGCTGTCATCCTAAGAGCACTACAAAAAGAAAACTTAGAGCAGTAGCAGCCACAGCAGAGAAATTTTCATTATAATACAACAACAACAACTATGACAACATCAGCATTCTTAATTACAATACCTCATTAATTTTTAATAAGTTCATAACTTTACATTAAACATGGTGTTGCTTCAATGTTACGGCACACATACATACATATGCTTGTGTGCGCACATAAAAATATGAATTACTAAATACCGTACATGAGCCTTTGCGGGTATGAATGTATGTTTATGTCACTGCTACCATAGCTAGTCTTAACTGGCAATAAGGAGCACAAGTTTTTAAATGAGCTTTTGAGTAAGTAGTAGCGCAAAGTAGCATATGCATTTTTTGTTGCATACTTTTAAGTAAAAAACCCACTTTTGTTGCTAAAAATTACAAAAAATCTGCTTACTTTTGTTGTTGCAAACAATTTTAATAAGCGCACACTACATAAAACTCAATTGTGCAACTTTAATTGCGCTTAAAACCATGCAATTTAAATTAGAAAAACATATTAATTAAAATAAGCGTAAGTTTTTTTTTAAATTACTATTTTCGTTGCATTCATTACTTAACTACTACATTCACTGTAGTTGTAAGTTCAATGTAATTAAAATAATTTATGAACGCACATACTTGCAAATGGTTTTTTCCACTACACACAATAATAATGATGACATGAGTATATAATGTTGAATACTGTATGCTTAATGTTGACTAAAATAAAAGCGATGCCTAAAACTATGCATTAAATCATTATAACGCTGCATTGTGTTTTCCAAACAAATGCGAATAAACAACGAAATGCTGGTGTTAAAAATTACATTTAATTTATATGTGTTAATGCCCAAAACTTATGCAGTATTTGCAACAAATGCTAACGCTACTACTGCCCTGTGTCGAATAAACATTGTAATGAAAACAAAACTAATCCGCCTAAAAGGCTTGCAATGAATACGATTTTAATATTTGCATATTTACACAAGGTAAATTGCAATTATTTTCAATAACTGCCAGTGAGCGAGTGAACCGCACACACGCACATTTCAAATGCGCTGCATATTGAATCCCAGTAAACATTTCTAATGTGCGTAAAATCAAAATATATATTATAACGCAATTGGAAACGGATTTACGGTTTCATTTTATTCAGGAAAATTACAACACTGTATGTTTAAAAAAATATTTCCGATGTTGGATCTTTTAAAGTTTTTTACTGTTTCTCTCATCCTTCAATCAGTGTTCATTCTGCTGTAACTAAGAAAATTTGTGTTGGTCGTCCAAAAATTGATGAATGAATTGTTTTTGTTTTGCATTCTTTGTTAGTAACGTATTATAATCTCCAAAACAAAAAGCTTTTTTATTTAGGGCTCATTTCAGTTTCATTTTGATTTAATATTGTGCGCTATCAATGTATTACTAATTACATGTATCCTTTTTGAATTTCTAATCCAAGAGTCCATTCACAGGTCCCACAAGAAAGTTTTTGAACGGCCATTTATTTTTTGTTTCCCACAATTATTGGACCATCAGCTTTAATACTTTTGGCTGCTATGTTTGAAGAAAGATTTTGAATAATTTATAATCAACTCAACAAACATTAGCAAAATTGTCGCCGAAAAGTTACAATAGAAATTTCAAAAATTTTCTAAATGTTGACTGGGATGGCGGAATTGCATAGCATTTTCCACATATTTTTGTTATGTGGCCTTTGTGGTCGTAACTGTAATATATGTCGATAAGGATTAAAGGGATATTAAGTGCGGTTTGCGGTTTTGTAAATTCAGTCTTAAAGTGTTTTGGTTCAAAAGTGCAATAATATTATAGGCAGAGTCTCAAAGAAAAAATTTTCTTAAAAAATAAAAAAGAACAATATAGGTTCTCGGGGCCAAAATGTTCTTAGCAATTGCATAAGTTTTTAAATTTGCACTCAAACATCATCAATATGCATCTAAAAAACTTCATTAATTTATTTCAAGCATTTTTCAACATATTGAAAATGGTTACTTACGTCTTAGACAGGGGGTTCATATAGCGTTTAGAATTTGAACTGGTTTCTTTTTTTTGGAGTGTAGAAACCCTAATGTCATTCGTATCATGACAGTAAGTTAGTTTTATATCTCAGGATAAGGAATTGGATTAAACAACGTTGGAAAATAATAAAAATTTTGTTGAAAAATGTTTAACCTTCTACTGAAACTTAGAGAAAATTGCTTTCCAGATTGGATAGAAAAAAGCGCCTTCCACCTGACTTGTGAGACGTGTGCGTGAATCAAATTTTGTTTCATTTAAAAATGCTGGCCTAAATCCTTTATCTGACCATTATTAATGGCTATTAATTCAGTACTGCACACGCCACTGCTTTTTACTTTTTTGATCATAAAAGGCTTGGATCTGTTAACAAAAAACCTTTTTTTAACGAAAAACTCAAGAAATTTAAGGACCTTTCCAATTGATTTGTGTTTCTCATTTTTAACAAAAGTTCACTGACTTGGGCGACATCACTTCCCGCATAGTCATCACTGCTCTTTTTGTAACTTTATTTTCAACATTTCCTCTGACTCAGGCGCACATTAAGTAATTAAAGAAAATAATCAATTTTCCTGTTTGAAGTTGCCGTGTTAAACGCAAAAGAAAGATGAACACAGTGAATAAGGAGATAAAAAGTCGAAATGAAAAAAATCACAAGACCCTATGCAAGAGAGAAAAAACGAAATTCACAGAATTAAAGTGCACTCAATTCGTCCAAGCTCCCAAGGTAAAATACTTCGTTGTCCGTTCGTTCGCTTGCCATTCATTCGCTCTGCCTACGCCTGGTTGGTTGCTCAACTGGCGCAACGGATGTCGTACTTGTTACACAGCGGAAGTTGATGAAATTCAAGTTTCGTCATTTTGTTCTTTCGTTTCGTTCGACGTTGCCAAGCTGCTGCTGTTGTTGCTGCTGCCAAAATTTAATATTGTTTTTCCGGCGCTTAAAAACTTTTTTTTCGCTACAATTCAACTGTTGTTGCTGCAAATTGCAACAAATGCTACAAATTGAGTCATATTAGCGTAACTGACGCCCACATCAACATGGAGGTGTGTCTGGTAGTAACGCAGGAAATTGTCGTGAAAATCGATATTTTATTGAAATTGCATCGTTGTATGGTGCTGTGACATTGTGTGGGTATTGGGGACAAAGTTAAGCAATGGAAATAGCAGCTTACTCACTTAGTTTAAAGCGGTTAGGATGTAAAAAATGCAACAGACAGTAATTTCCGCTCTTTGGCAAAAGGTATTTTCAATTAAGGTTTGTTTTGCTGCGCTATGTGAACTCATTTATTTGCATTTCGTGACTAACTCAACCCAACTTAAGCTTGCGAGCCATACAACAAACCATTCCTGCTGTCCTTGGCTTGAAGAACTAATGCTCATAATTTTAGCTTACAGTCACTAACGGTAGCAGATTCATCTTGGGTGTCTAACAACGAGACTTCATTTGCAAAAAAAAATTCCTTCATACACGCCGACTCGTTATGCGCAGTTTGAAACAAAGTCACAAAAAAACTTAAAACAAACTATTTTACATTGCATACTTTGTGGCGTAGCGTTTTATAAATTGTAATTGCGTATGGTGGTAAACAGTGCATAACGAAAAACTAAATAACGACAGCAGCAGCAACAAACGATTGTGTACTATTTGCACATTTGCATGTGTTTTAGTGAAACAATACGTACACATGCAAGTGTGTGAGTGTGCCTAGTTTGTATAAATTACAAATTGCATGCGTGGTAGTTGTATCATATGCGGTACAAACACTGAAATAAAAACACAGGCTTAAATAAACAACAGCAGCAGCATTTGTTTGCGTGTTAAAAAAACATTTCGCTTGAAATAAGATCACACAAGACTACAATATAGAGAAGTACACATACTAAGGATATGTGAATATTTACCATGTAGTAGTGTTTTCTTTCTTAACGTGCGTGTAAGTCTCTGAGTGTATTTTAATGTTGAAGTTTTGTATATCTGCGTGCATGTGTGCGTGTGGTAACAGCAGTTTTATTATAATTTCTAAACAAAACGCTTGTAAGAACATATGCGCACAGTACAACAGGAGCTTACAAAACAATGTAAAGAAAGTGATACACAAAACATATGATTTCTCTATTTGTGTTGGAACACTGGAAAAAAAATATTGTTATACATATTTTTCAAAACTATTTTAAAATAAATACCTGTTGTATTTACTAGACAATAGCAATGATGCAAGGAACTAATATACATACATGTGTGTGAAATATAAGCCAACAAATATTGAATCACTTGATACAGCACAATCGAGTGGCGCTAATATCAAATAATTAAAAATTCTCCTAAGATATTAGAAAAATACCTTGTATTTTCGAGAAAGGAAAAGTCATGTTACCACAAAAAATTGGCTATTAGAAGCTTAGTCCTTGCACTCTAAAAAAATAGTCCCACTTGGAGTAACCTGCGAAGTTCGAGAGAACTGGAAACTTAGCAAGGTCAAGCTCAGTGTTAAAAAAAACACATCATTCCTTGCCTTGCCCTGCCTTGTCTGACATGAACTTGCTTGACCTGGCCCAGCGTGACCTAAGCTGACCTGACCTGACCTTACCTGACCTGACCTGACCTGACCTGACCTGACCTGACCTGACCTGACCTGACCTGACCTGACCTAACCTGACCTGACCTAAACTGAACTGAGCTGACCTGACCCGACCAAACCTCAATAAGCTTCTCTAATAGACTTATTTCCTTTAATAGTAAATGTTTTTTTCAATGTAAATATAACACTTACTTATGGATGTGTGTACAATGTATTTCATTGTATTGTATGCCACAATAACAAAAGCTGCCACAGTAAAATCACACATTCCCAAGAATTTATTTTATTATTATTAAGTTTTGATAACATCAAGTAGATGAAATCAAAAAACAGTAACAGCGCCAAAAAAAAAGAGAATCTTCAAATTGCCATTTGCCACACTAACACTTTGTAGTCACACAAGGACTCAAATGCGCATAAGCACAATAACAAATACATGAAAACTTGTGCTCTACTATCTCAGTAGTTCGAGTATGTTGTGTTAATTTGTTTATTGTGGTATTGCTAAGTCTGTTATTTTTGCATGTTTCTTATTGCTTTGTTTTCCCATGTCGGCTTAGGTTTTTGTATCAGTTGGTCAAAAGGTTATCTTTAAAATCTTTTCTATGAAGTTAAAAGATTATTTTACTGTGTTGCTTTGCCTTAATTTTGATTTTGGGTAAGCGAATGTTTGTTAAGTTAATTGATATCTGGCTGTTCGTGCAAACAAAGTATTTCTCTTTTCAATAGTTTTGGGTAGGAAAAGTTGCCTTGCTAAAATCTGGAGTTCTTTCATAATTGTTAACTTTGAAAATTTGACTTTTAATGTTGAAACGTTCTTGAGAAGAGTCTTAGTCGATGATATTGAAAAAGTTAAACACAATGAAATTAATTGGTTCGTATAAATTGAAAAAAATGTTCTACAACATATAAATAATATGTAAAATTGCCACTGAATTGGGACAAGTAATGACCCACAAAATTTGTAAGCACCATTGATTTGTGAAAATTTAATTTGAAAAAGTCAAGCAACTGAATTTATAGACTTTTACTTTTCGCTTCTTTGGCATGTGCCCATTAACCTGTACAAAACTCATTAAATAAAAGTAATTAAAATTCAGCCACAATAACAAACATTACAACGCTAACAAATTAAACATAAAAAATATATAAATCTTTAATTTGGTACAAAATAACAACAACAACCACACAGCGACAAAAAGGACGACCACAAGACCACGAAACACAAAACCAAAAAAACTAAAAAATAAAAAGGAAGAGGCCAAGCAACAGCAAATTACTTTCACCTGATCCACTGAACCCAATTAAATAAATCTTAAACGATGCTATCAAACACAGCAACAACAAAAGCAACCTTCCTAGAAAAATTTCCTAACCATCCACAACAATCATTCAGTGTAGCAATGGAAGCGAAATGAAATGAAATTTGTTACAATTCATTGACTTTTTAAACATTTTAACATAAATTTTGTTAAATAACAAAATAAATTTTGTGTAGCAACAGAAATATAGCACAGCGTAAAATTTATAATTACTAACAGACACGCCGCCTCCAGAACACTTTCTTCTAAAAAAAAAGCAATAGAATTGGCTATTGAAAACGTTGTCAAGTTTTAGGCATGAAGACGCAGCATTTTATTGTATTAAAATAATAAAACTTCAACATTTAGATAAATAGCAGGAAGGAGGAAGCTCAAAAATCAGCACAATGAGTATACTTTGAAGATTGTGCCATAAATATCAAAGTAGCAGCAGCCAAAAAGTAAAGGATGAAATTTATTACAATGTGGAAATGTCAATGAACATAAATCCGCCATTGTTTGAATGAAGCGATACAAAAGCAGCAAAAATTACAAGAAAAAATGTAGCCACAACATCGACAGCAACAAATAAAACAAAGCCACAGCGGATTTCGTTTAACTGCGCCTTCAAGTATGCAATGAAATTAATGGCCTAAGCGAGAAAAAAAAACAAATCTAAAGTACGAGCATATAATTCGACAATTTGTTGAGGGAAATGATTTTGGTTTCCCCTCTAACCAAACCTTCAAGTACAAATAAATGTGAAGTAGTGAAAAGAAATAAAGCGTGTTGTGGAATTCATTTGGACTGTATTTTATTTAAGTTGCTTTGTCGGAGCTTGGTTGCCTGCTGTGTCTCAAGCTCAACAACTCTGTGTGGCAACTAATTCTGTAAATTACAAAATCAGAAGTTAACATAAATCTTGCATGCTTCGACACAGTGCCACAAAATGTAGATCTTATGATGCAACAGTGGTTAGAGCAGAAAGGACTTTGTAAATTACTTGCCCGAAGATGACATCAGACTCGACGTTAATATCTTAGAAAAATAAAGAAGAAGTATTGAATTTAACAGCCATTTAACATCCAACTAAGTGTACGAATAAAAAATTAAATAAGTCATTCAAAGAAATTTGCTCTCAAACTTATAACATAATGTGCACAAAAAAAAATCGTCCAAATTTTTTAGTGCACACATTATTTCCGGCGTAGAAAAGAACTACAAAAACTTTTTTTTTATATTTCGTGATAATTATTGGCTTCTTTCAAACTTCTCAATATGCTTTGAGAGAAAAAGATTTATTCAAGTTTGAAAAAACATATATATTTCACAAATGAATGTGAAAAAATCAGCACACTCTACCAAATATCACTATTAGATAATTAACCAGACAATAGTGTGACGTAACAAATGTGCAAGCTAACCTTTTCCTAAGCCGCAAAACATAACTCTGATATTTGCTTTACAACCATGATAGCAAATATTTCTGAAGCTAAAGCTGAATTAAAAGTGAAGCGTACAAAAATTTCGTTCGCCCTGAAGACATCAACCAAGCACCTTACAGTAAAGCTACTTCATCCATTCAGTGTTCCATTCATTTGTTTGAAATCTACGAAGCGAATGCGAGAAAATCCACAGATTAGTGTTCCACTTGGATGACTTTAGTTGCTAGTCGATGGTCATGTTCATGCTGCTGTTGCTGTCATAGCAATTGTACGTAGTTGTACTAGTAGTAGTAGTAGTAGTATTGTAGTTGTATTTGTATTAATAGCTTTGCCAGTAATTTGATCGAGCGATAAGGCTGCTGAATACAAAAGAAACCAAACGAGCGTATGATAAAAGTGTGAAAAGAAGCAGCAATTTCACAGTAGGAAACAAGAGTAATTTCCTTTTCGTCAATTTAAGTCCTTGCAACAAATGTCATTTGTTGCTACTGGGTACACACAGTTGAAAGAGTGTGTGTGCGTACAACGCGTTAGTAGAACATTGGATTTCTATTTTTATCGTGTTGAAATGAAAGAAGATGAAGTGAAATTTACAAGGAACGCCACAATCAGTGCCAGCATCAATTCCACTACTGAGTGTAGCAGCAGATATAGCTCGTAGTGAGTATCTAGGTAACTACGAGTACTACGGCAGGAAGTTCACAAAATAGGCACAGATGTGAATAGAAAGGGCATCAAGTAGCAAACAGGATATTGTGAGTGCGAAGGATTAAACACTTCAGTTTTTATTAGATTTGTTGAATGAAGTACTAAAGTGTTTTCGTGCTAGTGAAGTGGATTAAAAATGAAGAAAAGTAGAGATAGGAAACGTGATAAGAAGTAGGAAGCAAAGTAATGAATGATTTAAGTGAAAAGATGCAGGTGACATTGGAGGTGAATAAAAGAGATCAATAATTAATACTAAATATTGGTTAGGAAGAGCATTCCAATCAAGGCTGAATAGTAATTGTATGTGCTTAGTCTTTATAGATGGAAAAACTGCTATGCTAACTTTTGAAAATAATTTAAAAATATATGACGTAAGGGCTCCCACCTATAAGGATATCAAAAAGAACATTTTGAGATAAAAAGAACAATTAATATTATTTGTATTTGATATTTAGAATCAAATCTAAATAAATCAAAGTATTTTTTCTAATCAAATTAAAATGGAAGACCTATAATGTTGGTGCGAATTTAAACAGTTTACGAAAAATAGTATATTTGAAGACTGATCATACAAAACTGTAAATGGCTTTTACATCTTATTCTAACGTTTTTCCTTCAACGTTTTCATCATTTTCATAATTATTTTTGCCAATATTTCTTAGAAAGCTTTTACAGAATTCAATACTAAAATGATACAAATGTTTGTAACACTAAAAGTGGCCAACAAAGTGTCAGTATTACACAGAGCGTTAAATGTACCACCAGCGAGTTACAAGTAAGCATGCATGCGAAGCATTTTATTTTTTTTATTTTTTATTTATTTTTTGTGTACAACTTTTTTATGTTCTTATCACGCAAACAACACACAAAGTGTTAAACACGCTAGCCATTTAACAAATAAAATAATAACAAAAACACACTAGCAACAATACAAGCATATGTTGCACTGCAATTTTTTTGCATTGCATACTTTTGTGTGCATTTGCTTGCAAACATATTTGCGTGTGAGTATATGTCTGTTAAATTTTTAAAAACCATTGTCACTTAACAGCTGCTCCCATGAGCATTTTTTCACTCTTTCATTGTGTATTGAAAACAAAAAATGGTTTTACTTCGAAAACAATCGATGTTGAAAATTGTTTGCGATTTTTTTTTTTTTTTTGTTTTTAATTGATACTTGTAAATGTTTTTAATAAATTTCAACAAAATATTATGCAATATCTCTGTTTTCGCTTTATACACAACTCTTTTGTATTTTTCAAATTTAGCTAATTGAATTTGCTTGCAGCATTTTAATTAAAAACGTTGTTCAAGTAACTGGAATTCAGTTTTAACGCGGAAATTAATATTCACTGAATTTAAACACTGAGCTGGAACTGGTGATTAAAATTGTGATTTTTAATGTAAAAGTAGCCTTCTCTTGAGCAAGTGAAGAATTATTCAACAATATCGCCTCCCACACACGATGACATTCTTAACTTGTGCTTTTAAATTTTAATGCTCTTATATTTAAATGACCAATATAGATAGGTGTCTTGTTATCTATTATGCCAAGTATTATTCACTAATTACAAGAACAATAATAATAATTACCAGAAGTATAAATTCAAAGCCACTAACAAGATAACAAAAATTGCGAGATAATATTGCAACTTTGCAGGCAGTAAAACAAAACCGAAATGCAAGCAAAGGAGTTCAAAGAAAATTTTCGTTTTTGATATACTCTTACAAAAGAGTCAGTAAATATGTATGACTGCGTCCTTCTTAAAGAGCTAGTAAAACGTAAAATATTGAAAAAATTCTAATAAAACAAAAATATTTAAGACTAAATTGTTTAAAAAGAACACAAATTCATTCATAAGATTTAATATATAACAATGCTTTTTTGAGCAATAAAATGCCATTGTTCACTGTTACATGCAAATAATGATTTAATATTAAATTTCCCAAAGTGGCGTTGCTCATTTATGTTATAGTTGCACGTTAGCCTGTAAGTATGCAACATGAAAATTTATTTATATTTTTGTGGGTGGACAGTTGTGATAAATTGAGCAACGCCCACAAATACCACAAAACTAAAGTGTGCTAGTGCACACCTAAATGTATGCAATTTCCAATATACCTGCATTTGTGTGTGTGCTTAGTGGTTAGTATAGAAAATGTTGCATAATTTTCAGCTTACTTTTCTCCATGTTTGTACATATGTGTGTATATAAAATTGTAAAAGGTGTGCGCGCGTTGCTTTAGTAAAATAATCAAGTTAGTTTGCTCGATTGGGATTTACCACAATATCCTGCTCATCAATTTGCGGCCAACTCACACAGTCCAACCGAGCAGCTGCATGCATTTAATATTGTGTTTATATACATGTGCACATATGTATGCGAATAGGTATGTTTGTATGCAATTGTAAAAGTGTAAGCTTGTGTAATAGATCTTGCGGCCAACACACATAGCAGCATATCAAATGCAACTCATTTTTAGCTCATAAGTGCACTTCAACTAAAATTTTCTAGAAATAGAGAACTATAATAAACAGTCTCTTAAATTATCTGAAAATAGTGAGCTCAAGAAAAATTGTATGAGAATAATCTTCTTCTTACATTTTTATCTAACCAATGAATATGAATTTATGGTCATATACTGCAAAAAAACTATAATAAAAAAAATGTTGGTAATATTTCACTATTTCCAATTCGTTAGTTTGTGTGTTTTTTGGAAACAGCCATTTATTAAAACTGTGATTTTTGTAACGCACTTTGTGCTAAAGCAAGTGTTACAGACATATTTCATAAAAACCATATCGGAGATAGATTAAGTGAATTGTAACAAGTGCAACTAAAAAAACTAATGATAAATAGAAATGTTGATCATACGTTACGATGCATCTGATATTAAAACAAATGTTAAAAAAGCTTAATTTTATTTTATTGTTTGCTCAAACTTCTGGATATATGCCTCCCTCTAAATTAAGAGATTTCCATTAATTAAAAACTTTTTATTAGAAAATATAACTGGAACGGACTATTTTTTATTAAGAGCACTCTTACTTGAACAAATATTTCTAAGTTAAGTTTTTTATAAAATGTATTTGAAATATGTGAGTTGAAGCCAATTTGATTGATAGACTCATTCTAAGCTGGAAAAAACATTACTCATAGATAAAAATACTAAGTTTTTGTGGCAGAACTACCAGAGCCTTTTAGTGCTATCTCATTTAGATTCTTTTTTGCCAAACTTAACTTAATCTAGAAAACACTATAGTACTGCAGGTACTCAAAAATTTTCGTATATTTTCTGGGTTAGTTTTTGAAAAGCATTTAAGCAGATTTTACTGATGAAAAATTTCTCTGGTATATTTAGCGTAGAACGCATTGGAACTGAGCTATAAAATCTTCAGTTATTGTAAAAAAATTATTTCATGTGTACATTTGCAATCACACACACTAAAAATTACACCAACAAATGCCAGCAAAATGATTTGTTATTCCTGCCAGACTTCTTCCGTTGCATCTAATACTACTACCGTGGTGCACTTCACTCCCCTTGCACTCTTTTTCATCAAGGAATATGAGAAAATTTACACATTCTAAATGAAAATGTTTTATTGCATAAAGCATCGGAAGTTCAACAGCAGGACGCAAGGATGTATGGACAAATTGTTGTTGTTATTGCCACATTGCTTTACATTCTATGAGCATAATTTCATACACAAACACACACACAAAGTACACTCATTTGCGGGTTAAGTAATTGCGTGTGCATGTCATTAATTTGTGGCATCTGCTACTGCTGCTGCTGTGAATACGTCAGTGCGTTGGCCTGCAGACATAGAAGTCAGAGAATTCAACAGAGGCCAACAATAACAAGAAATGCTTACAATTATTTCCGTTTCCAGGTTATGCGTCTTAAAATTAATCTAAATATGGGAAGTTGAGTTGAAAAATTGCCATTGTGGCTATTTGCTATGGTATCAAGACATTCGTTTAGTACGAGCAAAGGAAATATTTCAAAAAACATTTTATGACATAAAAAATCTTAGATTTTTTGATTCCTTTTGCTCAAGATAATCGCTTACATACTTTTATATCAACTTTAATAAAATATGGTAGTTTAGTGATTTCCCTTAGAGGCAATAGTTGGCATAACTCCTTGAGTCTGAAAATTTTTTTTTTGTAAAGGGTGTTTTTTTTAGAGGTTTGTTTTTCGAATAGAGATAAAACTGGCATTTTATGGTCAAATCTGGCAATTCTAATGTCATTTATGTTCAGTTTGGTTTGCCATTTCATCATAAACAGGTTGACAAAAGAACAACGCTTGCAAATCGTGCAAATTTATTTCGAAAATAATGGTTCAGTTCGCGAAGTTTACCGCAAGCTCCGTCCATTTTATGGTCGACATAATCGTCCATCAGAGCAATTATTTCGGTTAACCATGGATCGTTTACGCACTACGTTTACTCTATGTGATAATACGCATCCGCAGAGACGTCGAACAGTGCGCACCGAAGAAACAATTGCCGCTGTAGAGCAAAATGTTGAAGAGGACCCGAATGAATCGATTCGCCACCGTGCAAAGCAATTGGAGCTTTGTCCATCAACTTTATGGAAGATTTTGCGCAAAGATCTTGGCTTGCGACCTTACAAGATGCGTCGTGATTTTGGTGTATGGGCCGAAAATGAGATTGATCTCGATGCTGATTTTCATCGCAAAATTTTGTTCAGTGATGAGGCTCATTTTTGGTTGAATGGCTACGTCAACAAGCAAAATTGCCGCATTTGGAGTGAAGAGAATCCACATGAGACCCTTGAGACGCCATTACATCCACAAAAACTGACTGTTTGGTGTGCTCTATGGGCTGGTGGATTCATTGGGCCATACTTCTTCCGAAATAATGCTGGAGAGTCAGTTACCGTTAATGGAGACCGGTATAGAGCCATGATAACCGACTATTTTGTTCCCGAATTGGATGGCATGAATGTGGATGAGTTGTGGTTCCAACAAGACGGCGCTACATGCCACACAGCTCACGTCACAATCGATTTATTGAAGGAAACATTCGATGAGCGCATAATTTCGCGGAATGGACCTGTCAATTGGCCACCAAGATCGTGTGATTTGACACCATTGGATTATTTTCTTTGGGGATATGTGAAGTCGCTCGTCTACGCCAACAAACCAGAAACGTTAGGGGACTTGGAAGCCAACATTCGTGGCGTTATTGCCGACATACGGCCCCATATGCTCGAAAAAGTGGTTCAAAATTGGACCTGTAGAATTGGCTTTATTCGAGCCAGCCACGGCGGCCACATTAATGGCATAAAATTATCCTTCCAATAAAGCCAAATTGATGGACATTAAAACGATTTTCTTGTGTTTTATTTCAATTCGAAGCTCTATACCTCTAAAAAAAACACCCTATATGACTAAGTAGTTTATGAAACCTTAAACATAGCTACAGTCGTTGACTGACTGTGATACGATTAAGATGTCACAAAAGCTTAGATCGCGTTGTTTATTTTGCAGCAAACCAACTGCTGATTCGAGTGTAATAACGTGTAATTTTTGTAAAAACATTTGCCATAGAACTTGCGTTAAATAGACAGTGATTTTCATGACTTAATAAATAATAATCCTAATGTTAACTTCTTGTGTGAAGATTGCCTGAATTTTAATTTGCTCACAACAATTTCTAGTTTAGTAACTGAAGTGCGCGAAATTAAATTGCTTTTGTCTCATAATTGCAATAACAAAGACTCCAATTCTATAGCAGAGAACTTATCATCTATTTCTAAAAATTCCTTTTTGACTAACAATAAAAGCAAAGTTAAAAACAAATTGGATAAAACTGATAATGCTGCTGTTTCAATTACTTGATCTTCAACATCAAGTTCATTAACCTCCAACCTGAAGGTCGCCGAAACTAAGAATTGCAATTATCAAATGCTCTTGCTGTTGCTATTCCAAGTGCAGACATGCAGAATGCTAAATCTATTAGCAATAATAACGATGTGAGCTCAAATTTAAACGAACTTCGCTCTCCTTTTAATTTTGCTTCATGCGTGGGTGATATTGTTGCTGCTGCTGATAACTCTCGTTCAAAAAACCGGTCTTCTGATGTTTCTGTCGGGAATGACGTCAACTCACGATCTTCTACTGCTTCACGATCAGCTGTTCCTCGCCTATCAACTTCGTATGCTAGCGTGACTACTGCTGTAGATGCTGTCGTTAATGATATTGATGTGCTTTTATCTTCGCCTTTGCCCAAGTCTTCGTTAGGTGTGTGGAGAACGATAAAGAATAAAACGCAAAATAAAGGTAAACAAAACACTGATAACATATTTGTCAGCAGAAGTTCTAAAACTGATAATATCGTTGTTGGTAAAAGTTCAAACACTGAACTTGACGTGGCTGCACCTAAGAGAGTTCTTCAACTCTCTTCTTTTAAACCATCAGTAACTGGTGAAATAATCATTGATTATATCTCATCTCATACCAATATACTGAAAAAAGACATTGGTTGTTACCGTCTTGTGAAGAAAAATGTAGAAGAATCAACCTTAAATCGAGTTAATTTTAAGTTGATTATTTCAAAAAGCGACTACGAAAAAGATTTTAACTCAGCATTGTGGCCGTCTGATGTACGCGTTCGACCTTTTTCTTTTTTATCGAAGGAAGAAGAAACTCAATCCAATCATCAGCAGATACGAAGTCATCGTCATCAATTGCTACACATGTTTCAGTGCCCTCGTTAATGCCGTCTTTTAATTCATTTGCTGCACATGTATCGGAGCTCGCACCGCAAGCCCTACATTCAACAGCAAAATGCGCTAATTTTCAAAATATATGCAATGACAATTTTGCAAAATTCTGTAAAAAAAACTTCAATTTACTTCCACAATGTTGGTGGATTTCGTACAAAAACCAATCAACTTCATACCGCTGCTTCTGCACATGACTATGATATAATCTTGCTAACTGAAACATGGCTAACGTCTCATTTTTTATCAAATGAATTATTCGATTCCTACTACACAGTTTACCGAAAAGATCGTGTGTTAAGAAGTGGTGTAACAAGAGGAGGTGGCGTTTTAGTTGCTGTGTCTTCGAAATTTGCCAGTAAAGAAATGCAACTGCCGCACAACACCGATGATATTGAGCAAATTTGTGTCTCTGTTGCTTTATGCTCTGATTGTGCGTATAGTAAGAATGAAATTGTATTTATTTTAAGCTATATCCCTCCTTGCAGTAGTCTGGCTAATTTTAATGAGCACATCTTTAGTATTAATCATATTATTGGCTCTCTAAATGTGAATCAAACGCCGTGTGCGCTTGGTGATTTTAACCTGGGTAATGTTGAGTGGAATTTTTGCTCTGAGGAAAAAGCTTTAATGCCATTTGGTTTAAAAACTTCCATTGAATACACCTTTTATGATGCATTGTATGCGCTTAATCTTTTTCAGATAAATAATATAAAAAATGACCTATTAAGGATATTAGATCTAATTAATTATAATTTATGTAATTTTCTTAATGTGAATAATTTATTTCAATGCTTGGACTGGGATGCATTGCTACTTGATCTAGAAGTTTCAACTTGCTTTGATATTTTTAGATCAAAAATCATTGAAATATGTCATAGCAACATTCCAGTTACTATAGTGAAGAATTATAAATTACCGTGGCACACTAGAGCCCTGAAGAAGTTAAAGAATTTAAGAAATAAATTCTTTCGCAAATTCAATAAAACTAATGATGTAAAATATTTCGAAATTTATAAAAAATATTCAAAGGATTTTAATTGCTTGGATAAATTTCTTTATAAAAGAACTAGCTCAAGTATTCCTGCAACATTATTTTTTAATGATAAATCTGTTAACTCTCCCACTGATGCATCCAACCTTTTTGCTGAGTTTTTTAGTTCTAATTTTACATCTGAGGCTGATGCTGCAAATTATTCTTGTAATTTGGAATCGTCAATTGATTTTGGATCTTTAATACTGTCTTATAATGATGTGGTCAGGGGCATTGAACAACTAAAATCTTCTACCCAAACTGATGTTGATGGGCTTTCTGCGGTTTTGCTAAAAAAATGCACATCACTTGCGTATCCTCTGTTGGTTATTTTTAACAAATCTTTGTCTCCGGGTGTATTTATCGACGCTTGGAAATTTACACTTATTACTCCAATTTTTAAGAGTGGCAATAAAAACGATGTTGGTAATTATAGGCCCATTTCCAAACTTACGACAATTTCTAAGCTCTTCGAGTGCATTATCAAAGATAAACTATTTTTTTCTGTCAAAAGTTTGATTATTTCCAATCAACATGGTTTTGTACCTGGGCGATCAACTGTTTCCAATCTTACAGTTTTCACCGAAGATTGTATTCTAGCATTCCAAAAAGGTCTTCAGATTGATGCAGTTTACACTGACTTGTCCAAAGCTTTTGACAAGGTATCTCATTTAATTCTAACAAAAAAGTTAGCTCATATGGGTTTTCATTCCGTGTTCTTGGAGTGGATTAAATCTTACCTAAACAATCGTAGGTGTGTTGTTGTGGTGGATAATGTGCAGTCTAATTTTTTTGTTGCATCATCGGGCGTTCCACAGGGTAGTATTTTGGGGCCCTTGCTCTTTGTATTGTTTGTTAATGATATAAGCAACTGTTTTTCTTTTGCTAAATATTTGTTGTATGCAGATGATCTAAAAATTTATTCTGTTATAAAAAGCCCACAGGACGCCTTAATTCCTCAGGCAGAACTTGATAATGTTTTTTCTTGGTGTTCTGATAATTGCCTTTCATTAAATATTAATAAATGCTTTCATGTTACATTTTCGAAATGTCATAATGTTGTTCAAACCGCTTATCGTATTTCTGAATGTTTTTTGCAGTCACTAGATGAAATTAAGGATTTGGGAGTTATTTTTGATTCCAAGTTTACTTTTTCCAGCCACATCAACTTTACTATATCTAAGTCGTATGCTATGTTAGCTTTTATTAGACGCAATAGTACTGAGTTCTCTAATCCGTACACCATTAAGCTCCTTTTTAAGTCATTTGTTCGTTCCAGGCTTGAATATGCTTCTTTTATTTGGAGGTCTTATCATGCGTGTTATATTCATCGAATTGAACGTATTCAGAAAGTTTTTATTAGGTATGCTCTGAGGTCTCTTCACTTTGAAGATCCAGTTCCTACTTACAATTCTCGATGTATGCTATTAAATTTAAAAACATTGCAAAATAGAAGAGCAATACTTTCATTAAGCTTTGTTTTTTATGTCATCAGGGGTGTAGTAGACTGTCCTTCCCTTTTAGAGAGGATTACTTTCAATGTCCCTGCTAGAGTTCTTCGACATTTTGATATATTTTACGTTGGCTTCAATAGAACGAATTATGCACTTAATGCTCCTCTTACTAGAGCGTTAATAGAATTTAATAATGTCTCACAATTAATTTCAATAGATTTCTCCTCCTCTAAAAACTCTTTTTTGAATTTGCTGAATTTAGTTTTTAAATAATATTTTAGTTTTAATTTTATTACTTTATTATTATTTTGATATAATTATGTTTTTTTGTTATAAGTTAGTCTGTAAGAATATTACTGTTCATTGACTAGCAATTTTGAAATAAATAAATAAATAAATAATATTCATTAATAATGACTTCAGGTATGAGCTATACAAAAGTGAACTGCCTCTAACTACTGAATCCGTTCATCATAAAGCAATTGCTTTAAATTTTCATTTTTATACTTTCAATGATAACAAGCAAGTAGGACACAGTCTGTCATATGATTTTAGAAACGCAAACTATGTGGCTTTAAAAAGTTATTTCGGTTTAATTGATTGGGATTTGATTTTTTTTAATTTGAACATTTATGATATGTAAAGGGTGTTTTTTTTAGAGGTTTGTTTTTCGAATAGAGATAAAACTGGCATTTTATGGTCAAATCTGGCAATTCTAATGTCATTTATGTTCAGTTTGGTTTGCCATTTCATCATGAACAGGTTGACAAAAGAACAACGCTTGCAAATCGTGCAAATTTATTTCGAAAATAATGGTTCAGTTCGCGAAGTTTACCGCAAGCTCCGTCCATTTTATGGTCGACATAATCGTCCATCAGAGCAATTATTTCGGTTAACCATGGATCGTTTACGCACTACGTTTACTCTATGTGATAATACGCATCCGCAGAGACGTCGAACAGTGCGCACCGAAGAAACAATTGCCGCTGTAGAGCAAAATGTTGAAGAGGACCCGAATGAATCGATTCGCCACCGTGCAAAGCAATTGGAGCTTTGTCCATCAACTTTATGGAAGATTTTGCGCAAAGATCTTGGCTTGCGACCTTACAAGATGCGTCGTGATTTTGGTGTATGGGCCGAAAATGAGATTGATCTCGATGCTGATTTTCATCGCAAAATTTTGTTCAGTGATGAGGCTCATTTTTGGTTGAATGGCTACGTCAACAAGCAAAATTGCCGCATTTGGAGTGAAGAGAATCCACATGAGACCCTTGAGACGCCATTACATCCACAAAAACTGACTGTTTGGTGTGCTCTATGGGCTGGTGGATTCATTGGGCCATACTTCTTCCGAAATAATGCTGGAGAGTCAGTTACCGTTAATGGAGACCGGTATAGAGCCATGATAACCGACTATTTTGTTCCCGAATTGGATGGCATGAATGTGGATGAGTTGTGGTTCCAACAAGACGGCGCTACATGCCACACAGCTCACGTCACAATCGATTTATTGAAGGAAACATTCGATGAGCGCATAATTTCGCGGAATGGACCTGTCAATTGGCCACCAAGATCGTGTGATTTGACACCATTGGATTATTTTCTTTGGGGATATGTGAAGTCGCTCGTCTACGCCAACAAACCAGAAACGTTAGGGGACTTGGAAGCCAACATTCGTGGCGTTATTGCCGACATACGGCCCCATATGCTCGAAAAAGTGGTTCAAAATTGGACCTGTAGAATTGGCTTTATTCGAGCCAGCCGCGGCGGCCACATTAATGGCATAAAATTATCCTTCCAATAAAGCCAAATTGATGGACATTAAAACGATTTTCTTGTGTTTTATTTCAATTCGAAGCTCTATACCTCTAAAAAAAACACCCTATATGACTAAGTAGTTTATGAAACCTTAAACATAGCTACAGTCGTTGACTGACTGTGATACGATTAAGATGTCACAAAAGCTTAGATCGCGTTGTTTATTTTGCAGCAAACCAACTGCTGATTCGAGTGTAATAACGTGTAATTTTTGTAAAAACATTTGCCATAGAACTTGCGTTAAATAGACAGTGATTTTCATGACTTAATAAATAATAATCCTAATGTTAACTTCTTGTGTGAAGATTGCCTGAATTTTAATTTGCTCACAACAATTTCTAGTTTAGTAACTGAAGTGCGCGAAATTAAATTGCTTTTGTCTCATAATTGCAATAACAAAGACTCCAATTCTATAGCAGAGAACTTATCATCTATTTCTAAAAATTCCTTTTTGACTAACAATAAAAGCAAAGTTAAAAACAAATTGGATAAAACTGATAATGCTGCTGTTTCAATTACTTGATCTTCAACATCAAGTTCATTAACCTCCAACCTGAAGGTCGCCGAAACTAAGAATTGCAATTATCAAATGCTCTTGCTGTTGCTATTCCAAGTGCAGACATGCAGAATGCTAAATCTATTAGCAATAATAACGATGTGAGCTCAAATTTAAACGAACTTCGCTCTCCTTTTAATTTTGCTTCATGCGTGGGTGATATTGTTGCTGCTGCTGATAACTCTCGTTCAAAAAACCGGTCTTCTGATGTTTCTGTCGGGAATGACGTCAACTCACGATCTTCTACTGCTTCACGATCAGCTGTTCCTCGCCTATCAACTTCGTATGCTAGCGTGACTACTGCTGTAGATGCTGTCGTTAATGATATTGATGTGCTTTTATCTTCGCCTTTGCCCAAGTCTTCGTTAGGTGTGTGGAGAACGATAAAGAATAAAACGCAAAATAAAGGTAAACAAAACACTGATAACATATTTGTCAGCAGAAGTTCTAAAACTGATAATATCGTTGTTGGTAAAAGTTCAAACACTGAACTTGACGTGGCTGCACCTAAGAGAGTTCTTCAACTCTCTTCTTTTAAACCATCAGTAACTGGTGAAATAATCATTGATTATATCTCATCTCATACCAATATACTGAAAAAAGACATTGGTTGTTACCGTCTTGTGAAGAAAAATGTAGAAGAATCAACCTTAAATCGAGTTAATTTTAAGTTGATTATTTCAAAAAGCGACTACGAAAAAGATTTTAACTCAGCATTGTGGCCGTCTGATGTACGCGTTCGACCTTTTTCTTTTTTATCGAAGGAAGAAGAAACTCAATCCAATCATCAGCAGATACGAAGTCATCGTCATCAATTGCTACACATGTTTCAGTGCCCTCGTTAATGCCGTCTTTTAATTCATTTGCTGCACATGTATCGGAGCTCGCACCGCAAGCCCTACATTCAACAGCAAAATGCGCTAATTTTCAAAATATATGCAATGACAATTTTGCAAAATTCTGTAAAAAAAACTTCAATTTACTTCCACAATGTTGGTGGATTTCGTACAAAAACCAATCAACTTCATACCGCTGCTTCTGCACATGACTATGATATAATCTTGCTAACTGAAACATGGCTAACGTCTCATTTTTTATCAAATGAATTATTCGATTCCTACTACACAGTTTACCGAAAAGATCGTGTGTTAAGAAGTGGTGTAACAAGAGGAGGTGGCGTTTTAGTTGCTGTGTCTTCGAAATTTGCCAGTAAAGAAATGCAACTGCCGCACAACACCGATGATATTGAGCAAATTTGTGTCTCTGTTGCTTTATGCTCTGATTGTGCGTATAGTAAGAATGAAATTGTATTTATTTTAAGCTATATCCCTCCTTGCAGTAGTCTGGCTAATTTTAATGAGCACATCTTTAGTATTAATCATATTATTGGCTCTCTAAATGTGAATCAAACGCCGTGTGCGCTTGGTGATTTTAACCTGGGTAATGTTGAGTGGAATTTTTGCTCTGAGGAAAAAGCTTTAATGCCATTTGGTTTAAAAACTTCCATTGAATACACCTTTTATGATGCATTGTATGCGCTTAATCTTTTTCAGATAAATAATATAAAAAATGACCTATTAAGGATATTAGATCTAATTAATTATAATTTATGTAATTTTCTTAATGTGAATAATTTATTTCAATGCTTGGACTGGGATGCATTGCTACTTGATCTAGAAGTTTCAACTTGCTTTGATATTTTTAGATCAAAAATCATTGAAATATGTCATAGCAACATTCCAGTTACTATAGTGAAGAATTATAAATTACCGTGGCACACTAGAGCCCTGAAGAAGTTAAAGAATTTAAGAAATAAATTCTTTCGCAAATTCAATAAAACTAATGATGTAAAATATTTCGAAATTTATAAAAAATATTCAAAGGATTTTAATTGCTTGGATAAATTTCTTTATAAAAGAACTAGCTCAAGTATTCCTGCAACATTATTTTTTAATGATAAATCTGTTAACTCTCCCACTGATGCATCCAACCTTTTTGCTGAGTTTTTTAGTTCTAATTTTACATCTGAGGCTGATGCTGCAAATTATTCTTGTAATTTGGAATCGTCAATTGATTATGGATCTTTAATACTGTCTTATAATGATGTGGTCAGGGGCATTGAACAACTAAAATCTTCTACCCAAACTGATGTTGATGGGCTTTCTGCGGTTTTGCTAAAAAAATGCACATCACTTGCGTATCCTCTGTTGGTTATTTTTAACAAATCTTTGTCTCCGGGTGTATTTATCGACGCTTGGAAATTTACACTTATTACTCCAATTTTTAAGAGTGGCAATAAAAACGATGTTGGTAATTATAGGCCCATTTCCAAACTTACGACAATTTCTAAGCTCTTCGAGTGCATTATCAAAGATAAACTATTTTTTTCTGTCAAAAGTTTGATTATTTCCAATCAACATGGTTTTGTACCTGGGCGATCAACTGTTTCCAATCTTACAGTTTTCACCGAAGATTGTATTCTAGCATTCCAAAAAGGTCTTCAGATTGATGCAGTTTACACTGACTTGTCCAAAGCTTTTGACAAGGTATCTCATTTAATTCTAACAAAAAAGTTAGCTCATATGGGTTTTCATTCCGTGTTCTTGGAGTGGATTAAATCTTACCTAAACAATCGTAGGTGTGTTGTTGTGGTGGATAATGTGCAGTCTAATTTTTTTGTTGCATCATCGGGCGTTCCACAGGGTAGTATTTTGGGGCCCTTGCTCTTTGTATTGTTTGTTAATGATATAAGCAACTGTTTTTCTTTTTCTAAATATTTGTTGTATGCAGATGATCTAAAAATTTATTCTGTTATAAAAAGCCCACAGGACGCCTTAATTCCTCAGGCAGAACTTGATAATGTTTTTTCTTGGTGTTCTGATAATTGCCTTTCATTAAATATTAATAAATGCTTTCATGTTACATTTTCGAAATGTCATAATGTTGTTCAAACCGCTTATCGTATTTCTGAATGTTTTTTGCAGTCACTAGATGAAATTAAGGATTTGGGAGTTATTTTTGATTCCAAGTTTACTTTTTCCAGCCACATCAACTTTACTATATCTAAGTCGTATGCTATGTTAGCTTTTATTAGACGCAATAGTACTGAGTTCTCTAATCCGTACACCATTAAGCTCCTTTTTAAGTCATTTGTTCGTTCCAGGCTTGAATATGCTTCTTTTATTTGGAGGTCTTATCATGCGTGTTATATTCATCGAATTGAACGTATTCAGAAAGTTTTTATTAGGTATGCTCTGAGGTCTCTTCACTTTGAAGATCCAGTTCCTACTTACAATTCTCGATGTATGCTATTAAATTTAAAAACATTGCAAAATAGAAGAGCAATACTTTCATTAAGCTTTGTTTTTTATGTCATCAGGGGTGTAGTAGACTGTCCTTCCCTTTTAGAGAGGATTACTTTCAATGTCCCTGCTAGAGTTCTTCGACATTTTGATATATTTTACGTTGGCTTCAATAGAACGAATTATGCACTTAATGCTCCTCTTACTAGAGCGTTAATAGAATTTAATAATGTCTCACAATTAATTTCAATAGATTTCTCCTCCTCTAAAAACTCTTTTTTGAATTTGCTGAATTTAGTTTTTAAATAATATTTTAGTTTTAATTTTATTACTTTATTATTATTTTGATATAATTATGTTTTTTTGTTATAAGTTAGTCTGTAAGAATATTACTGTTCATTGACTAGCAATTTTGAAATAAATAAATAAATAAATAATATTCATTAATAATGACTTCAGGTATGAGCTATACAAAAGTGAACTGCCTCTAACTACTGAATCCGTTCATCATAAAGCAATTGCTTTAAATTTTCATTTTTATACTTTCAATGATAACAAGCAAGTAGGACACAGTCTGTCATATGATTTTAGAAACGCAAACTATGTGGCTTTAAAAAGTTATTTCGGTTTAATTGATTGGGATTTGATTTTTTTTAATTTGAACATTTATGATATGTAAAGGGTGTTTTTTTTAGAGGTTTGTTTTTCGAATAGAGATAAAACTGGCATTTTATGGTCAAATCTGGCAATTCTAATGTCATTTATGTTCAGTTTGGTTTGCCATTTCATCATGAACAGGTTGACAAAAGAACAACGCTTGCAAATCGTGCAAATTTATTTCGAAAATAATGGTTCAGTTCGCGAAGTTTACCGCAAGCTCCGTCCATTTTATGGTCGACATAATCGTCCATCAGAGCAATTATTTCGGTTAACCATGGATCGTTTACGCACTACGTTTACTCTATGTGATAATACGCATCCGCAGAGACGTCGAACAGTGCGCACCGAAGAAACAATTGCCGCTGTAGAGCAAAATGTTGAAGAGGACCCGAATGAATCGATTCGCCACCGTGCAAAGCAATTGGAGCTTTGTCCATCAACTTTATGGAAGATTTTGCGCAAAGATCTTGGCTTGCGACCTTACAAGATGCGTCGTGATTTTGGTGTATGGGCCGAAAATGAGATTGATCTCGATGCTGATTTTCATCGCAAAATTTTGTTCAGTGATGAGGCTCATTTTTGGTTGAATGGCTACGTCAACAAGCAAAATTGCCGCATTTGGAGTGAAGAGAATCCACATGAGACCCTTGAGACGCCATTACATCCACAAAAACTGACTGTTTGGTGTGCTCTATGGGCTGGTGGAGTCATTGGGCCATACTTCTTCAGAAATAATGCTGGAGAGTCAGTTACCGTTAATGGAGACCGGTATAGAGCCATGATAACCGACTATTTTGTTCCCGAATTGGATGGCATGAATGTGGATGAGTTGTGGTTCCAACAAGACGGCGCTACATGCCACACAGCGCACGTCACAATCGATTTATTGAAGGAAACATTCGATGAGCGCATAATTTCGCGTAATGGACCTGTCAATTGGCCACCAAGATCGTGTGATTTGACACCATTGGATTATTTTCTTTGAGGATATGTGAAGTCGCTCGTCTACGCCAACAAACCAGAAACGTTAGGGGACTTGGAAGCCAACATTCGGGGCGTTATTGCCGACATACGGCCCCATATGCTCGAAAAAGTGGTTCAAAATTGGACCTGTAGAATTGGCTTTATTCGAGCCCGAAATCATATTTAAACATTAATGGCATAAAATTATCCTTCCAATAAAGCCAAATTGATGGACATTAAAACGATTTTCTTGTGTTTTATTTCAATTCGAAGCTCTATACCTCTAAAAAAAACACCCTTTATCATAAATTTATACAAATCATTAAGGAAGGCCTGTCATTATGCGTACCAATAAAAAATTAATTACCTAATTATAAACATCCGTGGTTTAATAGAAGACTTATAAATTTGAAAAATTTTAGAAACAAAGCTCATGAAAAATTCAAAAAAACTGCTTTGGCAATCGATAAGGCAATATTTGTTTTGCGTAGACGTGAATTTGAATTTCTGTCTAATTTTTTATATAAAAAGTATATTTCGTCTATCGAATGTGGCATTAAGTCAAATCCCAAATCCTTCTGGCTGTTTTTAATTAGTAAAAGAAAATCCTCTGAGCTCCCCACTTCAATGGAATATAAAGAAATTGTGGCTAATAACTCTGAGGGAATCGCTGAATTATTTGCAAATTTTTTTGGGTCCGTTTTCAATTCCGCGCATTCGCAATGCGATACTAACGATTTTGATAATTTTCCCTAATATTTCAACATTGGTAAATTAGAAATATCGGATACTGAAGTGCTGGAAACTTTAAACAATCTTGATTGCACTAAAAGCGCTGGATATGATTTATTGCCTCCACAGTTTTTAAAAAAATGTGCATCTTATCTGCACACTACTTTGAGATTGATCTTCAATAAATCTCTTTTTTGTGGCATTTTTCTGGATGAATGGAAAACTGCTTGTGTTTCTCCGATATTTAAATCTGGTCAAAAGCATCTGATTGAGAATTACAGACCTATTGTAAAATTATCAATTATACCAAAAATATTTGATAACATTGTGAATAAACTTCGTTTTGCTACTCAACAACATGGTTTCTTTAGCGGTAGATCCACCACTTCCTATTTAACTATTTTTTCAAATTATGCAATTAACGCACTTGAAAAGGGCTTGCAAGTTGACGTTTTATACACAGACTTCTCAAAGGCTTTCGACAGCGTGAAACATCCGATATTATGTAAACTTGAAAAATTAGGCATTCACTCTCAACTATTAAGATGGATTGCCTTATATCTCTCTGATAGGACACTGACTGTCAAAATTGGTGTACATTGTTCTAGACCTATTAAGCTTAAGTCAGATGTCCCTCAGGGGAGTCATTTAGGACCTTTACTTTTCAACTTATTCATAAGTGACGTAGCCCAGATATTCAAATTTGGTAAATGCCTTCTATATGCTGATGATTTGAAAATTTTTCATGAGGTAAAAGGTCGTAGCGACTGCGAAAAGCTTCAGGACGATATTTCTTATTTGCTTCACTGGTCGAAAATTAACCAGTTGTCATTGAATTTTGAAAAATGTAAAATTATAACGTTTTCACGTAAAGTTTCTCGTATTGTTTACGATTATAATTATAACGCTAATAATACATTTTCCAGAGTACATCAATTTAAAGACCTTGGAGTATACTTTGACGAAAAGCTCTCATTTGACGTGCACTTGGAGTATATTATTTCAAAAGCGAATTCTCAATTTGGATTTTTAAAAAGAAACTCTAGAGAATTTTTCGATCCTTTTACGCCTAGAACTATCTTTTTTAGCATAGCAAGATCTCTTCTAGAGTACGCTAGCATCGTGTGGGATCCATTTTACGATATTTCGATAAAACGCATTGAAAATATTCAAAAACGGTTTACTCGATTTGCCTTGAGACGACTGTATACCTGGGAAAATATGCCTCTTTTTTGGGTGCGATGCCGTTTATTAAGCCTCAGCAGCTTGGCCAATAGACGAAGAGTTAGTAATATTATGTTCATTAAGGACATTATCGACGGAAGACTAAATTCGCTTGACTTTCTTGCGCTAATTCCATTCAATGTCCCAGCTCGTAACCTTAGAGAGTCAAATATGTTCTACATTCCGTATCACAGAACTAATTATGGTTCTAATGAACCTATTTCTAGATGTTTGTCTAATTGTAACGCACTCGCTAAACAATTGGACTTCAGCTTAAATAGGATTGCTTTCAAAAAATGTCTTGAAGAAATAATTGATCGCATATAGTTAAGTTTATAAATTTTTACCAATAGTTTTTAAGTTTTATTTCTGTTATCTGTAAGGGTAAGAAACCCGGTAGATGAATTAAATAAATAAATAAATTATGATTCCATAAGCGATAGAATTGTTATGCATTTGTATAAAATTATGAAAACTTTTCAGGTAATATCGCTTGTAATAATCAAAAGACTGCGCTCATAGAAACGAAATAATGAGATTTATTTGTTGATCATACGCACTGTTGACTAGAAAATTATTTGAAGTTTTATATATATACAGTGAATTCTAATAACCAGGTCGTTGAATGAAATAAACAGCAGGCATAAAACAAAAAAATTTAAATAAAATTTGTTTGTTTTAAAGCACTGAGACATAAAGTCACCAAAAAAAACCTCCTTTAAAAATTGTATACTCGTACTAACAACAGAAACAGTTGATTTAAAAATAATGAAAGCATATACTCGTAATTATAGTAACAACTAATTAAAATGCGCATAAATATTTGCATATAACAACGAAAATATCAAAATTAAATTTTATATTTAAATTAACATATCCATCAGACAAAGAAATAGAGCACTACGTGTGTCTGCATATTGAACGCAGCTTATGCATATGTATGACAGAATTGATGCACGACATATCAAAATGTTCAACAATATGTTCAAAAGAGTCGTCGTTATTTAAAATTTATTTATTTTTCAACTTGAACTTTTATGTCAACAAAAAAAATAAACAGTTGAAATTTAACTGTGATAAGTTGAATTGAATTCAGTTGATTTCTTTGGCTACAATACATGCTACAATCTTTTCAAAATAAATATTTAGCATCAGTTTGAAATATGTAACTCAATAATCACATAAAACTTTTTAGGAAATTGTTCAACGTTTTCTTCAATTCGGAAAATTTCAGTGTAATAATGTAAGCTAACTATATCATGTATTAAAAAGACCAACTTTTTACCAAAAATAACATTTTCATAGAGCAACATAAGCATGAGCATGTTTTAATATAATTGCTCTTAAGCACATCGGAGTAAAATAAAATATAAAATAATAAAAATCAGAGTAAGCATCTGAAAACAAATTTCAACAAATTTAATGTTGCTAATACGTCATGCTCAAATATTTTTATGTTTCTTTCACTAATGTTCTTCATTTGAACATATATCTATTTTCATATAATGATCCCTGAAAGAAAACTTTTAAGTTTTTGACAATGAACTTGCTAATGCCCTTCCAGGTTATTAAAGATTTGATTAAATTTATGTAACACATAACCCAAAAATTTAAAAAAAAAACCACTAATTACTTTAATTTTCATACCTCAGGCTTCTATGTCTTAAGCAAAGGTGCTTTTAGTGCATTAATGCTATAAATTTAATCAGAAAAACTTTAATATTTATTTAGAGAAATTAATACTTCAATTGCATGCGAAAAGTTTCCATAAATATTCAATTAATTAAAAAGTTTTTTGATATGTGGCAGCAGCCTAAAAAGCCAAATATTGTTTGATTTGCATTTTTGTCACTTAATTTTGCCAAAGCAACTCTTTTTATATCACTACCCTTTAGGTAGATATATCTTGATAAAATTTATCTTTTGCATATAACTTAAACAACAACAAGATAATGTTTGTCCAAAAACAGATTTTGAGCCCAGATTTGTCAGAAAAAAAGATTTAATTAGATAAAAGTTATTTATTTTACGGAAGTTTTTCTATTTCTTTTTTTTTTTTTTTAAATAAATTGACAATAAGACGCTTGCCAAAAAATGCTTGAATAATAGCAAGAATTGAAAATGATGGGAAAATCAATCAACTTTGTTGCTTAAACACTTTTCGTTGCTATTTTACTGTACAAATTTTTTCGCCATATGCTGTTAATTTATTCAACATGGCGTATGCGTAATCATGATTTATTTTAACTGCAGTAAAAATAAGCGTCCTTGATGTCGCTTGTAAGTATTTGCTTAAACTTTTTTTTTGTAGAATAATTGTGCTGTTTATTTTACACCATATATAAATATAGGCATATATTATTTTGGTTGTTATTTGGCCTTAAGCAAACAGCTGTCGAAAAATGGCATATATTTTTACGCTTAAATATGATATAAGATAAAAAAAAATTTTTTCAGCATAAATAAAAATTTCCGAATACAAACTTCTATGCTTTAAATTATATTTGGTTACATAAACCTCAAGCTCCAGATAATATATGAGGTTATAAAAAGTGGTTTATAATGACATAACTGAGTGAAAATAGCATTTCTATAACACTCAACAAAATTTCTTCATTTGTATGTATGTAGTTCACTCCAATGCACTATCAAAAACATGATACTGACAGTAAAAAATATCGCTGTGCTGAAAACGTGGGAATAATCTTTATAGAAAATCCTGACGAATGAGTGACTTTAAAGTATAATTTTGAACTGGCATTTAAAAATATAAATTTTCTAAGCCTCGATGCATGCAATTACAATATGCAATGAGCATAAACAAAACTAAATTCTGCTTTAAACAAAAACCAAATTTGAGTTATGGCTACTAAGCACAAAACATTGAAATTTTTTTTTGAGTTGTATCACAATTTCACAACAATATTCATCATACGCAATGCTGCAATTTAAAAAGCAATATAACGCCAACTTTACGCATGACTTGTCCAATAAATTTCAAAGCAATATAAAAGTTAAATTCTTGCTATATACATACAATGTGTGCTGTTTTTAAGCGTGTGTGTAACACAATATATTCATGTGTGGAAGCTTAACAACTCTATGTCAAGTTATTTTTAGTAGGAAAATCAAAAAAAGCAAAGAATCAAGGACTGCACATATCAAGTGAAGAATCAGCAATATCCTGTTTACTGTTGCCAAAAATTTAACCCCACCTACAGCCTGCTATACGTACTAGACAAACATCTGACTGGCTCTTATTTGAAAGCCTACCTCAATATACAATCAAAGGTTAGTTAAATACTACCAGCATCTGACTATTTTTGAACCGTACAGTAATAACTATGAGTATTTGTGTGACAAGCAAAACAATAAGCATTTGGCCATTGTGAAATTGTGTTGAGCACAGGGACCACACTGTAAAAAAAGACAAAAAAATCAAACTTGCCGAACTTGTAGCGATATGCTAGTGCACATAAAATTAAATAAATATTTGGAAAACATAACGTATTGTCATTAAGAAAAAGATTTTTTGTGCTTTAATTTTTGAAACTTCCATACATACTAAAATCTAAGAATTATGCCTAAAAGTTAAACTGCAGTGTGCTGACACAAAGAGTTGCATTTAATTGCTGGCCGCAAAACTCATTAGTTACGGTGTTGCTCCAAAAGAAGTGCGTTTATTAAAGCTCTCAAAAAATGTGTTTTTTCTGTACATTTTTTTAAATCCCATTCTCTAGAAACGCATACAATTTCTGTTCAGATGTGATCAAGAAATTTTCTTTTAACTTCTTCCAGTGCACTAGGCCAATGCAGTCAAGCTGGTGCTGTTGATTTGAGAAAAATAACAGTACCTCCCAGCATCACACATCATGTGAGCAGCAACACATACCTATATCATTGCATTGCTTTTTATAAGATAACCAATTCACCTTGGCCACATAATATTTATTCACGGGGGTAGAGTCAGTGGTGGTCGGATGCACACATGAAATGACCATCTGGCTTCGAGCTCATTCAAATGGAATCTAATCGCCTTTTGATTTTACAACAAATCAGTTAAATTGCTTGTATCTGCCTGTGACGTTGTTGTTTTTGTTGTGCTCTGAAACTCAAAAATGAATTCTTTCCACATTCGTTTATAGACAGTCGTCCACTAACAATTTTTCACCTGGGTCACTCAACCTAAGTACGTTGCTGTTGTGTGTCCGTGCTCATTCGCTCACTTATAGCACATAAGTATGCAATATCCGTTTCCGGTTGTTACGTTACGTTACCATAGTTCACATTGCCAATGCTATTAGTTATTTTTTGTTGTTGCCACTGGTGCTCTTTGGGTGGCAAAGTATTTTCGGAAAGACCAATTTCTTTGAAGTTTGTTAAAGTGGTTCCGTTTCTATTTATTTTCTAATGCTCACAAAAATAAATTTTTGTATGTATGTCGTATGCAGCAGGTGAACGCACGAATGATTTCAGAAAGAGATGAGTATAATATTGTTGGAAAAAGTCGTAAGAGCGTTGTGTGTGCAGTTGTTTTAGACATATGACTACAATTTAAAATACTCGTAGCATAGAGGTAACATGATGGTGTGCCTAGTAAACAATTGCCAAGATATCAGCATTGAAATATTGGGACAATGTAGAAAACATCTGTACAGTGGCAGGGAAGATGAGTTTTGAATTCTAAAAATAATTTTACGCATAAAAAAAATAATTTCTTAACTACACCGACTTTAAAGCAGTAGTACTTACATTATAGGCAATTTTTTAAATTAAATTGAATTTTGGACAGGTATTCTTCATATATACTCCATGCTCTTTATTGACAAGATTATTTTGCATTCCGCACCTGAATCTTTGCGTAGCTCATTTCAATACCAAAAACCCACTTCGTAGCCAATACTACACTTGAATGATTGTTACTTGGAGCTACTAAAGATGTAACAGCTATTTTCACAACAATAACATCAGAAGTAACACAACAAATAAGAGAATATTGCCTGCTTTCAGGCTTCCAAGCCGACTTAATCTTTAATTATAATGACAAAATATCATAGGCAAACAACAGAATGAAGCAAAGTAACAGACACTGGTCAAATGAAGCTGAAAAAGTAAGTAAAGTTTCCCTTACATAGACACACAACTTAGGCATCTACATTAAACAACAACTTTGCTTTTAATATAATATACCATCGAATAAAAAAATATATCTTTAGTATGATATATGGTGAGGTTGTTATTTACAAGAACAAATTTTTACAAGAGAATGTCAATTTAAATCAGTTTTGGTAATTTTAATATAATATAATTTCTGTCAGTTAAAAATTTTAATATTTTGAACATTAAGGTTCGATGCAATCTGAAAAATGCTCTTGCTAAGCAGCACTTATACTCGTAGAATATAATATAACACAAATTTTGAGCAGAAGAAAGCAAAATTGTGGATTCTGTGAGTTGGAGGAAACCTCGAAAAATACAAATATTTTAAGCAGCTAAAAGAGTACCTCGCTCCCCCCATCCCTCCCCGTTCTCGAGAATGCTGATCTCACCCCCAAAATGGCCAAAAACCACCCTCAAATTTTTTTGTGTAAACGGGAAAACCAGTTATGCCTTCCATTTTCGAAGGTTCTGACCACGATGGCAGTGCTTAAAATTATTTTCGACTTGACTCAACCCTCCAAAATGGACAAAACGTAATTTATTTATGATTTTGGTCTACGCTGCGCTCAGCTCAACGATTCTCGCACGAAGTTTTGAGTAGTTTTTAAAGTTTTCATAACATGTAATTAAAAAAAAAATGACTTACGTGATCAAAAACTCTCTCTTTCATTAACAAATTTGCAACTCACCCATTATCTGCAGTGTAATTTTTGGCTCTTTATGTGCAACTGTGGGTAGATATTTTCAATATTTTATTGGAATATTTTAGTGTCAATTTGAGTGTCAATTTCAAACTTCGTAAGCAATTTTTATTTCACATCCGTTCGATATTTTTGCCAATACTACCCTAAATGTTAATTCTTGCCTTGAACGATTCAACGAGAAATTTTTGTTTAATTTGAAAGCGAAATTAAATGCTCCAACTCTTTTTCCTAATTTGAAGGAGTCTGAAAAAATTGTCCTTGCTTCGCATGGATAATCTCAGCGAAACTGCTAAAATTCTTGCCGAAAACTTAACTAAATATTTTTGGCTCTACCAATATTCGGTATATACATAAATCCATTAATTCAATATTTTTCCACACATTCAAATTATATCGATATTTTAGCATTTTTTGTATTTTTCAATAGTCTCTGAGACTACATGATGACAATGCGTTAAGTACATGAAGATAGTGCTCTTTAGAGTCTGAGTCCAACAGACTTTAATCGTACTTTGACTCATTTATGAACCAAAACTTTCAGCAGTCTTCAAAAGGATTAAAAAATCAATTGCACGGTTTTTTTAAGCTTTTGTGCACTAATAAGCATGTTAAGTACGGTAAACTGATTTTAAATGCATTTGAAAAACTTTAAACAAACTCTTAGTATTTATTTGTTATACTGATTTTTATGCAAAACTTATTAATTTCGACTAATGCTAATCAAACTCTGTAAGTGACACAACAATCATTGTATTATTTTGCTTAGATTGATTTTCAATCTCCGAAAAAGTAAGGTGAAAGTATGTTTGATTTCCAGAAAGTGTGTACTGACTCTTCATTCATCACTATCGTTAAAACTCAAAATTTCGTGGTAGAGCCTATTACTAACCAAACAATTTTATTTTCGTGGAATCTTGCAAATATTTTTCAAAAAGTGTGAAACGACACAATTTGAAAGAAAACAAGTGCTGGTGCAGGAATTGGATGGCTACTTGCAATGCAGCTAAGCGTATGATTTCCAACTAACGCAACTGATATGTGCCAGTTATTACTGAGAACAACTGATGGACTTGCACAAATAAATTCGTACATGTGTGGCACTTCTTGGTAACAAAATACAAGGCACGATTTTAGGCGCACCAATTTTGTACTGCACTACATTACAAGCAACACACGAAAGCTACATATGTGGAAAGTTAGGAAGTGGAACTTGCAAGCGCTAGCTGCCAATTAAGCTAATCCGTCAGATAATTAGAAATGTTGGCAATACAAACACTTTTAACCAAACCAACACACTCGTATATAGAAGCATGACAAGCATGTTTGGCGAAAACGAAATTTATAAGCGCACACACACACACCTATGGACACAGTAAAGCGGAAATTTGCTATAAAACTTGCTCATTGGTAAAGCGTAATACTCAAAGATTCGCTAGATGCATTTTCAAGAGTCGCAAAGCACAGTGGGATGAACTTAAAAATATATAGCTAAACTTTTTTTTTGACTCTAATGTATGAAATACTAAGAAACGAATAATTATTACAAAGCACAGTGGCTCAAATGCAACAATAAATTACAAAAATTTGATTTCTCAGCGCACTTCATATAATTTTTGTTTACTTTTTGTGCAACCACTTCAATACTGCTATCTTTTGATACTACCAGTATATTACAAATACACATGCGAACATCGCCTGAATTCTTTTTGCTTCATTTTCACAGCAGTTTTCATTTTCGTGTTGCATCAGCGTTATTAACCAAAACCTCGAGTTTCTTCTCACTTGTCTGATGAGCTGCTGACGTTGATGGTGCTGCTGTTGTCGTTGTCGTTTCTATTAGCAATGTTGGTTGTGTCGTCTAACGTGCACACTCGCACCATGTTTCATGTAGTGACAACAACAAGAACTAGTAAAACCAAAACAACAAAAATACCACATTTTTACGCTTTGCAGGTTAAGAAATTAGCGTAATGCTAAAGTTGGCAAAAGCTTTCGTAGTGCCTTATTAAAAATTTTGCTTGAGTGAAAGTGGTATTGCTTGCATGTATGTATGTATGAACATAATCGTGTATAGTGTATTGAATGACTGCTTGAATATGTGAGTGAGTGATTGACAAAGTAAACTGACTGACTGCAACGAACAGCAGATGCATCTTTTAACGTTGCCAATTTATGTCGCTTCAAGTATGAGAGCAATTTACCAGTGAAGTGTATTGTGTGTGCATTTTCATTGCATACTTCTTGGAGCTACAGCATCAGCAGCTGCATTGTAAATGAAAAACAAATTAAGCTACTTCTATGTGGTAAAACTTGTAAGCACATATAAGAAAATTCTTGAGCGTTACCATCTAATAAATATTTAAGTAACAAATTGGATGTGTGATTAAATTTTACAATGACTTTGATAACTTTATGAGCTGAAAGTTTCATATAATATAAATTTACATCCAACAAGTATTTTTTTTTTTTGGGAATTGTTGAAAGTAAAAACTTTTTTACAATAATTTTTATTTTATACCTCACTTATAAGCTCAGGAAGACTGGTGCCCCCAATAGTAGAATTGACATAAAAGCGCTTTTATTTCAGTATCGTTTTAACTGTTTGTGTGTGAGAAAATTAGAAAAAGTTTGTAGTTCTGTAAAATTTTGACATAAAAAGTTGAATTAACTTTGTCGTAGGTTTCACCATTTCTGTATTAAACGCCTCTTAAATATATACTATATATAGTACTTGCAAGTATGTCTATATGAAAATTATCAATGAAAAGCAGCCATGTTATCTGAAGCTAATGATCTTGACATACGTTGTGGTAAAGAGATAATTTAAAACCAAAATATTAAGAACATGAGCACTGGCTTATATCAGACTTTATGTCAATCAGTCCAGATTGACAGCCAGTGCTACATGTTTACTTTTTTGCAGGTTCCTTTTAAATGTCATTTCGTTTTTTAAATAATGTTATTGAATAAATTAAGCAATAAAATATATAACTCGTCTTCTTCAATTGAACTATTACTATTATTCAGTGGAATATTCTCTTTCGTGTTGTAACAAATTTTGAAGCGTTTAAACGTAATCAAAGTAGAGCAAACTACTTATGTGTCATTTATTTCAAATTTAATCTATTTAATCAGTGTCATTATAATACGTTTCTTTACGTTTGCTTTCTAAACAAATTCGACAAACATAACAACAAAAAGAGTTTAAGCCACTAAATGAAAATTGTCAAAAATGTGTAACGCCCACTTAAACATAGCTGAGAGTTTTAGAGTTAGATAACAGTTTTCAACTTTAAATTATTAAATTGGCCTTCTATTTATACTTGATATTGACATCTCATCAATAAGTGCATTTAAATATTGAATGATAGCTGGATTTATTAAAGTTGGACTTATGAGGCGCCCATTAATTATGTGAGTCAAAATGGAAGGAGAGGGTCAAGCAAAATCTCACCAAGTAGAGGGGGGTGAATAAAAATCGCACGTTGACTCTGTAATTCAGAGAATATGAATTCATATAATTTATAATCGACATGTTACGTTTCGTAAGTCTTTCCGAAATCTTTGACATGAAATCGTACAAAATTTCAGTTACGATTCAGATAACTTTCATTTCCATTTTAGAAAGCTTTCTTTAGTGTAACAATGTCCGCCTTCAGATTTCATTTGAAACGTTCAATAAATCTTCTTAGATAAGTTGGAAAAACAAAAATTTTTTATTGCGTCATCGGACTCGTTCTTGAATTCTGCGTCACTTACGCTGGTATTTGATAACGTCATCAAGACCTTGAACTATTGCTTAATTTTATCCGGTGTTGGTACTTAAAATGCAGTTATTTTTTGTGACCTTTTTTACTGATTTTGATTTTAATGAAATCCAATTAATGTTTCTTTGTTTGATGCTATGTTAAGCATAGTTTAATATCAATTAAACACTGCTTAACATAGCATTTAATATCAATTAAACTATGCTTAACATAGCATCAAACAGAGAAACATTAATTGGATTTCATTAAAATCAAAATCAGAAAACATTAAATCTGCAACTTTTCCAAATTACTTCAGAATGATTGCATGTGAAACATTACATTTGAAATATATCAGATAGATTTCTGTAACGTTCCGTTTGCAGTATTTCAAATGAAACATTTCTACACATAACATACTATGTCTGAAACGTAACATTTCGAGTGGGTAGAAGATATTAGTATAAGCGCATATATGTTCAAATGTGTATCGTAAAACCTATCAATTTACGAAGTTCTGGAGAAAAGTTTCTGTTCCGGATAATTATTTGTTTATTTTTTTGTATGGTACAGTCAACCGCATTAATGAAAGTTAAGCCAGTCATCTGTGCAAAATGTGTTCGTTTGGTCTCATTCTAAAGCTCTACCTTTGGCTTTTATTCAACGCTAAGTGAATCGAAAAACATTTCGAAAAACTTGTAATTCCACAAATTCAACGTAACAAAAGAAAATCACAAAATTTTTCACTAAAATTAGACCAAACTGCATTTTTCTAACAATATGGCAATCTTTATAACAAACAAAATCAAAGTAATGTCTACTGCCGCTGACATGCTGGTACTTGACATTATAGACAATTCAACACTTCCGTTGTATTAAATAAATTTTATTTTTATGAGAGATACTTCAAATTTAGTACCTATAGTTACGAGTACAAAGCATAAAACGCTTTTGCTGACTTGTTTAATATTCATATGATGGAACATATTCATATCGCACAGTTATTTAATAAAAACTGAAAATATGACCATGAAAATTGAATGACCATAATTCAATATCACAGTCAAATAATAACAACTACAACAACATGACAATATGACAGCAACAACAAGTAAGTAAGAACATACAACTAAAATAAAGTTCAACTTTATATGAACAGACTGAACAGCAGAAGCATGGGAGAAGATAAAACAGCAGCAAATTAACTTTGGCTAATAAATGATTTGGGCAATGCTCTTTATCTACGTGAATATTTATATATACTCAAGTTAATAGTGTTTGCAATCACCCAGCTGGAAAAGATGTCATTGCTGTAGTTTTTATATTTATATTCTAGTTTGAAATAACGTAATGTGTGAGTAACAGTATACTAACACACTGCATATACTACAACTAGTTTAAAAATTTACTTTTATTACGAAAAGTTGACTATTTCTTAATAGTAGCCTAAACCACTAATTACACTTGTTTACAATTGTTTTTTTTTTATGTACTTACTTTTAATGAGATGATATTTTTCTTATGTCCCGCTGAATTTGAAAAGGAAAACCAAAATTTGTTTTATAGTTTAGATTTTTACATATTTTTTTAAATTTTGCGACATCTTTTCACTCTAAAATTCGTGCTAAATTAATGATACTAAAATTTCATGAATCGGAACCGAACCGAATATATATAAAAAAAGCTAAAATATATAATTCAAAAGAAATTAATCGGTGTACTTGAATTAACTTTTTTCATATTCTTAACTTCGAATTTTTACTTTAATTTTAGAAAATAACAAAAATTGGCATTCCTACTCATTTTTCCTACTAGTTGACTGAAACTAAAGACGTATGTGTGTGTATATTATTTGCTTGTGTTGGCACAATTTCCATTTTGTTGTTGACCCATGGTCAAGAAATATCAAACATAGCTTGAGATTGAAATACAACAACAACATACGCAAAGTTATTCACTCGTTCGCACCAAGCCAAGCACACACACACACACGCAAACGCAAGACCAACATGTCAAGTGTGATTACGTAGCACGTGATGATGGGCTGTTTGTAATTGTGTTTATATATGTCCAAAGTATATGTGCTTGGGAATATGGTGCATTAGAAAATTCTTCTTCTTTAGCAGCACTGTAACACTTTGATGAAGATGAGCATGAAATGTAACGGAAAAGAGTAAATCTAAGAAGATGAAGACAAAAAAAAAATGTGGGCACAAAAATAGTTACAGCAACTTAAAGCAACAGCAAAAATCCTTGAATTGACCTTTAGTACAAATTCATTTTGCTCGTTATTTTTCTATGGTGCCCTACTCCAACACACCATTCCCAAGAGCCATACTGCTGCTCTTGATGTTTTTATGGATGCTTCACAAGGTTGTTAAGTCGTTATGTTGGCACATTGGAACACAACGGAACATATTGAAAATGAAAATGAAAGTCAGCAAGCAATTCAACTCAGCTCAACTCAGTCCAGTACCAGTCTACTGAGTTTAGGGGTTATGATGACCACTTGAACACATTATCTGAGTTATGAGTGTTGGCGTCATTTACAAAAGGGTTACAAATTGAATTGATATTGCAATGTGCCGTGGTATAAAGGGTTTGGCCTTATATTGGGATTTTTGGTGTACAGATTGATTATAAAGTCAATAGACAGCTAAGTTGAAAAGTTGAAAGTTGAAAGTTAGGTTTGCTGTACGTGCTTTAAAGCAATTTAAGTGTTAATTAAATCCCTTCACTTTGAGCTGAGGACTTTTGTTGGAATACGAGAGTATTTTGACGTTTATTTTCAATAGTTTAACTGAAAATTCGTAGTCTTTTTGTTCTATGATTTAATATCATTTTGGTGTAAAAAATTTTTCCTATTCTCTAACGCACTTAAAGTTCAAGCATTTCGATTTAAATTAAGTCTTCTAAACGTTCCAAGTTGCCTTTATATACAACGACGTTATTACCAATTTATTGCAAAACCAATAAAATAGAATTTTATTGACTGCATGCAGAATCCACATACGGGTAATCAACATTGGTCTGTTCATTTTTAGCTACAGCAAAAAAAAAAGCAGTAGCAATAGCGATTATTTGTCCGCTTGTAAGAGGCGTTGCATATGAACACCGACAGTGCTCAGCTTCAACTGGGTTTACTGTCTACTACAGTAGTGACACCTTAGTACCTTATAGCACATTCGTGTCAACGGCTTACAATTTATAGCGTTATCAAGTGGTAACCTAACAGTGTTCTAACTATTGCTTGGTTCAAATGTGCTAGCAAACGGAAGCCTATAGCTTTGTGGAAAGTAGATTTTAAAGACTGCTAAAGGATGCTGACTTAATATACCGCCAATGCCAAGTGGCAATGAATATACGAAATAGAATGTTGCCAGTGGTCAATGCTAAATAAATTATAGAGTGCACATTTCTTTTGTTGTTGTACATTTAGTTGAAATCGATATCCTGGTTTATACTGGTCAATGGTTGCTTTTATTGGGAGGTTCCAAAAATAAAACAAGAAATCTTATATTTATAAAATTTCAATACTGAACCTACAAAGATTTAGCAATGGCAATGTGATTTTCTGTAAGGAAATATAAAATAAATTTTTCTATTTATACTTTAATTCCTTTATATGAGCAATACACAGATCCTTTTCACTTATTGTCAGTGTTTACGTGCCAATTTGTATTGCAAATTGTTGCAAAACGTTCGGGAGTTCATATTTGATCGAATTAACGCTTGCTTTTCTTTCCGATCGTTTCCATTAGTTACTAATAAAGGACATTTTCCGAAAAAAAAGTTGTGGGCTTTATGAAAAGCTTGACCTCCGGGAGACAATTAGCTGAAAAGCTCTCAACCCATCTGATGAAAATTATTTAAAAGCCGATATCAAGAAATAAAGTAACGGGATTGGATTAAATAGCTTATACGTAGTACCACCTTCACTTTAAAAAACTTTCCGAACTGCGTTTTCCATTGCCTTCTTTCTTCCTTTATTTCATAATTAAAATCTAATTTTAAAAGGTTAGCTAGAAATAAGTAGATGTAATATTTTTATTAGCTTAGACAGGTTAAAACGTCACCACAATTTTTAGCACCTGAGCTTCAAAGAAAAAAAAAGAGCAACAGGTGATTGAAACTCCCTGGAGGTGATGTGAGGACTTAATCGGCACACCTACGATTTCACTGCTTATTAGGGACACCTATGATGATTTCGTCCTTGGCATTTTTTCCGACTAAGAGGCGTTCCGTATTTAGAACGCCAATTAAGATAGTCACTGATACCATCACAGCTAAAAAAAAAATTAAAGTTTGTCAAGGATTGGTCAAAAATTAATGAAGCGTAAAAACTGGATACAACAGTTCATTTTATCAAATAATCGATGTCTCGTATACTTATATATAAAAAAATCCGGATTTGATATAGATTTTATGGATTTTCAAAATAGTCTCCTGTCGTTGGCGCCGGCTTTAGAACCATATTTATTTAACAATCTGAAAATAGGGAGTTTTTGCAATAAAATTTTATTATTTTAGAGATTAACTTTTCATGGAATGATTTTATAAAAAAAAAGCAAATACAATTTTTTTATTAATAAATAAAATGTAAAAGAAATTTAAATACTCAAATAAGAAAATACGATTTTTGCAAAAAAAAATTTTGGTTTGCAAAAAACTACTGACTCAGGACACTCATATTGAATTCGTTCTTTCACTAATTCTAAGCTCTCATTACACAGCAATGAGAATTTGGAATTTAAAAATCAAAAAGCCAATAATGACACAGACTTAAAAAAACTCAAAAATATAGGAGAAATCGACGCGAATTTACAATATGTTGTATTGAAAAGTTCAAAACATGCTCAAAACTTTGAATAAATCAAAACTGATTACAACTTCAAATATGGTTGAAAAAGTCAAAAATGTTGGAACAGTCGTAAAGTTTTGAAGAACAGCAAAAATGTTGAAAGGCTTAAAAATTAAAAATTTGGAACAGAGCGAGACATGTCGAAAAATTGGAAAAATTAAGAAAGTTCAATTAATTTTTTAAAATATATAAAAATTTCAATAAATGTTGAATAGTAAGAAAAATGTTGACAATGTCGAAAAATTTTGAAAAACTGAAAGATGGGAGAGAAGAAAATAAAGGCATTCTAAAAGGCTCAAAAAATGTTCAAGAAGTGAATACGTGTTGAGGAATCCGAAACATATTGATCAAATTGAAATACGTCATAAAAGTCTAAAAACGTCAATTTTTTAGTACCTTTTTTCATTGAAACAAACTCAAAAGAAATTCATGTTATTTTGGCATCTCTTGAGTTTTTAAAGCACTTTACTTCGATTCAACCAGTTTTCCATTCTTCAGATAGTTGATGTATTTATATAGAATTAGTATTTCCTTTGCTTCAAGTTTCTCGTAGATGAACTCCTATTTCATTTCGATATGTTACTTTTTTATACCTATCTATACGCAAACTATTGGATTTTGAATAAACGACTTTTAAATCTTATAACTTTTGTTTGTATCACAGAGTGTTCTCTCCACATGGCAATTTGTTGTAGAGCGCTTGGCTATCTCTTGTTTTTGTCAACAACTCAGAGGTTAAACCCTGTCATTTATAAGATTTTAATTGTATTGTGAATACAATTGGGGCTTAGTGTCGGAATTTATGAGTGTGAATGCTATGCTACTGCACCATTTAAAGTAAAGAACCTAAACAATAGGAAACTTTTTTTTCATTAATGGCACATGATCACAATTGGCATAGTTTTTTATAATTGGTCTTTAGCGAGGAAGATATATCAGTAAATTTAATATATTGTCTTTATCATAAACATATTCCCGAGGACTTTGATGCCGTTTCACCAACTGATAAAACATTATCGCCATTATCAAACTGTTGACCTTAGAAACAAATAATTCAGCATAGAGGTTCTTTACATAATTTCAAAAACCTGTAAGAATAAATTTGTTTAAGAACAATTCTGGAGGGGAAGTACAATAGCACATTATATATAACAGGTAATGCAATGTACACAAGCAGATAAAGTTTGATAAAGACGATTGGATGATTTAAAAATATACTGTGTGAAAGATGACCGGAATTGTGCAAGTGGGGATGGCACCTTCCATAGAAGCATAAGGTAAAACAGCTTCATTAAATTTTTTCAAATTATTCAATGATATATTATATCAAAACAAATCTTTTTTGAACAACATAATAAGTATAAAAGTAATGCTCATATATATTCTAGCAATAATATTAAGCTTAAACCTAAATACCATATTTTTCCTCTCAAAATAACATTTTAATTTAATTACATTTAAAATGCTTATGGCTTTTTAATATTCTCGGATTTAAGAAAAAAATGAAAAAAAAAATTATTAAATGACGACAACAAACAGACCAACAAAAGTTAAATAAAGATAACAAAACGCTATACAAAAACGAAAGCACACAATAATAATTTAAACAGCTACAACAACAACAACAACAACTACTACGGCAAAGAACTAAACAATGAAACTTTTCACATTAAGTAAAACTGAAAAACAAACCATTAAACAATTGTTGTGAACCCTCCAACAACAACAATAACGAAAGTAATAATACAATTACAACAACATAAAATACAAATTGAATATTACAACAATGCGCAACCAAATAAACGTACACACACGAACGCACGCAACGTAACAAATACACGACCGATTTATCTACCACAAAAGAACAAAAACGAATCAACCACAGAATTACGCCCACTATGGGCGCGTAAGCGAAAAATTACTAACTTTTGTGGAGAGCCACAGTGGTACCACAATACTATGACGATTAAAGGCAGCAAGCTTCCAGAGCAGCAGCGGCAGCACCAGCAGCAACAAAAGGAAATTATTTCAAAGGACATGCTTAAAAAATTACAACAAAATTACATCAAAAGCAATTGGAAAAGAGAAACAAAATTCAAAAAAGCAACAGAACGACAAGGGGGCGCTGTGATATGGGTTTAGGTGAATTTTGTAAAAATATTCACTGTTCGTGGCATCATGATGTTGTCAATATTGAATGCTATTGAATGGAACATAACACAGGCGGTTGTTTTAATACATTTTTAGCAGTTGTTGCGATTGGGGCATATTGAGAGAGATTAATTGGAAATTTTCAAACTTTACAAAGACTTACAAAGAATTTTAAAGCTCTTTGTAGGGAATATTATGCGGTGAATAATAAAATTGTTTTCATATTTTTTCAATTTATATTTATTTTGATTTCATTCTCTCACATAATATTTTTTTCTTTCTATTTCACGTAAATTCACTTCGTTTCCTTTGATTTCATTAGATACTCATTGCTCAGTTTTCCTTTTTAATAACTTATTTCTCTTTTCTCAAATTTCATTTCTCATTTCGAATTTCTAAGATCTCCTTTCCAATATATCATTTTTCTCATTATCAATTTTTCCTAAGCTCATTCTTCGACTTTTACTTATGTTTCTCATATCTTGTTTCCATTTTCTCATTTATCATTTCTCATTAATTTTTTTTTTGCTTATTTCACATCCTTACGTCTTAATTCTCGTTGTTTGCTCTTTCACATTTCTCATTTATATCACATATTCATTCCTCATTTTTAATTTTGTTCTCTGTTACGCAACATTTCACTTAAGACTCATTTCTGCTTTCTCATACCATGTTCTCATTTCATTTTTATTAAGAATTTAATATTCCGATCTCATTTTCCGTTTATCTCTTCAATTTTTATATTTCTCTATATTCGTTTCACATATCTCGTATTTCCATACTAACTTTTCTTTTCAATTTTTGCATTTCTTGTTCTTATTCCTGATTTTTCATTTTTAATTTCACTTATTTCATTTATTGATCATTTTTTCTTTATGCCTCGCATCCTATTAAACTTCTAATTTGTCCTATTTTAGAAATATTAAAGCAACAAATGATTAATGTTGCCAACGAAAACGAGTGCTCAGTTTAAATACAGATGAAAAGCATTTGAGGAGGAAACACAGTCATGGAAATGAGTAGAGGTATTCTACAAAATGGCTTTATTAACAATGAAGTACATTCAACAACACTCGGTATTAGGTATTACTAGCAGCTTCTGCTTAAAAGCTCAATTCAAAATTTAAGTGGGTGTTAGTATTGAATGTAGAAAAACTTGAAAGGATACATTTTTGCAGTACTCATGATTTATGTTTAAAATTTTTAGTGAAATAAAAACTTTTCGAAGCTCTAACAAGTTGAGTTATTAGATGCAGATTAAAATCCAAATTCTTTCAATGATTGAAAGGAAGTTCTTACCAACAAAATCACGGCTGTATAGTTCAAAGAATTTAAATGCAAAATTCTCAAAAAAATCCTCTACATGGCTTCTGAGAGGTATCTTCACATCACAGAATATTTTCGAAGTTTTTGACAAACACGTGGATATATTAAATGACAAGCACGAGGATTTTGAATTAAATTCAGTTGCACAAAAATTCAGTGATTTCATAGGTATGTGATAAATATTGTAAGTAAAATCCATTAAACTTAGTTCGTACTGAGCCTTGTTTTGTATGATAATAAGAAAAGTGTAAGCATTTGGCATATGATAGCTTTGTATTTTAATTTTTTGAGGGAAATTATTGCTTACTACGTAAGCAAAATTGTAATTACGTTAATGCAAAACTAACCATGAAAAATCTGTTGAAAATGTCAAAAATTTATTAACACTTAACAAATTTTAGGCACAAATTAATTCAATAAAATTACCATTGCACAATGGAGCATTGTGTTTTTCATACACATTCTAATGCATGGACACACACACACTTAAGCCTGTTTACCTACTATGACAAGTTATGCAAAATTGAGTGAATGAATGAATGGAAATACAGAAGAATGGATGAATGGATTAAAAGCACAACAATGTACTATGTAGAAATGTATGTAACAATAAAATGTATACAATGGCACAAACAAAACTAACACATACAAAGCAAGCAAAACTAACAATGTATGTATGTTAAAATATGTTATATGTTTGTATGCAATAGGGTGAATTTTTTTTAAACAGAAAAACTAGCAATATAAACTGTCGCAACATGATTTTAGTACAATTCTCATATAAAGTTCAGTTCTTTATAATTTAACATTCCGTTTAAATTTTGATTTATTGCATTCTGTATAAATCTCTTTTCATTGCACTCCACTCCATTCCATCTCATTTATATTTCTTCATTTGATTCCGTTTCATTGTATTACATTTCACCTTATTCGATTCCAATCCAATACATTTCATTACACAAAATATGATCTTTCAACATTTCATCGGTTCGTAAAATTTTAATTATTTTCTTTTATTTCACTCTACTTCTTTTCATTTCAACTTATTTTATTTCATTCCATTCCATGTCATGCTATTTAATTCATTTAATTGGTTTTATTCTAGTTTTGTTATGATTTCATTCCATTTTATTCCAATTTGTTGCATTTTACATCAGTTTATTTCACTTTACTCCATTTGTGAATCTTTTCACATTTTTCATATCATTTCATATTACACTTACACTTAGTTTTTAGTATCAATGTCTCACTTCACACTATTAACTATATATTTTTCATTTTTTACTTCATTTGGTCCTACTAGTGTTATTGTTTTGTCAATAAAGGTTCACCCTATTATGTAAGTGAGTGTGTCAACTTATGTCCTAGAGTGAGAATTACTTGAAAAGTTCTACTATATAAGTGTTAGTGTGTATAGCTCTCTGCGTATGTGTATTGTTGATAAAATCCTATTAATAAAGTTGCCGACAGCTGCCGGATATGCATAATGCCGGATGTCAGATGACAACATCGACGACCATACAATTTAATCTTAACAAAATGTTTCTCAAGTGTTGCTTGGTTTCTTGCCTGGATGGTTTTAGTTATGCCAACGGTAGAACTTGAAGTTTTAAACAAAGTTCATTCAACAATGAAATATTGCAAATTTAATAATGAAAACTTTGTTCTTAACAAAATCCATCTTAAAAACTTTAACGATGTTAGAGAAAAAAGTTTTACTAAGTGCAGAATAAACAAACAGAGGCAATTTTGATTAAAGTGACATCCGAAAGCACAATTACCCAAATGAATTATAGAAAGGACGTCATGAAAAAGAAATGTACTTTGAAAATATAAAGCACTCACTTTAATGAACTTTTCAGTCCAAGTCTCATCTTTAAGCAAATTACAGAATTTGGCGGACTATTTTAATTTTTGAATGTTCCTCACATCGTTTTTGTTGGGTGTATTACCTTTGTATAAAGAACTTTATCGTCAACAGATGTTCAATGCTGCTGCACATCGCCAGTTGCTTGCAGCGATTGTTGGTTACGGAAGTGTGTGAATTAGACACCATGACATCTAGCTACTTAGTTTTCTTCGGAATATCTTTTTGTTCACTAACCAACTGCAGGTTTCCTCTCTCTGTGCACATTTTTTATGAGCAGCTCATTAAAACTTCCAAACAAGAAAACAAAATTTGATTATGAAAAAGAAAACAAACAGAGCCAACAAACTGCAGTGTGTCAATTGGACATGCAACCACCAAACCAAAATTACAATAGAAAACTCAACTGAATTGGAGAACTAAAGATAAAAAGCGAACTAAATCAGAAACATGGAGTAAATGACAGCTGGCATTGTGGTCGTGTGCGCGGAAACTCAGCCATGAACACACACAATGTCTGAAGACAACGATGTAATTATTTATAGCAGCTGGAGTTATTTCATCTTTGCTACTACACGATTCATGCTACTTTGAGTTGCTGATGAAGGGTATCCATGGTGTCGATGTTTGACACCATATTTGATTCTTTAAAAACTGAATTTCCTGTTATACCAACATTTTTCATTTTCAGTACCGATGTTCTTGTGACAAAAAAATTTGCTCTGCCACTCATAAGCAAAATATCTTCACTTTATGTCATTTTTATAGCATACTTGCAAGGGCCTTTGTAATGAGCAGCTTTGCTTCGTTTTCGTTTCAGCCACTGAAACTGTTTTGTTGCTCAACGCTGTCATCATTAATGTGTTTGTTCTTGTAGTCGTAGGTAATCCTTTGTAAATATTGTCAGTGGGCGTTGGTAGAGTAGTGAACTATACCACGTTACAGACTTGGTTGCACTGCAGAGATCGCTGTTATGCTGTGGGAAACTTGCGGTCTTCCTCTTCAGTTGTTTGCTGCACGAGGTGCAGCTGCTATGGCTGTTGTTTTCTACTGTGGTCGCACACAGATTTTGCAATGCCAACAATGGAGTGTGCGTCGGATTGCAGTTTTTGGTGGAATTTTGCAATGTTTTAAATTCCAAAAATACGCGCTACTTAAAAAGTTTTTAAAGTTTCTAAGACTGTTGTATTTTAATTAAGCTGATAAAATCTTTTAATTATATATGTTTTTTTATGCATATGTTTCTTTTAATTTGAAAACTTTTCAAAATCATTGCTCTATAACAACTGCATTTTCTTTATGTTCCCGCGTTGTACTTTTTAGTTTACTATATTCTTACTTCAAAAACTTACCGTAAGAGGCATCTTCAAGTAATAAAAATTTTCTTTTTGAAGGTTTCTTATATTTAGCATGGGTATGCAGCAAAAATTTTGCTACAAAATTATATGAGAATAAACATAAAGTATGAAAATAATTAAGAAACAAAAAGAAGTAAGACTACTTGGTACATGGAAGAATGTTAGAGAAAACAACAAACTTGATACACATTTCTTCTGCAAAATGCAAATTGCAAAGTAACAAAAAAACAAAAGTTTTTGCTCTTAATGCTGTTTGGGAAGGAGTACGTGTAAGTAGAAGCATAAAAGCATCATTAGCGACAATATGAGAAACTATGCATATTGGGAACACAGTTCATAGATAAGAACTCACAAGCACATTTCCGGGGAAATTTTTTTTTGTCAACAGTTTTAGTTCACAACAATTTTAGATACAAATTATTTTATCTAGCTTTTATATAAAACAGTTTACATATGATGTAAGAAGAAAAATTGAAAAGCCAAACAGAATCAATATACTAAGAAGACGTTCTTTTAGTTGTTAAAGAAAGAATAAATTCCATGGCATACTTTTAGTTGTTAAAGAAAGGAATAATATCGTTATCAAATTTAAGGCGGTGGGTTGGTGAGCGAAGCCAGCAGTGGAGGGAGACATATAAATATATGTTTTAAGGTGTTTTTTTAGTACTTTTATTTCTGATATTTAGATGATAGTGTTTGGTCTATATAAAGATAAATCTTACCCAAGTCACATAACAAGTTTTTTTATAATTTAAACTACTCGAAATAAGTTGAAGAATGTTAAATAGGTTTAATAATTTGTAAAAAGCTAAGAAACCCTTAAAAGCTTTAACAATTTTTAGCTATGTTAAATAAATCGAAAACACTCATTGAGAAATTTAAAATTTTCATTTGATATACATATCAAAGCACTTGTGAAGAACAATGTAATCTTCCGTTCATGGGCGTCAGCCCCGTTGGATTTCAATTATCATCGCTTAGTGTATTTTACTAATGAAATTTCTGTTTCATATCTATGCTGGCATCGAGTATAAGCTGTCACTATAGGATATCCGTAACTCATCGTATTGTATTCTTCAAAGTCTTTTTATGAGATACCTATGTCATTAGGGTTTGTGAAGAAAAAGTTAAGACGTCATGTTAAAGCATCCTTCAGATTGGATTTAGAACGTTAGTTAGTGGTATATTTCATAGCTAGCATAACTAAAGCTATGTGCAAGATTTCAGCTTGATTTAGACCCAATCATGATTTTAAATATAAGAAAATTACTGAAAAAGCGTTATTTGTTACAGAGCTACTTTTAAAAGCGTTAATTTAAACAGCGTAAGTTTTACCTGCATCATATTTTCAATAGTTCAATCTACCATAGATTTTCTTTCATGACCGCCACTACACACATCAAAATTAAAAAGCTGTCAGGGTGTTACCATTTTCAAGCATCACTTGTTTTTAGCTATACGTTAACATGCATGTACCTTTTCTTCAACATTAACAGAGCGTGTAAAATTCCTTTAGAAAATTAAATTCAATTCATAACATTTTCTAAGCTACATTTAATAGTTTCCTCATGAAATTCAAGCCTAATTTAACTTAATAAAAAATGCAAATCTTCTGTTGCTTGTTCCTGTGCTCATTAAACAGAAACTAAAAAATAAGTTTTTAATTCTTTTCTTAATTTCACATTCCACCTGTTCGAAGGAAAAGAAGCGAAAAAAAAGAATCAGCATCTGGAAAAAAATTGAATTTTTCCCAGCAAAATTAAAAAGTACATTACAGCTGCAGCTACAGTTTAAAGACAACTTCCGTTTCTGCTTTCGCTGCTGCGGCTGCCGCTTCTTATGCAACATTCATTTACTTCCTTTCACAACGATGTCGTCGTTGCTGTCGTCCTCCAACATTGTCGTGGGCTTCCTCTTCTGAGATAAAGTTAATTAGACGACACGACCCCATGTGACAGTTTCGCTCATGATGACTCAACGGTGTCGCAGTAGCTGTGATAGTGTGCTGCGCTACATTTCAACTGAAGCTCAAGTCAGTGTTGCGCATTTTTTGTGTTTAGGTCGCTCCAAATGACATTGGTGTTGGTTGCCAGGCTTACGGGAAGAACACTAAGTTGCTGCTATGTGTTGTTCATTTAAGTTTCTTATGATTGGTTGGAAAGTTTCAGCGTGGGGAATATTTGAACAGGTAGTATCATGCCACCGTTGTATAGGAAATCTCGTGTGCAGCTGTTTGCTGACCTCATTTAAAAAGTTTCATGGGAAACTCACTCTTTCGCACTCTTCCCGCTTTATCTTGTGTTTCGTGCTGCTGCTAGTTTTGTAATTATTTTTCTACTGATGAAGATGCCAAGTTTTTGTTATCTCTTGTATTTTAGTTATTTGTAGTTGTTGCTGCAATGTTACAGGTTAAGGAATTTGTAATTTATTAAGGTGTCTTATTTGAGACGATAGTGTATTACTTCATTGAGTGTTGTATTTTCAATGCTTTGGAATGAAGACTTCAGCTGTAACTAAAGGATTTAAGAATTGGCAACGATATTTTTCAGCTAAGACTTTAAGTTTTCATTGCAACTGATGATGGAAGCAGTATATTAAGAAGTTAAGGATTTGTTAGATTTCTTGTGGAAACACTTAAGCGATTCGTAGCCAAAAACTGTTATTTAACTCTAAAGCACTACATAAATAAAATCAAATATTTAAGGCAATTTCCACTTACATTACAATTATTTGTACATAAATAACTTTTGCTTAACAGTATACCCCACACTCTTACAATTTCAAGTTAAATAACTTTATTTTTTTTTGCTCTTTTGTATAAACTTTTGTAATTACGTGCATTAAGTACAGCACTACATACCACACTGTTATACAAAAATAATAAGCATTGCTTTGTCACATAAAAAAGCAGGGGGAAATATAAAGAAAGCAACCACAATAAAGACAAACAGTGAAACCACAATGCTGCCCTGTCTTTATAGAAAAAATAAAAAAAATTCCCCTGTACTATTATCTGGCTGTGTCCTGATTTCCGGTAATTATATAAAAATCCCTTAGGTCCTTCCCAGCAGATCGTAGACATTGTATTTTATAAACTTGTGTACTTTTGTAATTGTAATGGTATGCTTTGATAGGCGTTTGTGAATGTGTGTGTGTGTATAAAGAACGGAAATGCAAAACTTTTCACTTAAGAACAAATACATTTTTTTTTTTGCTGTATGGGTCATTTCACTTGATATTGACAAAATTTTTTAATTTTCTTTATCATATGACAACATGGTTTAAAGAATGCAAGAATAAAAAAATAATTGTTAGTAACAAAAGAAATGCATTTTGTTTTTTATTGTTGCGATTTAGTAGCAGACATACATAGGCAAAAAATAGCTGCTTAGAAGAAAAGTAGCGTAGAAAGCTTTAAAGTCGGTAGGACATGCACTTAAAGTTTGAATTATGTTGACATTTAATTATGATAAAAAATTGGATACAAGGTCATCATCGAAGAAGCTTTGCTGTAATGAAAAGTTCAATAATTTTTTCAAAAGAATCTGACCGAATATAAAATATGTTTTTAAATAGTCCTTTAAAAAAAAACTATTTAATATTGGATATATTATAGCCTTCTACTGGGAAGACTTGCCAATTTTGAGAAAGCAGTGTACAGTACCTTTATACTCTAGCGACTTAAATTAACTTTATTGATTAAGTGCAAAGACGCTATTTGAAATATACAAGATCCCCTTACTTTGTCAGCCCTGCAACAACATTTTTCTCAAGCTTTTGTAAAAATGATTCTGCAGAGATGTTATTTTGGCTAACTTTCAATATTTGAGAGATTTAAACAGAAACAGTTATGCCCAAAAGAATTTTTGTCATAATTTTTTACAAAATCGAACTCAAAGTTTTCAAGAAAATGCATCATTTGAGTGCAATAATTGAACTTAAGCTAATGAAAACTATGTGGCAGCATAATTAAGATCATTATTATTCAGCATAATTTCAAAATCGTCAATTTTAATTGGCGACATTTCTCGCTTCCCTAAAAATATTATAGGCAGATCTCAATTACAATGATAATCATAATTTGAGGAACAACCTATATGGAAAACATTGTTTTATTGTGTCAACTAGTTGATGCCTGGGAATTTGTTTCTCTCCCATTAATATTACAGCACTGGTTTTTTTCTGTACTTTTTTGTTGAAATTTTTTCAAATCCCAGCCGGTTTTCAAAAACAAAAGTTTGTGTTAAGTCATAAAAAAATGTTCTTGTCGGCAATTCTTCTATATAGATTGAAATTTATTATAAGTTTCATTTTGAAAATCAATTTACACTCACGCTCTAATACCGGCTTTAGTTTTTTCTTCCGAATGACGCTACCCTGTACAATAATCACTTTCTATCATATAACCGAAGAAAAAATGCACGCACACAAACACTTAAACTTGCCACAAAAACGGTTATTTGGGCTTTTATATATATATATATAAATTATAATTTACATAGAAAAAGAAAGATATTATCATTATTTGGCTTTAAATTACAACAATAAACTCAGTCACAGCTCAACACAAGTTCCTGTACGGCAAGATAGTGAAAAATTTCGGTTTTCGATATTTTGAAGATTATATTCGGAAAAATTTGGTGTCCCTAAGGTAATTGTACGAAGTTCATCAAAATTGACTTATTTAGTCCCAATTTCTTATAAATAGAAGCTAATAAGTTCCTGTGCATATTTTTAATCAGAGACCTCCAATTAATGAGATGACGTATTATTTGTTTGAGAGGAAAAAGAAAAACTGCGTTTTGTAAGACTATTTTTGCTATTTTGCTAATGCCAAAGCTCTAACGAAGTTCAAAACTAATGTTTTAAGAAACCGCATTTCAACAATCAATATATAATTCAATGAGAAAAATTGTGTGTCTATGGCTCCCCATATATTCTCTAGTTTTTATTGCAGCGTAAAAATTGTGTACAACAGGTCGTATGAGTGATATTCATGAAACCCATTTACTTTCGAATTATTAGAACGTGATTTTGCTGATGGCCAGATTACATTTTTATGAAACTCTATAAGCGTAGAGCTAGTAGTACTTTAAAAAATTCTCTCCCAATGATATATACTTATTTCTGACAACAATGCTCGCGCGCTCCAAACATAAGCTCATGTTCTTTTAAGCACCTACATGTCTTTGCACTCAAATAAATATGTGTATGACCTTTTGCTATGGAATAGCCACTTACTTTTGAAATTTTTTTTATTTTCCTGCTACACAAAATTATGCAAAAAAAAACTACTGCGCAAAATTTTTCAAGTTTTCTTGGCAGCGGTAGCGTAGGCAACATAAGAAACACAGCAACCCCGGCAGCAATCGTGCATAATACAAAGAAAACATAAGAGAGAGATACATCCAAAAAGAATTTGAAAAAAATGACAAAATGTTCATGAAATTATCTTTTGAATTATTAAGATACCTTAGCCTAGCAGACGTAGCCAACGCCAGGGCTTCGCTACGCATTTTGCCGGTCATTTATCGCTGTAACAACAATGGAGTTTCTGCTTTTTGTATTTTTTGTTTTTTCTTTCTTAAACGCGGGTTGGTTTTTAATTTCAGTCTATTTCGGGCCATTAATAGTGTATTAACAAGTCTATTTTTAAACTGAATGTATTGTCTGTTTAACATCTCTCACTGCCGCATGTAACGCGTATCTCATTATAATTTGCTGCTAATTGCACAAGCATAAATACGCTTCCGGACACGCACAAAAAAAACAGCCAAATGAACACCCTAATTTTTTTCTTAGAATAAATTGTCGTCTGGGGAGCCCACAAAACCTAATGAAAATTGTTCTTTGTTTAATTATTTTGTGTTATTTTTTATTTTTTTTTTGCTGGTCTGTTTTGTGAAACTTTTTTAATTTCTTTTAATTAACAAAGTGTTGATTTTTTCAAGATATGGGTATATCCTTTTAATTGCAGATTCAACACTTATTGTGTTGTTTATCCTGAAATTTAAGCAATCAGGCTATGTAAAAGGATAGCATTATTTTTTTTTATCATCGACAATATAGCCAAATGAGTTTCTTCACATTGAGATTAAGTCATTTGTTCTCAATTGACAATCCGTAAATTGTTTTCACTCAATTTACAACATAATTGCATGAGGACCTCAAAGAAAGTGCTCATGTAATATATTGGAAACGATGTCAGCAGTGGACGTACACAAATAGCTCTCTTTTGCAGTGCTTTGTATATAAGAATTAGGGTGTTATTGGAAATTGTGTGTAATAAAATGTCTTTTGTTTAATTTTCAGGTAAGCAAATATTCCGACAGTTTTTTCGTAAAAAGCAATACATTAATATTGAAAATATCTTTAAAATAAATGAAAAGTTCACAAGAAACTCACCACAAAAATTTAAAATAAATCGTCGAAGACTTAAAATTTATGAAAAATTTACTTATAAAATAAGAATTAATGCAAAATTCATCAAAATAAAATCCATAAAAAATGACCAAAACTTTTTAATAAAAAATTAATATATATTTTGAGCCACCCTAAATTCACACTAACAAAAGTTCAAATAAGTTGCAAAGCGCTCAGAGGACTTCCTTCGATTTTCAACAATGATTCATTTTTGATTAAAAGCTGATAATATATCACATGCAAAGGGTATCTTAGTTAATGGAACAGGCTTAAGTTTTGTACTAGACACAAAATTTTTTCGTAAAATTACAGTACTTTTATAACATTTTAAGGCAAAACTGTTACAGTTAAATATGAAACAAAATAATATATTTTCCATATTTTTATAGTGAGTTTAAACAATGACAACGTTTAATTTTCTCTCATTTAATGTTCCATAACTACAAATCGCCATGCTGACAATTGAAATTCATAAAATTCTTTGACTTATTGGGCCACCCTTTCAACTATGTCATCAACGTTTAAAAGCACAAGAATTCACAAGAACATCGAACGGCGGAGAGTATGTGAAGCCAATGGAAATCAAAAAAAATGTCCGAAACGTAAAACTGATAACGAGCTATCAACTACAGCAAACACCTCAAATACCACAGCACTGGTTGTGTGTACAAAATCAAAAGAAGCAGCAGCAGCAGTAACAACATGCACACAAATACACATGCAAACAGTCGTTTGTGGTGTTGAATTTTCAGCAATTAGTGTGAGAATCGATTTTTAATTGAAAATATTTGAAGTTTCCCTCTCTGTATGTCGCATTTTCCTTGATTTCCGTATTGGAAATTTCTTCTCTTTTTTTCATTGCAGACAACTTGTGAAGATTTGAGTTTGTCTGAAAATCCTCCAATGTTGGCAATAGTGTCAACAAAAAGTCAATAACAAACAGCAGTAGACTAAGTTGCTTACATCGAATGTATTTGACTTTTTTTCTAATTGGTTGTTTGGTTTTAAGCTGGCATCATGTCATTTTAGCTTTGAGTTTTAGGAAAATAAAAATGATATTTCACAAAAAAAAATGTAAAACTTAAGACTCAGTATTTTTGAGAAGACGGGACATGAATGATTTTTAAAAATGTCACAAACACTTTTATTTTTGTTTAACACATCAAATAACATTTAATAAAATCAAGTGTGAAGAGCAACAACTCCCTTGTGGTGCCACTGAAGCAGTTCTGAAAAAGTTTAAGGAAGTTAGTGTTAGCGTTTTTCATTACCACTACTTTTTCTAAGAATGTATCTGCTTTCATTTTAATAAAAATATATAAGCGAAAAAAATGTTGTTATAAATCTACCTCATGTGTGTAAAAAAAAAACTTTCAAAAGAAACATAACACTTTTAACTTTATTTCCCTCTAGAGTCTATTACAATTGTTTTATGTGCTTTCAAAGCTAATTGGTGCATGTAATAAATAACCCCAAGCAAAAGAAACAAAGTCATAAAATTTGCTACAAAAAAACACTAAAATTTTTATGTTAACTTTTTTACAATACACAAGTATTCATTTTTGTGAAGGAACTACAAAAAAGGACTTAACAATCTATAACCAAAAGCACGGCTTGCAACTAATAAAATCCATGCTTGGCGCAATTTCACAATACATATTTCATTCCGAATACAAAACCAGACAACCCAACGAACGCACGTTGCTGCTAACGTGGCTAAATGAAAAAGTCTCTTATACAACATTTGTAACTAATAAAATGGTCAACACCATGCAGCATGCAAAAATATTTGAACTAAATTTTGCAAAAACTACACCACAATACAGAGTTACATCGGAAGGGTGGGGGTGTGGTTGATAAAAAGCTGCCTAAAATATTGCCATACAAAATATGTGCTAACAATATTGCATTGGGCAGTTGAATGGTAATAGCACAAGTTGTTGTTGCTGTTGTTGTCACTGTTGTAACTTGAGCCTGTTTGTGCTATTGCTGCGGCCGGCACGTGGTGGTGTTAGGCGCCAAAAAGCAATGAACAAAATTTCGATTGCATTTGGGACTGGGATTTATAACCGGCAGAAAAATCGTTCGAAATAAAAATAAGAAAAACCAAAAAGGAAATTTAGCAGAAAATAAAAACCAAATACTCCGTGCGGGTGTAACTGGCGAATGCTATCGAATTGCGAAAAATAAAAACAACAAAATCCCATAAAAATTCCAATTTGTATTGAAATTGCCACAAAATCCCAGACGCAGCGAATGTTAAATCCACACGGCACAGTTAGCGGTGTACGGTGAGTGATGAACGCAAAGCGGTTAAGCACAGTGGGTAAAAATTAACCTCTTTTTTTTAATTTTAGCCAACGCTTTTGTTTAAAAATGTTTTTGTCATGATATCCTTAAGCTCAAGCTTTTAGGCAGGATGAGGTTCCCTTCTGGTGACTAAATTTATTTTATTTAATCCTCACATATTAATTCGTTAAGCTTTAAAGTAAAGTGTGTGTAATTTAGCTCATAACCAGCAATTTAATATACTATATCTATTTATTTATTCTGCTTAATTAACGAATTCTTTTTAGTTCGACCATGACAGGCAGGATTTTGCAAACTTTTTACTGTCGTAGTATGTGATTCCACAAATAGTTTTGGCATAAGTTAAATGACTTATTTCCATGCAAAATTTTCTTGAAATTTTGTTCGAGTGGAAATTAAAAATAAAAAATGTTATATAAAATCAAAGCAAAAACCGGCAAAAGAATGTTGTACCAGTTTCATCCAATGCTAAAGGGAATCATTAGTGACCCAAACCTGACAAGTTTCTAATCCTGATACTGAGAAGTAAGCGCAGCAAAATATTTATGTATTAATTATTTTCTGCTTGAATTCTCAACTAATTTATGTGAAAATAAGCATATGCTTAAGGCTTAGAAACTCTCACTCATCGGTTCAAAAGTTCACTGATTATTCCATTTAGCAGGGAATGAAACTAGTATGACTTTCCTTAGCCGTTTTTTTATTTTTTTTGTTTCATAACCTTTTTTATGATACTGAATAGTAACTTTTTTAGATTCCTGCAAACATTCGATTAAGCTTTCTTACAACTACTTATTATAGGCAACATTTCCTTAGTGGTCATATTTACAGCATATTCTTCTAATATTTTCCACTATCCACATGAAATCTATGCTTACTAAAACGCGCCAATCAAACGTGGTGGGGAAAAAAGCACCACGCGTTTGAAGTGCCGACAAAAAACTGCGCTCGAAATAAAAAATCTCGTAGAAAATGCTAAAAGAAAACAAATGAATTTGGTTACAAATTCATCTTTTGGTTGGTTGCGACCATTGTTGTTGTTGTTGCTGTTGTTAGCGGTTGTTTGTACGTGAACACAATTGGTAACAACAAACGACTGTGTATTTTTTTTCTCTCGATAGAAAAAAACAGAAACTGACAGGGCTTTGAATATTCATAAAGCAGCAAAGTCCTAATGCTGCTGACCATAGTCTGCTGCTGTGTGCGTTGGATTTTGTTTTCTCTCTGAGTGTATTCATGAATTCATGCCTTACATTTGGTTGCTGTTATTGACATTTTTGCATAGGTCTAACTTGTAGCAATATTGGTAGTGCTAGTGGTGGCCGAGTTTGTATAGCCAAGTTGAAGATTCGTTAGCAACAGCAGCAACTAAACAATGCACTTTATTAAAATCCAATAAATGTTTGGTGTGGTCAAGGAAGCGTTAGTGGAACAATGGTAGTGTTAACCCAATATCTACGAAAAAACAGTTTCTCTCAATTATGTATTCGCAATGTAAGATTTCAAAGACAATTTAGTGCCAAATTTCAGGCTTTCTACTATCAAGCACAAACCTAAGAGACTTAACTTCACATAATCGGTGCTTCTGGCCCCCTCAAGCGAAAACGGGTTAATTTTGCAAAGTCGATAAAGCAAAGTTAAGGTTAACTAACTTTTCTCCCATTTGGTGTTGTTTGGCTGCTGTAGCATCGTTTATTGACAGTTCAGTCTCTAGTCCTGGAGGAGCTTAGCAAATGCAGCATATACCATGATGCTACTGCCCGCTTGTTTTGCTGTTAGTTGGATATTAAATGACTGAGTAGATAGACAGTACGATGGACAGACATTTAGTCAGTTACACGCCCGAACATGCAAGCCATGTTAAATGCAATTAAAAATTCCTGTACAGTTTGTAGATGCATTCTTAAGCATAAAGTCAATGCGGGCTAAAGGAAGGACGTGCATTAAAGCACTGATATACAGCAGTAGCAATAAGGCAGCTTTATTGGCAGCTTGTTAATTGATTCATCAGTGAATATTGAGTGCAAAACACAAGAAAAAAATCCTTATTCTTAGTAGCTGCACTATGTTTCCATTTACTACCATTGATTGGTCTGGTATTTTTTCGTTCAATGCTGCAAAAATTAATTTATTGGCATTTTTCAATTGCAAGCACTGACGTGCAATACTAAGAGCATTAAAAATTAAGATAAATAGAGCTCAAGTGTTGTGTTCAGTAACAGGAAAGTGAATAATACTTCAAGTCTAAGTATACTTCAGATTCCGGGACAAAGTGGCACAGAAACAAATAGGAGATATTATTATATGCTCCGCTAGCACCGTAAATTTTAAATTGAAGCACGTGAATATCAAGGCTGTTTTTGAGATTGCCTTTGGCTACGATGAACACATAGATTCTTGCCACATTTTTGGCTCTAGATTGATTGTTTGTGGTCTTGCCTATGGTGTTAGGTTCCATCATACACTTTTCATACACTGCGTTACCGCGCGGAATTTCGATCCATTTGGGTTAAACTGAAAGTCTAGTAATACTTTTTGCATTTTTGCTTTGTCTAAAGAAACCCTAATTTAATTTTTCAGATTTGGATGTCATTACCGGACAATGAAATCTTTGATGCTATTGCTTACTTATATCACTTCTTGAGTGGCACAGCCTATGTGCTCTAAAGCTCTTTCTGACGACGCGTTATGAAAAATATGATGGGACTGTCTAAGTAGCTATTTACATTTTAGACAGTGGCACCATGTCTGCTGATTTTGAGTACACCATATCATGCGCTATCTCGTCTAAAAGTGGACTGTAAAGCTTTCTGACAATTCGAAACGAATGTCATTTTAGAAAGAAAGCTGATAGTCCTTTTCAAAATCTTCGATTTAATTGAAATTGAATTCATACTTTCGAGAGATAACAGAAACAGTCCCTATCATAAATTCCTTAGCGTAAAATATTTAAAGTTATGTTTACCTAATTTTAAATCAATTCTCACCTAAAAGCGTTGCAGCATCAAGTGGGCTATTTATCATCCACTTCCCATTGCAATTTGCTGCTGCTAAACCAATCTGGCAAATAAACAGCCACAGCCACCACACTTAGCGCACATCAATTTTAACCCAAATGTTGCGTTGCAACATCTACAACAGTAACAGCAGTAGCTGCAACCACAAACATAAACAGCTGGATATAGCAAATACATACGCAAAATACCTAAGCAATATTGGTCAACACACGTAAAGACACACAAACACTTACATATACATACATACATAGTCTGCAAACCAGCAATATTAGCTACATCTTTTATGAGCACCAACACCACAGCCATCAAAGGCAACGGCATCAGCAACGATAACTTGACACTTGACTGCAAAATAACGCAATAATCAATTCGCATAACGGTAACATATACAAACACAAAATCAAAAGCACACACACGCATACGAACAAACGCTTGTTATGGTATGCCATTAAAGGCAATTTAGTAAATTAACAATAGAAACCCCTTTGCGCTAAGTTTCCTTATAGCATCAAGGGTCGGTCACTCAGTCAGTCAGCTTTGCGGGCGCTATTCATCAATAGCAAAGCAACGCATGGCATCCCATCGATCTCATAGGCGGAGATTCGCCTCTTGGTGCATGTAGCATTCATCATTTGAGTTGGCAATTATGGTACGAAGGCTACTTGGTTCAAATGCCAAAAGTTATGCTTGTTAACCTGTATTTTGTGCCTGTGAATATGTAATTGTGTTAGTAAATTACTTTATGGCGGAGTTCATGAAAAGAGATCATGTTTCGGAATTATAGTTAATAAGATGTTAAGCTTAGAGACATACCACAGATTTCTAATCGAATACTACAACGGAATTTAAAACCTATTGGGTATATAATATTTAACCAAAAATTTTTTAAAAAATTGAGTTCAGACTTCGCTTAGTAAGTACTAAGCAACACAAGAGTTTGCACACAGGTTGAAATTCCAGCATTATAGCGACAATGTAAAAAAGCTTAGCACCATTTTATCTGATGAAATGCCATCGCTTCCAAAAATAAAGCTCATGATATCTTTTTCCCAATCTCATCTCTATGCCTTCTTTATGGCTCAATACAAAACCAATTTTATTCAAAGTCGTTCCAGAAATATAGCTGTGTAAACACATCGGGTAGCACAACCTCTCACAAAAAATATCTTGCCACAGCTGTGCACCGCTCACTTTAAAGGAAATATATTCCCACAGGGTAGAATATATCTCCAAACAATACTTCATCTAAATTTTTCCTTTTGTTAAGCTGTGAACATACATTTTCTGGTAAGAGGTGTGGTACCCAGAGGCGTACTAGCATATCGGGTGCCTGGGGCAAAAAATTATTTGCCGCAGTTACCAAAAAAAGTTTTCGTGTTTTTATATGCCTCTCCAAAAAACAAAAAAAAACGGGCACATTCAAAAACTCTAGCAAAATTATACATATTTCACTAAAACTGTGAAAGTTTCCAACTATGCATTCAAAATCCTCATTTTTGACCTTCAAAAACCCATTTTTCCGGCCCTCATGCCTTGCACCCGGCGTGGTTTAATCTATCTCTTCACCAAATTTTCTCAAAATCGGTCAATTATGCTTTCTTGTTAGAGGTGTGGCACCACCTACTGTTAGAATTTCTACAATTCCTCTTCACAACCTTTCCATAGACTTAGCCGCTGCATAAGCATGACAAAAATTTAAAAAGCTGGTGATATATAATACAACGTTCCCACTACTAGATTATTGTACATAACTTCTTAGTATACCAGTGTTATATCATCAATCTCAAGTACAGTTCATAAAGCCTCATCTTGCTTTATTTGTGTTTACTCGAGTACGACACATATTGCTGAAGAGTGTTATTTTATTTATTTTATTTTATTTATTTTATTTTATTTATTTGTTTCTTGAATATATAGTGGAACAAGATATAAAATCTTATAATTACACCACTAGTAACTCACATAGCCAACATTATCATTTACAATTAAAACTTAAACTGTATTATTAGTTCTGTAAACATAAATTTAAATATAAACATGAAAAGAAAACCACATAAAAACATAAAAAAGAACATAAAAATCATAACTCTAACTAGATTTTAATTATAATAATAATAAGAAGATGGAGATTTTAAATATAATTACAGTCTATAGTAATATTATTTAATTAATTAAATTAAGCCTTATTGCATCAAAGAAAGTGAGTGAGTAATTGCTTTTTAAAATATATTGCGCTACTTATTGATCTCAAATATTGAGGAAGTGCGTTCCACAAACGCATAGAATGTATATAAAATTGACGTTCAGATGTCAGGCAAGAGTGTTGGAATGGAATCAGTATCGTATTTCTATTTGAACGAGAAACTACAAGTCTATCATATAAATAAGACGGTTCAGCTGTATGTATTAGCTTATGCAGAAGGATAAGACAACGAGATTTAAGCAAGTTGTCAAAAGTAATGCCATATATCTTTTAAGGATGCTGCACGACATGATCGTACCGCTTCAAGGCAAACACGTACCGTGCAACATTATTAAACATAACATTAAGTCTCCTTCTACTCACTGAGTCAAAATTGGCAACAATTTCGCAGCCATATAGTATGATTGGAGTGAGATATGTTTTTGTCAGAAGTATTCTTATGTGTAGTGGTGTAAAATGTTGCGTTGACCATAATGCTCTGAGCATCCCATAGACCTTACTAATGCTATTATAAATATGGTTATTCCAAGTTAGCGTCCTATTAAATATTACCCCCAAATTTTTTGCAGTGTCCACATACTCAATGTGACAGTTATTTAGTTCGAGTTTTGGTAAAGATACACTTCGACTTCCTTGGGCTTAGGCACAATCCATTTTTCGATGCCCAGTGTTGTACAGATTTAAAATTTAAATTAAATTTATTTTTCACTAGCAGCTATTACTACTCATATGGATTGGCTTTCCATACTAGTACTATTCATGTGAACCAACTACTTTACGTGTATATACTCACATGCATTTGCATGTACACAGATTTTTCTAGTACAGAAATATACCAGTACTCAAGAGTATTAAGTATTCAAAATATCACTACTGATTTCATTTGGTATATGATTAACTTACTAAGATTTACTTGTTTACTTGTCTTATTTTACGTGTACTAACAAGAACCAATATTTGATTTAAAGAAGCCTTTGGGTATGACGAATATCTACTTTAAAAGTTAATATAAAAGAATATATGCGCCAATTTAGAAATGGTACTTGTGGACACGGCCATAAGTAAGGCTAGTTCTTAAGTAGCTTAAGAAATGCTTTCAAAATCTTATGATTTTAAAACGTTTTTAAAAATTGTGACAAATTATAAATATTTTCCAAAATAAATGGAATATTTTACACATAACGTGCATCCCAATCTATAAATATATTCGCTTATGTGTAGCTATGTAAATGTTTCCCTTCGGAATTTGATTTTGATTTGAATTTCACATGCGTTTCATTTACCGCTCATTTATTTGCAATTAATTAGGCATAACCACATATGTTCAGTCCTTTGCAGCTCAATTGATGACTAGCCTAACAATCTGACTAATTTAAACTAAGAATAATTCTAATGCAAAGTTTATCGTCATCATCAAAGAACTCGCTCAACTTCAAAAATAGCTATTGATTTCAAGAGGATTGTAAAATAGGATAAACAAGGATATTCGTTTTTCTTGATAAGAATATCATTTTTAGTTTTTTTTTGTTTATCTAAAAGTTTTCTAAAGGTGCTTTCAGTGACATTAAAATGATTCCTCTATGATATTTATGCGAAATTAATGGGTTCAAGATGTATAGTTCACTTGCCAACGATTTAATTTGTGAGAATCAGCACTAAAATACCGCTTGATAAGTCTGCTACTGAAATATGCCTCTTAAGGACTTAAACCCAATCGGAGAAGGTAAAAATTTTTCAATATTTTTTTTTAATAAATAATAGAGTGTCTACATTGCAATCAATTTTTTTAAATTTTGTTTAAATTTTTCTGTAAAACTTAACAATCATACATAGCAAAAAATACGTGCACTTCACAAATACAAAACAGAACTAAAAAGCAAACAAAATGAGCCCTTCTTAAAAACTCTGAACTATCAACTCAGTTTTGAATGGTGCATCGCATGTCATCTACTGCAAACTTGTTGCCAATACAACACTCAAGTTGTTGCCATTGCAATTACATTATATGTGCCTTAAAGCCTTTCACATTTTCTTATTTCTACTTTGGCTCTTTCGTTCTATTTAAATATTTAAATTCCTTCTTTGTGATGAATTCTTTATGCATAACCTTACCAACTTTTTGTACCTTATCTGCTACAAGTCATTCGGCAAGTTACCTTTCATTGCAATTTCTTCAAGTGACTTTGACTGCTTGTCAAGTTCCTTTTTTGATAAAAAAAAACGAATAAAAACTTTAACACATGCAAATATGTACGTCTCTTATGACAGCAAGAACAGTGATGCATTCCTAAAAGTTCTATGCAACAACTCTGTAGTATGCACTTAAATTTTCTTTTTCTTGTGATACTATTGCTGCTGCCGATGCTTCAGCTTGAAAGTACTAAAACGACATTATAAAAAGCTGAAAAACTTATTTGCTCGAAATAAAAGTCGATAAAAGTCAGTTCGTTTACTCCAATTCTCAACTTACGCTCTTTACTAACTTTTCTTCCTACTGGGGTCTTGTGATACAGATGTGCAGAGGGTACGGAAGGTTGTTTGTAATCAAGCAAGTGGAGGGACGACTAATAATGATACAATTTCCAGGCGTTTTTTTGATTAGCTGTGTAGACTTACGCTTTGATTTACATATATTCTATAAATAACAACAAGTTTATTAGATATTGACTTCCCGAAAACTAAATGTATACTAATCAGAAGCATTGTTTTTTCCTTGTTCGCTCGCTTCAGTTTTTTTCTTAATGATGCACCAGCAATGCAAATCCCAATGTAAATTTAATGTGAATATAGCCCGTATTGTATGTATAGTATATAGAGTGCTTATGTTTGTTTTTTGTAAAGAGCCACAATTTACTCGTTTTACGTGTTGCGCCCATTGCTGCTGTAATCCATAGTGTGCATCAGGCAATACATTTTTCTGATTATAATGTCAGTTTGAAAATTTTTATTTTTACTAACCAAAACAAAACTTGTAGACATATCATTAACACATATTGGACAGAATTTTCTTATCGATTTTAGCCAAATTAAATTGCTGCAAATTGGCAAAAATTTAAATTAATAATTAAAATATTTGCAGCGGCTACTGTCCATTTAATTGCTATATTCATAGCAATGAGATGTTACCCAGTAACCTCGCTACAGCAAGACCTTACATAAATTATCTGCTGCACATTGCTATCTCTGTCGCACATAAATTAATGTCAAGTGGGTTGTAATTACCACAGTCAACCGTAGCTGTCTGAGTAGCAACATCAGTAGCAACAACAGTTGCCACTTGTAATTTTTTACTAAAAAAAAGATTCATTTAAAACTCACTTAAATATGAGAAAAGATGGAGGGGAGATTTGCATGTCTTACGTCTTGGCGTAGAACTTGGAATGCATAAACTTCGTGAGAAAAAACAGCAGTAGCTATGGCAGCTGAAACTAAAAAAGCGAGCGAGCGACTTGGTTAAATTATTGCTTGAGTCAAAGACAGAGCCAAGTTCTACTTGCAACTTCTTGTATGATTTAGTGTTGGCGCCAAGGAATGAGTGCGCGCGTAACGCACATGATTTCTCATGTAGTAACTGTTGCACAGTGTAACGATTGAAATGCTTAGAATACAGCAAAATTGTAAATTATTAGAAAATTAAAACTTTTTCTGTACCAATTTTCAGAGCCAAAATTATAAGAGATTTAATTCTTAAGTTAATCAGGCCACTGAAATTTTCGCAAAGCTATTGCCATTTATGTCCATACACAAATCACTGTGCCCTATCAAATATCAAGTTGAAGTTGAAAAACACCACTGAATAAAAGCAGCCGCTACATTTGAAGTAATTGAAGAAACAAAAGTGCCAGTAGAAATTTTGCGAACTTGAATTTAGCAAAGATTTTAAAGCAAAAGTAATAGCAGCAACAGCGACAGCAGTCCGTAGTCGCATTCAAATGCAAAGCATTGCTGCATAATTAAAGTGGTCCACAGGTTCATCTCAACATTCAACAGCCCAAGTAGCACCATCCACCTCCAACAATATAGGCACCCTTTGTTACAGTCGTAGTAGCAACAACTTAATGTTTAGCTAACCAGAAAAAGGTCGGAAATATGGTACGCCAAGCAATGAATTGGAGCGCGCCAAACTTTTTGTCGTCCGTCACGTTGTGCGAAACAAACAAAAGTGGGAGGTGAGAAAGTAAGTTTGATTAGAGAGGGGGGTAAAGTTGTGTTGTGGAAAGAAGCTCTTATTCGGTTCTTTGCTAATTTTTTAAAAGGAAAAAAGGAAAATAGAAAATAAACGTGATTTCATCCACTTTGTCTTTTAATAGACAGATGAAAAACTTCTTTTGCATCGGCAGACCTTTTCATTTTTAATTTTAAGACATGGAATTCATGCAGTTTTTTTAGACTCCTATGGCAGACCTTAATGTCATTACTTTTTTAGCAACAGACTCCCATATACACTTTTATTGTTGCTATGGCTCGCTTGTGGAGTTACCAAAATATCTATAAATTATTTTTCTTTTGCATCGTTAACATATTTTTGTACACGTTCAAGGCAGACGCATTTATTCCCAATTGATTTTTTTGAAGGCAGATCCGTTTATTTTCTATACTATGTTTTTTTTGTTTGACGTTTGTTTTGGACTTATCTTTTTAATATAAATCTGCCGTTAAAAATCCAAATTTTAAAATATATCACAGTTTTTTAAGCTTTCGCTTTCTATGACAGATTTTTCTATTGCTGATTTTTCGCTGCAGACCCATCTATAAGAATTTTTCATTTTATTTTTTCAAGGCAGACGTTATTTATTTCATTACAGATTTACCCATCAAGCGTAAAATACATAATATTTAATGTAATGTTTCTTCTATCTACCTATTTTAAAAATTTTTAATCTCACGTTGTGTTAAGCTTCCTCAGAACCCTTCCGTCGAGTACGGTCAATAGCAAGTGCCATTAGTTGTCTTCAACGTTTTACCAATAAATGGTTTCATGATGAACGGCTATGTTTTTTTGCTATTTTGAGTATTTAATTTTAATGCTTGTCGACAGACTTTAATTTATGGTTTACGCAACGTACGAGTATAACCAAATCATTTCAAATTTTGACGTTGATTTGAAACAGAAATTCGATTTTGACGGCATATGGTGATATAAGAAATAGATGTATATTTTTTTTTAAATTTTCTTAATTTCTTCTCATATTTTCAATAATTTATTTATTGTTTTTTTCTAATAAATTATTTTTTATAGTAAGTTAAGAACGGCAAGATCTTCTTTAACCGTTTTGTCAAAATTTGCTCATCACTGCCACCTAAGCTAATTGGGTTCACACATAATTAGGAGCAAAAGCAGCAACTGCACTGCCTGCCTGCTGAAAATGCTCGAAATGGAAATGGAAATTTAAAACATAAAATACAACGGTAGTTGTGTCAAACTGTCCTTTTCACTGTCCGTTTGCATCTTTTACTGCGCTATTCTCAGACGACCGACGATTGTCTGTTTGTCAGTGCCACTATCTTTCTAGCGCTGAATATTCTTTTGAGACTTTGTGGCGTCTGGTGAAGTGTGGGTTGCAGATGGTGGTGGGCGCAAGGCATTTAATTAGTTTCGATGCTGGCGCAGTCGTTCATTCACATCGTTTACATTGGTGTTAGATTTCAAATTGAAATTTCAACTTGATTACTTATTCAATACGACTGCGGCTGTGGCAACCAGACCAAACCAACTGAACAGACCAGGCAGCTGTATCGAGACGAGCCTTAAGACGCGACGCCATGCCTTTGCAGCGTTGCCGAAGCTTTGTTGGAATTTCTAATGAAAATGTGTTAATGAAGTGGTTTTCCAAGCATGAAAGGATTTAATACGGAACGGAAATTGTGAATTGTGTGGTGCACAAATTAGAAATGAAGTGTTTAATTTTCAAATTCAATTTGATTAGGCAATTCAATCTAAATCGAATTGCAAGTGCGATTTGCTATTTGAGAAGGAACATTGTGTGAAGAAGAATACATTTTAGTTTTTATTTATTAAAAATTTATTTATACTTCGTACTTTAAATTATATCTCACTTATAGTTTTGTATTTAAATATTTTGTTTAAATTTTCTTTTATTAAATACATTTTAAAAATTTGTATAATAATATGTATACTTAATTTCAATTGAATTTAATTGTAAAAATCTCTGCAGTTTATTATATCTTAATTTTAAATGTTGTTTTCCTATATTATTTTAAGATAAATTAATTGTACGCGTAAGTCCTTTAAACATAACGTTGCTGATATAAATACAGGAAATTAATATTTTTTTTTAATATTATATGTAAAAAACAAGTATTCTGTATTAACTTAAATGTACAACATTGCTTTATAAAATATGTATAAATTTATACTGTAAATTTTACAAACATATAGCTTTTAATATAATTTGTATGTAATTCATTATATAGTTAACCTTTTACCTTGCTTTAAGGTTAAACTGTACAAAATAAAAAATTTTTATTATAAGAAATAAAAAATCAAATTCTTAACTTATTTCTGAGTGTCCTCGAATCCAATATAAGATTAATCACCAAACATTAACCACAATTCAAAAAATGTTTTTTTTTTGTGTTTGAAATAATCTGTTATATTAATATAAAAAAATATTGTTTAAAGAAAAACAATTTTTCTAAGCCCTCGACACCCCCATAAAACTTGAAAATGTGACCTTAGCTGACTCGGAAATTTATCGAGAACGAATTGTATTCAATTGAAATACCACTTTCAAAAAATTATTCAAATTTAATTTTTGAAAAGTTCAGTACATTAAATATGAAAAGTTGAAACCCAGTGGTACCTCATGAAGTTTTACTTTTTTTATATAAATGAGCGCTATTTCCGGAATTGAAGAAATCCAGAACTATCCTTCCAAAACATTTAAAAATTCATTTATGTTGCAAAAAGTATAAATTTTTTTTTTAAATTGACATTACTTGAAGTGTGAGAGGTTCACTTTAAGATTACAAGTTTGATAAAATGCATACAAAGCATTCAACTTTTTTATGAAATAATTTAAATAGTTTGAAATTTTCTTAGCTTTGAAAATCATTATAAAAAGAGAAGTTTCTCCATTGAACGCTAGGTCGTCATTTTATTCAAAATGGCCTCAAAATAAGCCTTAACAGCATTTGAAAAATAATTTTTAGCTTAAGTTGTGCCGGTAAGCGTGAAAAGTTTTCAACAAAGCTGCATAATCGAAATTCAACTGACACTTCCCAGTGCTGCCAAGTTCAAATCAATGGATTAACGGCCTTCTCTATGTAAAATTTCAACCCTGACACACAATTTTAATTTAAGAAGTTATCAGAACACATTGAGATATAACCTTAGAGTAATTAATGTTTAATATAAATTCAATACTTATCAATATTCAAACTTTTTTTTTTGAATAGTTCAATAGTAGTGATTTTGTTTCAAAGAAGAAAAACAGATTCATATTTAGTAAGAATCCAAGCTTTTGATTAACTTAAAGATCAAAATATTACATTTATTATTTAAAAATAATTTCCGGCTAATGTCCAAAGCATTTAAATACGATGGTTTTGCCCTGCAAAAACTATATAGTGATTTTAATAGTTATTCAAAAACTGAACTGGGATCTTTTTTAAAAGAATTTTTTTCATTACTCTGAATTTTTCTCATAAGTGCGAAAAATGTTATATCACTTATTAAAACTAAATTAAAATTCATAAATGAGCTAAATTATTTTCTTTTGCACTTTCAAGTAAGGACATTTCAAAATATCGATGCAAAACAAATTAATTGCATTTTATCTTTCAGCACTTGAAAGTGGATATTAAAGGCGTAGGCCTGTGTTTTTTAATGCTTAACTTATTGAAATATTTTTGTAATCATTCTAAAGTTGTCAGCGACAAAGCGGTTAGTAAGTCCTTTGTATCATACTGAAAGGATACTTAAGCTCTCAAGGTATTCAATGAAACTCAGTTATAGTCTATATGTATAGGAGCAGAATAATCTTATTTAATTTCATAGAAAGTCTAAAATTCGCTTCAAAAATTTTTAAAACTGAAAATAGTTTTTTTCCAAAATGGAATAAATTTGAAAAAAATTATTTATAAAATATAACAATATTAGTTATAATTTTTAAGAAAACGTGTAACGTCTCTTTATAAACTGTCTGTTCTCTCATAATGCATGACAAGACACAGAATTTTTAAGACTTTTTGATGGCATTTAAGTGATTTACGGTCATATTTGGTACCTTAAAACTATCCACTAGGCTACACTAAAAGCATTTCGCCGGACAAAGACATCTCTTTGCAGTAAAGGGGTCATATTTAAAAAATTTTTAATATCAGAGGACTCAATGAAGTAATAAAATATTTCACTCAATACTGTTTGATTTATATAACTCCATATTGATTGATATATTTTCTATAACTGGAATATACCCACTTAGAAACTTGGTACTCCGAGCTATAGTGTTAGGTTGAATACCTTCGAACAAATACCTAATGATTTACAGAATATCATTTCGTACTACCCATAGTAGAAATATTTTCCAGAAAGACCTTTATATGCTTACGGATGAATTGTGAATAATTTTCAGAAAAGTCGACAACTTTGCGGAAATACCAGGTTTGATTGTTGCGAAATAAATTTTTTATCAACAAAAAACAGCTGCACCGACAACTTTAGAACAAGTAACAAATTCTTAGTAGAAAACTTAACCTAATTCGTTGTAACTTAATTCTACATAAAACTAAAAAATCATGAAATTTTCGAAAGCTTCTCATTTTTAAAAATATTATATTGTGATATGAAACGACTTTTCATATTTTCTAAGTATTTTAATTAAATTCATTAACTACTCCCACTTATAATACACCATTCTTCAAAAAAATGTCTAATTTCAAAACTCTACTTCACCGTCACCTTAATACCACCCTTCACTACCGCTTCAGCGGGTGTAAATCGTCTACTCTGTCCAATGTTATCTTTGCGTTGTATACCCGAGCGTGTGTTGACAATACCAGCTGGAGCACTATTACCACCACCACCACCACCGCTACGTTGTGACTCCCCAAGCGGCCTATATCCACGTATACCCGAATTTGAACGCACTGGCAGTAATGTTACCAATTTTTGTGCCGTCTCTGTAGTTGAAGCTTCAGCAAACTGTGATGACTTTAACATTTCTTCATATTTATTTGGATCGATAACCTCTACTTCTGCCTCACCTACTACCGGTATGACAGCACCAATGCCCTCAGATGAGGTATCCTCCAAAAAAGTGGACATGGGTGGTATAAATGGCGTTTCCGGTTGCTGCAGCAGCGGTAACTCAACAAAATGTTTTGTGGTAGCAGGTGGAAGCGTAGATGTAGTTGAATCACTTTCAGTTGAAGACGTCGAAGCTGCTGTGCTAGCGGGTAGAGGCGTCTCACTTGTTGTTGTCGCAGTGCTGATTGTTGTAGGTGCAGTATATTTGGGGCGTGTATCATTTTTTTGTGTTTGCTTTAACTTGTTCTGTGAGAAAGGTGGCAATTTACCCAACGGCACGCTGGGTGTTATGCCCAATTTGGAAGCCAAAGTATCAAAAATCAGTGATATGTCCTGTATGTTGGTGGCATTGTTAATACGCGTCTTAATGTCATTCAGCGTAAAATTTTCTGTCTTCTCAATGTCCTCGGAGACCCAAGCTTGAAGCGTTTCATTGAAGACACGACGCATGTTGCCAGTGTGACCAAATTTGTTGGTTGAAGAGCTGTTGACAAATTCCCATTTGGAATGTGAGGGGAATAAAATCGAGTCATCGAGTATGGAAGGCGTTTTGTTGTATGTCGGACGTATGCGATTACGTTTTGTGGTATAAGTTTGTGGTGTTGTAGAGAACTTTGGTATTTCAGTTGTGGTGCGTCCTGTCACAGTTGCAATTGCTTTGGTTTGATTTGCTGCAGCTGCTGCCGCTGCCTGTTTGCGCTTCAAAATTATTTCCTTAATATTCATGAAGTTGGGCCTTGTTGTCTGTGTTAGCAGCTCTGAATTTTCATCCACGTCCTTCACTCCCAATAGTATGGGCTTTTCTTGTAGCTCTGCTTCCATTTCAGCTTCAAGCTCCTCCTCATTTTCTGGTTCAATGCGTGACTCTACGCTGACTTCTGTTGCTTCTGTACTTTCAGTACTTTTTGTAGCGTTTTTGCCTTCCGTGGGTAAATTCAATAGATCCATGAAAAAATGACCAATAGAATCTGCCAGCTCAGAGTTTGTGTTCGGTGTGCCAATACGCTGTACTGTTTCAGGATTTGATTTCACCGTAGTACTCGCTGTATCATAGACATCAACCTTCAATGATTCCGGCTTAGATGTAACAGTAGCCACAGTGGGAATGGGTGTGGTTGGTTTTTCACTTGTGCTGTTTTCATTGTTGTCATGCTTCTTCACAATGACACCTCCACCCAGATGTTCAAACTTTTCATCGCCAGCCTCTATGCTAAAAGGTAGCTTGTCATTAGTGCCCAGCGTGGGGTTTAGAGGCCTAAAGGGCGGTATTACAACATCATCTAACAAGGGCACTGGTAAGGGATGTGGCTGCACATTTGCACCAGCACCCAAACGTTCAATGCCATCAGCAGCGGGCATATAGGCTGGATTACCAAAACTGTGATAGAACAACATATCATTGCCGTCTATGTTCTCCTCGCTAGCAATCGGCTTTCGCATTGGATTGCCATAGAAACTTGAAGCATAAGGATCAAAAGGTGATGCCAGCTGTGCAGGCGCTACAGGTGGCACCAAGGGTGAATCTGGTAAGAATGGCAACTCCATTTCATCAATGCGATGTTGTGCCATATCCTGCACCGGCGATGTCTGTACCGAGGTTGGTGGTATTACAGGTGGTAATGGTACCGCAGATGTTGGCAACATTTTTGTAGGTATCGCAGGTGGTGGTCCAGGCAGCAACTCAGGCACTTCACGATGAATGGGACGCCAAGGTTGTGTATCTAAAATTGGCACTGAAGTGAAGAGGTTGGTATCTAACTTTGGCACCGTAAGCGTGGTGATAGCTGGAAAGGTGAATGATGGAATAGTGGTTGTTGTTGTAGCGGGCGTACTTGTTGTTGTAGAAGTGCTGGTAGTACTCGCTGTTGTGGTAGTTATTGTGGGAGTAGTAGTAGTTGTAGTAGGCCTTGGAGTAGTTGTCGTCGAAGTTGTTGTTGTAGTCGTTGTAGTTGTGCTCGAACTGCTGCTGCTCGCAAACGGTGTTGTTGTCACGAAATACTTTGTCGTTTGTTGTTGTTGTGGTATAATCGTGGTTAGCTTTTCGATGGACGGTTTCTTCGGTTTTACACGTAGCGAGTATGGCGTCACTGCTTTCGCTGGTAGATTGCTATATGCTTTTGTTGGTGGCGCCTTCTTGCGTGCAATATCCGCATCAGTTTTTGTTATTTCAAAGGAGCCCTCAAATGAACCCTGTATCACAGGTGCATTTTCCACATCAACTTCAGGCTCATCATCAGCTGAATGTGTGCGTGGTGAGCTCCGCATTGGTACCGTTGTCGTTGGTGGTTTCGATAGCAGTGATGGTGAATTGCCGCCCTTTTTCATAAGTCTCTTTTCAAGTTGTGTCTGGCTCGTGGGCACAGATTGCTGAAGAATAAATAAATGTGAATTCAGAAAATTCAAATTACAAAGCTATCAATACTTACTACCTCTTTGAAAAGCGATGCAGATTTGACAATTTGTTCATCCAAAATTCGTTTGATTTCTACTGATTCGGCATCTATGCGCAGTGAACGATAGAGTGATTTTATCGCTGTAGTTTCCACAAAGAGTGACTCCTTAATGTACTCCTCAACGCTATGTATATTTCTGTAAGTTTTGTGTAAAAAAAAAGGTAATCACTCTTACTATCAACATAAATTTCTACTTTACTTACTGTGGCAATTTTCTCACATCCAAAAATGTACGGAAAAATACCTTGATCAAAGGACCTTCGCCGAAACCCCAAATATCTGTTCGTAGCGGCACCAAGCCATTATCAGTCAAAGCACGCTCCACAAAACGTTTATAATACTCGATTTTCTGCTTGTACGTAGTCGTGTGGTTGTACTTGAGTCCCGTTGAAAATAGATCACCCTTGGCTATGCGAAATGAGCCTTCAAAACCAAGCACAGCTATTTATTAGAAGAAAATGTTAAGAGATTCTTGAGGCATCACCTATATAAGCTTTTCTACTTACGATCATCCAGATGCGCTTTGATTGTGCTGAAGTAGAAAGCTAAGCCTGCTATTGAGACCACCGCCAGGAGGACAATAAAAGCTGCAGTTGTCAGTATTATTGAAAATGATTTGGTCTTCTGATAGTTATTTTGTGTCTTCGTTGAGAAGGTTGATGGTGCTATGTTGCGACCATCTCGCCATATACCCCATGAATTGTAACCATATTGACTGCTTATGCTGTGGTCATTTGTGTACGAGGGCTGTTTATTCATATGATAGTAGGCGCCGAGTGTTGAGCGACGTCCCATTGTGTTTTGATAGTTATAATCAGCGGGCTGAAATAAGAGAACGATTTTGATTATTAAAATAATGACTTCAGTTTAATTTTGACTTAAATATTTTTGCATTGAGCAGTTTCAATAGCACTGTCTGTAAAGTTCTTCGTAATGATATTTTATATTCATAGCAAAAGATATAAGATCAGATTATCACCAGAGAATGGTTTCTTGCAACAGAAGACAAGCAAAGTACAAATTTTGCAATAAAGGCAATATAAGTTCCCTATAAATATCCATAGAAAAAAATGATTAGAAGCTGAAAGAGTATTATAACATCTTATAGAATCTCATGAGATATTTTTTTTTTAAGTTTCGTAAGCCTTGGAAAAAAATTTCTAAAACTCAATGAAAGCTTTTCTTAACAAATTTTATGTGAACTAAATATCAAAAAGATAATTTCTAACAGTCGCCAGTAATTCAAAATATTGTAAAATTTATGTAGATTACAAAGGATTTGTTATAAAATCTCATGAGACTTAGCTTAAGTGCCAGTAACGCTTTCGAGATGAGTAATTCAAAATTTTTTCGTACGATTATGTTGATTTTGTTAAACGTTTGCTTAAACAAAGTGTTGGTTTCTTGAAAAACGAAATAGCTCAAAATACCTATTCATTTACTGGCAATTCTTTTATTACTGATAATTTGAGATATTTCAAAATAAATTTTCTAGCAATTTTTTGTAAAAGTTCATTGTTGCTTAATAAAAATCTCATTTAGCACTCCTGAAGCAAATAATATCTCTCACAAACATTTTTGCAGCTTTTGCTTTTTCAGAGTTTCGGAGAGCCAAGGAAAGCTTTCTTAAAATCTCATGAGACTTTAAACGACATAACTTTTTATTTAGTGCCTTGATGAATTTAAAGAAAAGTAAGGAAAAGTCGGAAAGAAGAAAAAGAAATTTATCTTATTAGACTTTGGTTGCGAATATTTTTTTAGCCTCCTACACTAAATATTGAACAATGTATTACTTTCAGAAATTTTTCTTAAGATATTATTGTGACACTTCATTAAAATACTAGACAGATATAGAATAATTTTAAAGCGTTCAGTTTTTTATAAATTTCATGAGAATTTCTTGAAAATCACATGAGAACTTTGATTAATTTCTTTTTTTTTTTATCTCAGGAGAATTTTAAAAATATTTGAATAATTACCATGCAATTCGGAACAGTTCATGAGCGTTTTTTTTTATTTTAATATCATGAGAAGCTTTGTAAAGCATGAAAATTTTATGAATATTTTAAGTCATAATTTTTTTCTAAAAGCTTGCAAAAAATTTGCAAAAGAAAATATTTTTGGCGAAATTGCATGTCATTTGTGAAAACTACTAATGAAATTTTACAAAAAAATCGCTTGAAATATTTTGAAAACATTAAATTTAATTTATTATTAACCGAAAATTTCATAATTTATTGATTTATTATATTTTTAATTTCCAATTCAAGGACTTGTTGTATCAAATCATCAAATTCTACACTACAAAATTATTGACAGTGAAAACTCTACATAGCTCGTTAGGACTGCGAACAGTTGACACTGCGCCTAGCTGTTGCGCATGCGTAGCCATGCTCTCAACTACGCATTACAACATTCTCTTAGTAACTCTCTTTCGTATACCACAACAGGTGAATCACCTGTTCTCTACCACACAGTAGACTCTTAGTAGCACCGGCCCTTAGCAAACATACCGCAGGGCTAAACAACAGCAGATAAAATAGAAGCAAAGTGAAACAAATAAAATAAATACGAAAAAAATGTATTTAGCAGCATAAAACAAGCAAAGAAAAATTGTGTGATTTCGCGTAAAAGCGAAACAAAACCGACTTTGGAACGTAGATGCGAAAGACGAAGACATAAAGTAGAAAGCAACGTGGTAGCCACAAACGAACCCAACAGACATTGTGTGTACGTTCTATGCCTCGAAAGAGAAGTCATTCACCTCGATGTGGCTGCTGCCGTTGCATTTTGAATGTTTGTGCGTTTGCTTAAGAAATTAACAGCGGAAAAAAATAAATAGAGGTTTCGGTTAGTTTTTTGGGTTTCTTTTAGGACTCTTCTTATTTGGGTGTCAAAAAATTTTAAGCTGATGGTACACTTTTTATGCAAGTCACAAAGAGCGAGGTGATGAGTCTTAAGTGTATGAAAACAATAAACTACAAAACTGCTACGAAAATGTCAAGCACAATTTTGTAGAAGTAATGTATAAATTAAAAAATGAACTCATCGCTAGCTTTTTTCTAAATGTTATAGCTTAAACTATGACCAGATCAAACTATTCGACATAGAAATTTGAAATTGAAATGATTTGTGTTGAAGCATTATCAGTTGACACCGTATTGCTTAACTTTAAAATATATGAAGCTCGTGCCTTTCTCTGATATATATTTATGGCGCACATTGGAAAACGTGAACCCGCGAAAACATTTTCTTCCCCAAAACGTGAACACTGTATTTTTAACATTGACTATTCTAAAACGTGAACATAAAGTTACTCAATATTTCAACATAAAAATACACTGCTACTTTTTAAGACTTCGGGGAACCCCATAACAATGACAACACGTAATATTTGGTATTTGATACGTGTGCGTGTACGTATTGCCATCATCCCTTATTCAGCTGCTGGTTTTTTTCTTGTATCACATGGTCCGATCAAAGAAAGCAAAGGTTTTAGCTTTTAGATAAAAAAGGCAGAAATTTTATACAGCCTAAAAACCGTGAACATCTTCGGTTATAATTAGTTCATGTTTTCCAATGTGCACTAAATTTCATTTGGTTTTAAATACCAATTCTCAATACATCAATTTAAATTGTTTTCTCAGTGTAAATTCTGCTGTTCAGATATTGTAAGACTTGTTACAAGCGACCATAATATCAATGATAAGTGGGCGTGACAATTCCAATTAAATAATATTTTTCGAAATTCATATATTTTCAAGAAGATTCTACACATACACCATTTGCACATAAAATGTAATGGAAATCGAAAAAACTGTAAACTAAATTGATGCCGTAATAGCTTAAGAAACTACTGCTTTTATTCAATGCCATGACAGCATAATTAAAGAAACGCGCGCGCATGTCACGAATTTCTAACAGTTAATTTTAGTTTAATATTTATTTCTTGAAAGCGTTAGTTTAACTTCAACAACAAATTTGTTTTATTATGTTAAACAAACGCATGTTTTGCCAATGTCAACAACAGCAATTTTTAAGAAATGAAAACTAAACAATAAACCAAAAAGCAACAACATGACAGTTACAAAGAGGTAACACTGCCACTGTTGACACATTTCCTTTTGAAATTGCCTGCTTTGGTTTGAATTCTTATTTTTCCTCTTGCACTCGTAATCAAATTTTCTTATTTTCATTTCATGCTGCTGCAATTTTAAGTTTTTCATGCAGCCACTTGCATTTCAACTGCCGCCACATGTTATGGAAGTGTCACATGAGCTGTCATTTTGACAGCACGCTGCATTTGGGTGTTGCCAAGTTGTCACTGTATGGGAGTTGTTGCGTGGTTTTATTTCTTTTCGGTTTTTGGCTGCAATGTCACAATGTCATGTTACTTCTTCTTATACGAAGAGTATGCGTGGTTTTTTATTTGAGTTTTTTATTAGAATTTCTTCGGAAGCACTTTTTGGTAACCCACTTGTTGCTTTGATTTCCAAATGAGTGCTACACGCAAACATACATTCAAGTAAGCCAGTGGGATTTTCTTTTTTAAGAGCAATGTCAGAGTTGACAATTACAATATGAAATGAAAAAGTTGTATATTGCTAGTTTTTTTTTAAGTCTTCATATATCAAAACAAAATTAAGCACTTCTTAAGAATAACAACAAAATTTTGTTTGCATGAATTCAATTTCCAGCCGCACTAGACCAAAACCAGCTCAATCAAAGGAGAAAAAAAATCATAAGCAACAAAGTAGCAAAGCAACCACAGAAAATATGAAAAGAAAATAAACTAAAGAAAATGGACAAAGTCCAGAAAACTATGGTCGAAAACAACAAACCGCAAAAACCGGCGAATGTCGATGGAATAGCAAAATTATAAAAATTAAACTTTAAGTAGACGCACAGAAAACATAAGAAAAAGAAAATATAATATGAAAAGCAATGTATACCAAAGTGGTTAATAATCGCGTAGTAAAATATGGCCAAAGTGGTGGCAACAACAACCGTAACAAAAACGACAACAATTACAGATAGCAAAATAAAAGGATTGAGTTATAGACAATAGCGAGATACAAGCGAAGAAAATGAAAAGATTGAGAGATAAACAGCCAGACAGCAAGATATTGAGTGGAAGAATAAACCTCACTCCAAATAAATAAAAGATAGGCGAACATGCATTAAGAGACTCCAGAAGCTTCGAGTGTGTCATGGCTAGCAAATATGTAGCTTCAAAGAATTATTTACTTATGAGCTGTTTGACTGAATCGACCTATTGATTTATTTTCTTTAAATGCCATTTATTCCTACACTTAGGCACAAATAGTAGAATATTAAAAGTTTCCTAGGCTCGGACTTGAATTCAATTTTAACTGTTATTAAAGAAGTTGTATTTTTAACCCGAAAAATTGTAGATTTATAGCAAAAATATTTTGAGTGCATTTTTTTTATATTTCAAGATCTTTAAAAAAATATATCCACACTTTACTCAAAGCCTCAAGGTATGTGCAAAGCGGTCCAGTCATATTCAACGCATGGTCTGCACAGTGACAGCATTTGGCTTTTGTGGTAATGTACTGAGCTGAAGCTTAGAATGTACTTTATGGAGGGTGATATACATATGTAATGATGTAATTCTGTCATCGACACAAAAATTTAAAAAATTTGAAAAAATGGTTTTGTCAGGGATGCTTAAACAAAAGTTAGCTTTGGAAAAATATCTTCAAATGTATGCTGATGAGTTTGCCTTAATCGATTCTACAAATATTGCCGAGCCTGACCTGCTGTCCTTTGTTAATCCATTCGTATACCAGACAAGATTCTTAAGAGTAGGTTAAAGTTTTTTTTTCCTTTTACTATGATCTGAATGGAAAAGCATTGATAGGCCAGCAGCTGGCGACAGAAATTTGATTCTGATTGAACCACTAAGCACTTTAAGAATTCGAACATAATATGCTTATTCAATAATATTTGGGTAAAATGAGCATTGACGTCTGGGGCATTTTGAAGAAAAACTAATTTGAAATTGCAATAAAAAATAGATATTTCTAATGAATCGATCCACGCACGCTACACTTAATATATCAAATTTTTAGAAAAAAGAAACCATCAGAAGCACTTGGCGAAACTCCCACTCTCATATGTGTAGAAAGAAAACTTCTTGGCGTCAATCGAACAATATTTGCCATGTATATCACATCAGTACTTATAAAGTGAATTTCATCGGCAAATCATCAGCGTAATTGTAAGAAGAGGCCTAAGAGTACATGACAATTTTCAAAAAAGTATTATTATATACTGAACCTATCATGTCATTAGGCGTCGCATTGCACGTATGCCGAAGAAGAATCGTTCCAATTTATTTCATTGTATTGATAAATCAGTGAGCGAACTTTCTATTATAGTGTGAGGTATGAGTCCCTCCCATTTAGTCAATTGAGATTTTTATAAAGGAAGAGCAATTTGTTTTTGAAAAGGATTGTTTTATCGAGCTTTAATTTGTTACAAATAACAACATTCATATGGTAGCTGCATTACATTTTATATGAATTATTTTTACGTCTTTACATTTTATATGAATTATTTTTACGTCTTAACATATTTTTTAATCATTATAAAGCTACAAAAAACATAAGGCACACCCTCTCATTGTTAAACAGTGATTACCAACATGTTGCATAGCATTGTAAATTTGAAAATGCAACTAGTAAAGGAGTTACCTTCGGCCAGGCCGAAAGTCACATACCCTACACTGCATTGAAAGTGCTTTTTAAATAGATGTTAAAAAATGTTGAAGAAGTTGAATAAGTCGAAAATAATGTAAAAAGGTTCAAAAATGTTGAAAAGTGTTAGAAAAAACTGAAAATGCTGAAAATATATAAAAACCATTGAAAAAAGTTGAAAGAAATTGAATAAGTCGAAAAATATGAAAAATGCTGAAAAATTAATAAAAAAATCGAAGAAAATGTTGAATGAAATTGAATGGAAACAGGTAAAAGGTTGAAAATTTCGAAAAAATAAAGGAAATCTTGAAAAAAATAGAATAGAAATGTAAAACACGAAATATGGCACGCCCACTTTACCAATTCCGCCCACTTTTGCTTCAATAAATGATATTCGTGATTGACATGCACAAACCAAATTTTATCACAATAGCTTGTATAGTTTGCGATATGTGCCGTAATTATTCTTAAAATTTAGGGCGGTGACATACCCACTGGTACAATACCGTCCGATTTTGATCCAAAAATAGCCTTCCATACACAAACCTCTTACACCAAAGTTCAGTATGATTGCTCATATATTTCGATAGTTATGCCACTTAAGGCACTTTAGTTGTATGAGAGGTGCCACGCCCACTGGTGCTATTTCGCCAGCTTTTGATTCATATGTACCTAATACCCAGTAAACCACTTACATCAAATTTCAAATCAATTGCTCCAATAGTTCACTTGAAATAACAATTTTAACTTTGTGTTAATGAAGGAGGTGCCACACCCACCGGCACTATTGTGCCAAAATTTTGCAAGAAGACACCTTTTAGCGAGTATATCTGCCATATTAAATTTCATAGCGATTGCGTTGTTAGTTCTCTTTTTATAACGTTTATAAATATTGTAGGCTGTGCCACGCCCTTCAATGAAATTTTCCAGAATATTAACGAAACTTGTATTGATGACTACTTTTAGTGGTATCATCCCTAAACTTTTTATGAAAATCTTATGTGGCAATTTGGAGATATACGAAATCCAAATTTTCAATTGCTAAAAAATGCCACGCCCACTTTTACAATTCTGCCCATTTTATGCGCAATTCGAGATTTATAAGATCTGCATTCGTGTACCAAATTTCATCACAATATCTTGCACGGTTTACGAGCTATGGCGCAATGAAAGATAAAATTTAGGGCTGTGCCACGCCCCTCTAAGAGCCCTTGCAAACTTAAAACCTAGCCTGATCCTAATTTTGTTCTTATCTTCACTAAATCAGCAAGTTTCATCAAAATCGCAGAAACTTTTTTCAAAATGGACTAGGGTATATTTACATAGAGTATGGGCGGAAGGCGTGGCCGTTAACCGATTTCGCCCATTTTTATATGCTAGCAGCTTGCAAGAAGGTTTGACCTGTGTGATAAATTTCATTCAATTAGCTTGCTTAGTTTTTGCGTAAACCTGATTTCAACAGACAGACAGACAGACAGACGGACAGACAGACAGATAGACAGACAGACGGACATAGCTATATCGACTCAGGTGGTGACGCTGATCAAGAATATATATACTTTTCCATACCTGCCACGCCCCCTTCTATGCGTTACAAACGGAATGACAAAGTGAATATACCCTCCGTGTAGGGTATAATAATCAACAATTTGTAATAATGGGATCGTATGCATGCAGTAAGTAATGTCGGCTAAAATGAACAGCAACAGAATACAAAAGACAGTTAAAATTAACAAACAGAGAAAAACTCTATAGCTAAGAACGCTTGCAGTTGAAGCAGTAGGGAAAAAAATGTTAGTAAATAAATGAAAAGAAGTTCGTTGAACTGCACTGCCTGCTGCAACATAAGAGCAAAGATGCTGATGATGCTAATTCTATGCCAATGCTATCTACATGCTATCCACACAACGATGATGATGTTGAACATCATAACGATGATTGTAGTGATGTTTCTGTTAATGTTACTGATGATTTGCTTCATAATAATAGCAACAACATCATTGGCAACTAGGATTTAACTTCAACTCATATATCAGCTAAATTGATTGCTGCCGCAGTAGCAACAGCAGCACGCCACTTGCAATCAAGCAAACACTGACTGACAACAGTTGCAGCACAATTAAACACAAGGCAACTAAAGAACAAAATAAATAGCTGACTGCAATCATCAGTAGTTGATGATTGCGCTGAGGCAGAGTCAAATGCAGAAACGAAGCCACTTTCGTTAATATAAATGAATGAAATATGTTGCAAGTAATAAAAAAAATTGTGCTACAGAAAGTAGATCTTGCTACTTTGTATATAAATTTAACTAAATTAAGTCTTAAATTAGATATTTGGATGCCCACTCCAGCACTCAACAATTTTCTAAAAAAATTTACTTGCTGCTTTACTTTTATTTTGAGTAAATACTCGGCTTTATAAATAAATACTTTTTGCACAGAATTTTGCAGTTGAAACTCAATTGTATTTAAAAAAATCTTTGTTAAAACTTTTGAGTTTAGAATTATATTTAAAAAATTCAGGCTTGTTAAAAATAATCCATAAAAAGCACATTACTATAAAATTTTTTAAATCTTCATATTTATATTATACTTCATAAATTCCACAACAAGAATTTTCTATGCAATTCATGCAAGTAATTTTTTTCATCCCTTCCTGCGACTATCTATGCCCTTATCATGCGGTGAGATTCATAAGATGATTGAAAAAAGAAAGATACTCACTTTGCAGATACGAAGCAACCTAATCAGCATTTCCGCCGGTTAAGCAAAACCAAATAAATGAAATGAATGAGCAGAAAAAAAAGATACAAGTTGCATCAGTTGCAGCAAAACATTAGTGAAAAAAAAAAGTTTTAAAATGGTTATTTGAAAAAAATATCGATATGTTGTAAGAAGTACAATTTTTTGATATATTCAGATATCGTTCAAAATAAACTGCTTAAAAGCTTATTAAAAAATTTCTGAAATTCTTATAGTATTTCGCTAAAAAACTTTACAAAAAATATGGTTCAAATATTGGCATGGTAAAATATTTCGATTTGATTCTGATTTGAGCCTATGAACGCATTTTTTGATTTTGACTTCGTGTAGCAATAAAACGTAGCCGAATAGGCTCAATAGTCCAGCTAAATCTTTTGGGAAGGTCCTTATAGCTTGGGAACCTCTCTCTCGAGATCACAAATATGGCTATCGTAAGCGAGATAATTAATTGAACATAGTTTTAGAGATATTGTGGGATTTTTATTTAAAAAAAAAATATTTCGAGGCTTATACATATAATTGACATTTATCCTTGCTAAAAAATTAAGATATCTTGATTTATATTCCTTAAATAAACATGCATACTGTAGCATATCTTTCTTTCATATCTAGTTGTAGATATTTATCATCCCCTTAGATAATATCTAAAGTCCTTACAAAATCAAATTTTTTTTTTATTATTATACGAGTAAGCTTTTAGACCACCAGAAATCAACTTTCACTTAAACTTCTCAAAAAATTTATAATAATTAAGAAAAGCTGCTCACACTGATGTGACGTCGATCGCTGACATTTTAAAATTATTTCATTGATCGAAGTTTGTTTAGAGGGGCTTACCTGTAGATTGGTAAAATTTTTTTGTTTTATCATGAATTTAATTTCTTACAGCTTTCAAAACTAAAGAAAATGTTATTTGAAAAACTCCAAATCTCAAAAATTTATTTTTAATGAATATAATGAATGGCAAAATCCTTAAAATTAGTAAAAGTATCGTTAAAACAAAATACAGCATCGTTTAGCAACTCACGACCTCATACATAAATCCGACCCAAATGACTCCCTTTTGTGGTGACTGACTCACATTTAGCTTCTAGCGCTCTACACAGCTTAGAAATGTTAATGAGTTGCCAGCTTGTAATAATTTGTTTACATATTTGCTTTGCATTTCCAGCGCTGTTCCGGCTCACATTTAATCTTTTCAAAGAAAATGAAAAAAAAAACATTTTCTTTCATTTTTATAACTTTTTTGATTTTATATTTTCCCATTGCGATTGCTACTGGTTCCACCTCATTCAAATGTCTGCTGCTAATCTGGCACGCATCTAACTTGAGGCGAATTATTTCTGTGGTTTTTTTTTAAATTTTTCTTGTTCTTGTTTTTTCAAAAAAAAAAAAAAAACAGAACATTTTTTTTTTTGTGCTTTTAAATTAACTTTTCGCATATCCTGCGGCCAAATGTTCTATAATGCCATATTTTTGCGCTGTAGCATTTTTGACTACATCATAGCATTTCGCCAACGGAACTAAGCATTTAAATATTTGATTTTGTTATAAGTGTTGCCATCGTAATTTTATGCAAATGCCTTAAGCGTCCAACGTAACGTAGCTTAGTGTTACCTACGCAGCACAGCATGAGCGGTAAAAGTTGCGACAATGTAAAATTTTGTCACTAATATTTTTAAAATAATAGAAAGATTATTAAAAAAAAAAGAATGAAAATTTGCATTTTTATAAGAATGTGCGTAAATTGGAAAAATGCGAAAAATTTAGAACTTTGGATATATAGCGTCGATGCTGATTGTGTGCGCTTGATTTGCTGTTATGCAAAATATGTTAACTGTTAAGAAATATAAATTATCAATGTTCAATATGACTAGAGATTAAATATATATATTAAATATGTTGAAAGTTTTTGCTGTTTAAATCTTATTCCTATTGAAATTATAAGTAATGATATGAAATTCAATTTTATATATCTGAATCAATCCAAAATCAGTCTTACGAATTTTCAGAGTTTGTGCAGACTTCTTTTATGGACGACCCTTAAATGACTCTTCGTTGAGAAGAAGAACTCAAGTAACTTTAAATCAACTCAACGAAGAGTGAAAAATAAATGGCTCCTATTTTGATAAGGCCAAATTTTGAAAAAGTCAAAAAAGTATTGAATCAGTCGAAAAAAATTGAAATTAAAAAATTTTATAGAAATCGAAACTCTCAACATTTTTGAATGATTCGTAACTTTTCTTTTGTGGTTTTCTAGAAAGTCAGCGTTAATTTAAAAAATTATGATGACAAATTCTATGCGTTTACAATTCTTCCAAAAGCCTTCATCAAAAACAAAATAGCTAATGCAGATTTCAAATATTCGACATTTTGAGAAAGCGCTCAAAATATTATTTGTTTTCAAAACTCCCAAAACAAAAATTTTTCTCTAGCAATAATAATAATAGTAGTAATTAGTAATAGAGTTTAGCTACTACAGCTATTAGCCTTCTTAGCAATTTAGCTTGAAGCTTTTAACAAAGGTTAAAGCTTATTAATAAATTATGGAAATGAAAAAATTGTACATGCAATTAATTTATTATATTTTTATAATTTTTTTCTTAGCTTTATCGCACTTTCTCAACATTCCCACTCAGACCATGTGTATAAAAGCACACAACTGCATGATTACAATTGTATGGAATCTATTCATATGGTCTAAAGAATAAAATGTTAGAAAAAATTTACCCATCATGCTGTGGGGCTCGGACAACACAAACATAAAGACCAACAATCACCATGCTACAAAATTAACTATAGTTATTTTTCCATCTTAGCTTGAGTTGACCTTTTGACAAGCTAATATTATATACATCGCAATTATTAATGAGAAAAGTCATGCGATTAAAAGGAGCTGTAGCCATATAATTAGTTCTACTGACTGGTTGGTAAAATATCTGATATGAGTTACGATTACTCCTACGATTGGTGTTAAAACGAATATAACTAAGAAGCTCTGGCGCAGCAACCGACCCTGTCACAAGCTGATGCAAGTTAAGTATATATGCATATGTAATAACTTTAAACGATCCTCATAAGGAGGAAGGTTTAAGGGGTCATTCCAATTTAAGCCTTTGAGAGCAAAGCGCACAAATTTGTTTTGAATTCGTTCTACTCTATCAATATGTATATTATAATATGGAGACCAAACTTGGCAAGCATACTCTAATTGAGGACGCACAATTGTATTATATAAAGTTACTGTTACTAAAGGCTATCAAATTCCTTTGCCCATCGCTTTATAAAACCAAGTAATGACGAGGCCTTCTTACAGATTGTATAAATGTGTTCATTAAACGTCAATTTAGCATCAACATGTATATCAAGGTCTTTGACTATATCGACACGACAGATTTTCTTATCATTAAGTATATAATCAAGTTCCACATTAATTTTCTTTCTAGAGAAGATCATAGTTTGGCATTTGTCAGGATTTAAATGTAAGCTATTTTTAAAACACCAAACTTCAAATGATTTCAGGTCAGACTGAAGGGCAAAGATATCATCATCCACCTTCACAGATCTGTAAATTTTCATATCATCAGCATATATAAAATCATTTATAGCCAAAATAAACAGGAGCGGCCCCAGGTGACTTCCTTGCGGAACACCTGAAAATGCTGTAAAAGGGGAAGACAACACCTCTCGAAATCTTATTCGATAAGAACGATCAAATAAACAAGATTCAATCCATCTGACAAAACTTATAGGAAATCCTAGTTTCTTTAATTTAAACAAAATCAAGCTATGTGGTAACTTGTCAAATGCTTTACTAAAGTCGGTGTAGCTACAGTCTACTTGTGCTCCAGAATCTATTGAACTTAAAGCAAAAGACGTGAAATCAAGAAGGTTGGAAACTGTAGATCTGCCATTAACAAAACCATGCTGACGAGTCGTTATGACTTCACCACAGCACACCTTAACTTCATCGTAAATGATCCGCTCAAAAAGCTTTGGGAGTGATGATAACTTGGCTAAGGGCCTGTAAATAGAAAAATCATTTTTAGTCCTTTTTTAAAAATAGGACTTATAAAAGATTCCTTCCAAAATTTAGGAAAATAGCTAACATTGACAGATTTATTAAAAAGAAAACTGAGTGGTTGACTCAGGATATGACAACAATTAATTAAAACTGCGGCTGGAATACCATCAGGTCCAGAACCAAAATCATCATCAAGGGATGTAATATATTTTACTATGAGTTCAGGGGTAAAAGATATTGCACCAAATGGAACCTTAGGATCAGTATTCATATATTCAAAATAGTTGACATCAGGGCTAAATACATCAGTTGAAAAAGATTTTTGGAACAAATTAGCAAATAACCCAGCTATAATTTGGGGATCACTGGTGAGCCCGTCATCAGTTTTGAATTCAGATGGGAGACCATCCGACCTTTTTTTAGAACTAATGAATCCCAAAAATTTTTTGGGGTCATGAAGAATATAAAAAAGTTGATAACTTATGCTACTCGCCCATGGCAAAACTTTCTTCATTATCCAAATCACGCAGCCACCACAAAACGAAAAAATCTTAAATGTGCATTACCAGGAATAAGAAAAAAAACTCTTGTTGTCTTCTAACAAAAGTTAGTGATATAATGCACAACCGCATGCTGAAAACACATACTAGAAACAACGTAAGGCAACACACATACTGAGACAGCAACAAGCAGCATCAACATTGTCAATGCAATCAACGCAACACAACAAATGACGACCAGAGAGTGAGAAAAAACGAAAGGCTGCAGCAGCAGCAACACAAATCTGCTGGTAACATGTGATGTCTTGACTTGACTTGCTGTCACGGATTTACTTTGGCGTGGTGGCTTCCAGCTTCACTTTTACTCCTTGTTGTCTTCTTCTTTCTTATGCTTTGTGTTTTATTTGAATGCTTAACGCATTTTTCAACTGCAATTTACTTCAATTGTTGATGTAGCTGCTGTTGCTGCAACCACTTGTGCAGCTGTTAGTTGCTCATTTTGTTGTTGTTGCTGTACTGTTGTTAACACTGTTGTAATCCTTAATGTATGTTGCTGCTTGAGTTTCTTTTGTGAAAAGTTGCAACGATGCGAAAAAAAAATTCCTAAAGAAAGCGCAATTTGCGCTGCCATTGTTGGCAGAAAAGATTTAAATTGCGTCTCAGGGGGTAACTCCAGATTTTAGATTTTTATGGTTGTTGTGTGTAAAAATATAGTTTTGAAAATTTAATTCGTGTTTTTTTTAAACTCAACTGGAACTCTTTTCGCTGCATTAAGTTTGTTAATATATTGATAGAAAACTGCACCGCTCTATTTCACCTTACAAAATCCACCCTAACTGATAACCGACTTCTTGTTGTTTTTATTTAATTTTGCTACAAAATCCAATATCTCTATTTAATGAAAGGAATTCCTATGATTTAAACGTGAATGCAAATAAAATTAACAATTGCAATGAAAAACTTCATAAAAAGTTTGTTTCATAAAAAGACAACGACATTTCATTCTTCGTACAATTAATCAACCATACCTACTGTGTACATAAAACCTGAAATTTTTACAAGCTTAATATCCGCTACAGCATTTTGATCATAATTTCAGCAAGTATATAAAATTGTCATAAATATTCAGAAAAAAAAGGACACTCATAAAAAAAAAGGACTTACGCATAAAAATAAACATAAAGTTGTCCGAAATTGCTCAAATTCTGCTTACTTCCTACACTTTTTTTTTTCATTTTTTGTTTATTTTCGCTATGGTTGTCGTTGAGGGCGACCAGTAAACAAAAAAAATTATTAAATTCCCACTGAAAAATCACCACCATAACAACGACAAAGGACTTAAACAGCAACCATTATGATTAACCGTGATAAACATCAAAGCTTTCAGTGAAACTTTACACTGAGAAAAAGTATTTAACTTTCATTTGCAGATACAGAAAGTAATTGTATTAGGGTGGTCCAGAGAATAGAAAGATCATGTTCTCATAGCTTACTTTTTCAGTTACCAAATCTTCAACAGAACCATCAACTTTATTATTTTAGATCCTTTAAAGCTCCCAAGTCTAAAGTTAAAGCACCAATTTTCTTGAAAATATTCATTAACGTTGCTGATCCAAAGCTGCTCAATTTATGTTCAAGTAATTCTGACTCTACTCTTAAACTCCCTCAATATCATAAGTAATGCATTGAAGCTACTTTTTCATATGAAAATCTTTTTAAGTGCACTTTACAGCAAACAAGAATTTTGCAGTGGATGCTGAATGGAAGTTCCTTAAAAAATTGCACATTATGAAAAGAAATACCACTTCACCTTCTGGACCTTTACTTGACAACATGACTAACTAACTGGCTGATGACTTAAAGCTTATGTTATAGCAACAACAATTTTCATGTACCAAACACAGCTGCTTCCTTATAAGAAACTACTGCGTCTTCTTGCCAACATATACTACTTGAGCATTATCTATGCTTAGTGTAAAATGAACGTCTAAAATAACCCTCTATGCTAGGGGGATAAAATGTCAAAGCAACAAAAAACATTGCAAACGAAAAAGAAGACAAAAAAATTTAGCAAGAAGTCAAATCAAGATGACGATGACGATGACGATGACGATGACGATGACGATGACGATGACGATGACGATGACGATGACGATGACGATGACGATGACGATGACGATGACGATGACGATGGTGATGCCGCCGTTGATAAGCAGCCTAGGCAACTTCAAGCAAATTTTTGTGATAAGCAGCAACAGTGGTGCTTCCTGTGTCATGATTGCACTTGCGCTGCCACTTGCCACTCTGCTAAGGGTCTCTTTGGGGGAAGTGAAGTCAAGCAAAGTTGAGTGAAGGCGTTCATCTTAAATGGCATAACATCAGCTCTATACAGCGCGCTCACTAATAATGGCGCTGTTTTGTGCTGAATATGAAATTGAGCTCTGTTTATTATTAGTAAAACGAGAGCAAACAATTTCGGTGAAGCTAATAATTGTTAGCATGAAGCATTGTGTGTATTTACCTACGTTGATAATACTGACAATGATGATGATGATGATGTTGCTGATGAAAATCGTTTGGGATAAACGTTTTGCTTTGATGTGGAATTTTGTGAAATACCGCATGTGTTGAGGAAATGAAAGAAGAATGTCAAACCACAACATTGCACACTCAAAATAAAGGAGAAATAATAAGCGAATCTTAACTAACTACACCAGTCATGTCAAATGAAAAAAAAAAACAAACAAAATTATTTCGGCGAATATACGGTCTGATATATCGATTTTCATCCAAAAATTAAATAAATATTTAAAAAATGTGGCTTAGGCGTGAATATGAGTATCTATGCTAAGAGACGATAGAAGTGAACAGTGGAGCGGAGAGGAGAGGAAAGAGAAAAATCAATATTTGTTCAAGTCGATATTTTGGTACATCGATCTTTTGGATGATTTTTTATGATACCGTAGTTGTGTACCAAGCAGAACTTAAAATATCCAAATATATATAATACATATAGCATGTATATAGTTTATTCAAATAAAACCATGGGATTCTCTCAACCAAATATCATGCGCAATTATAATAACAATGCTTATACTTTCAATTCAGAGCATAGTTATATTTTCTAATGAATATGTTTAGAATCTTGTAAGCAAATAAATTTATTTGAGCGAAACATGCTCCTTTCCTAGAACTGTGAAAGATTGTCACACTAATAACATGTGCGGCCTTTTACAATTCCCCTCCTGATATACACCAAATTGACAGCGTAGTGTATAGGACACATTTAGTTTGCTCGAGTTCATCCCTAAAACCGTCCAGCAACTTATCTCAAACTAGCAGTGAATACCATACTTTTGATGTCGCCAATAATGACGCCCTCCTGGTGGATTGAGCAAACGATTTGATTGTATATGAAAATAAAAATCTGATACCTTTTAAGGATAAAAATAGCCAAAAATCAATATGGATATATACATGAAAGCTTTAGCTATGACCTGGGACATCGAATAGTTTTAGTTTGGACAAAAGCCTAATATTATTTACCATTGCTTATTTTTTAGGCAATATGTCCTTGGGTGACATTTAAATATTAGTAGACGATAATGCATTAGGATTTCCGAGTAGTTGTTTAGTAATCAAAAAAGAGAAAACTAAGTTGATTTTTGTTTTCACTACTGCAGCTTTCAAATGCAAGCAGCGAGAAATCTGCTCAGCGAAAGATTAAAAACAATCTTAGCTGCTTGGCTATAACTAAAAGATTTTTGTATTGCTAATATTCTTTGCACGCGCAGCAAAGTGCCGATGTATAAAATACCATAATTATTATGGTATTTCCGTCGTTTTCAACCAGTTACATGCGTACCTACCTCGTCGCACTGCGGCAACATCACTCCCACTTTGCTATGAAACGAAACAAAACACTTAGGAAAATTCTTTTGCAGCATCATGGCAATAAACCGATTTTTATAATAACATTACGGGTATCTTCATTCAAACCGTACTCACAATTGAATGCTATCTTGAGCGAACATCATAAAACCAACATAAGTTTTACCTTAGCCAAGCGGCTTAACATGAGTTACAACGTTACCTTGACAGCGGGGTTGTTGCTATTGCTGGTGTTGCTTTGGCTGTTGATTGCATGCTCAAAAACGCGCTGAAAACCGGCTCCAATTTGCAACTTGACGCGCATGAATCGAAAAACTGAAGTAACTAATTGGATAATTATACAGCAAAGTTACTGCTCAGCCTGTGTTTCTCCGTTTCTGTTTGAATGCAACGAGCATGAAAATTGATAGAAATCTTCTTAAGGGAAATGATGATGACTTGCATGACCTTCGTTATTAGGATGTACGAATAGAGAGAGATTCTTTGCCATTCAAGGTTATATTGTGCTTGGATTCAACTTCAAATTGTGAGAAATTAATAGGATAAGCTAAAAGGCTAAAAGATTTAATGATATTAAATGAAGCCAACGCAGAAGAAGTTTTGTGGGCGCGCTAAAAGCACGTTGTGGAGGAAAAAATATTTACTGTACAGTGGATTTTGCAATGTAACCGTGCATATGTTTTAGCAAGATACGCTTAATGTGTTCCGCAAACTAATCATTACAAAAAAATATCATATCATTATGCTTGCGATTCTTCTACTGCTGCTGTCTTGTAAAGGGGTATTTTCTCACCAGTGTTTTTCTTCTAATGAAATTATATGGTTTTACAAAAGCCATAGCTTTTGTTTTAATGGAAAACTTTAAGAAGCTGATAATTAAAAGGATTGCAATGTAACGTTCATTAAAATTAATTGTGAAAAAAGGTATTACCTTAATTATAATTATGGAGATTTATCTAAACCTTAAAGAGTAAGGTAAAAAGGTGGCATAAATTTTTAAATTTAGCGTTTTATACTTTGACTATTTAAAGGATTGATGAAACCAAAATATCGAGTAGAGTAGATGGTCAGATTATATGACTCAGTAAATTACAAAAAGATCAAATAATTAAACTTTTATGACAATGGAGCGCCGATATGTTTTAACTGGATTTTGTTGAACAAAATATTATTGGCGCAAATGCAAAAGCTATATGTACGAAACTGATCACCTTTTGAATATTATGTTATTTTTTTTTTTAAGAACAATATTAAGGCCATTCAAATCTTTTATCAAGAAATGATATGATTTAGGTTACGCAACTTAATTTCGCTTCTTTCTCATCACGTCAGAAGTTAGAAATACACTCTACTACATGTGCTAGAAATTGGTTTGAAGTTATCTCACAAAGAGCTGAGTAAAAATCATTCTTTTGGAAATCAAACCATAATTCGAAGGCACTGGATTTCCGATTCAAATTTTTCGACTACATGATATAAGAAATGATTTCTTTGCCAATTCTTTTACAGAAACTTAAATTTAGCATTGACGGTTTTTATTTTCTTATAAGGAAATTTCATACTTTCGGAAGTAGCAAAACCCAAACCCTATGCAGATATATTAAAAACGAATTTTTCTCACCACCAGACACGCTATGAAATAGTCAAACCTCTCAATCGACATGGAGCCGTTGAAAATAGTTTTCTGACTTCAATTTATAAATATTTTCACAAATTTTCGGTCTTCCCACATTTATTAATGCAAAGTTTTTTTAGAATGTGGAACCAAAATAGGCGCTGCTGAATCCAAGAAACTTTTGGTGATGTTCAAAACTAATTTTAAGACTTTCCGTATAGATTTTTCCAAGTATTTTAAAAACACTTGCTTAAAAAATGTTCATATGACAGTGGCTTTTTTAATTTCTTCAAAAATCAATTTTTGTATTAAAATTCTCTTAAATGGAATTGAAATGTTCCAGATGAAAATGTAATGAAATTGACAATGTAATCTTTTATTTTGCCATTCGATTCCAAATTCAAATACATATCTTGCTTAACTTAGAAGAGATAATAGATATTTCTTTCGAAGAAAGGTATTTTATTAATAGATTTTTAAAATATTTATAAAATATCAACAAATTTTGGTTACATAACTATGCCGTTAATCGGGGGTGAAAGTGTTGCTTATTGAGCCAATAATGATATATAATGAAGAGTCGATTAAATATGTAGAATTGATTGAATCGAATAAAGTTTGCTTATCGCAATAATATGAATACTATATAATTCACAACATATTTATGAAAAACACTACATAAGTATGTTCTGCTCGGTACACAATTCAGCTATTTATGATTATGTTAATACCAACGGCATCCAATACAAGGCTGTGACGATATGGCAAAACATTGAGTTCCTCGGATATTTTCTCATCGGTTTTTAACTAAATCGATATTGATAACTCTATACGTTAGCGACAAAATAATATTTCATACGCCAAAAACATGATTTGGTGATTATTAACATGTGAGTGTTTGCATCAAAGAATTATTTGCTTCCGCCAAGGTGTTTTTGTGTAATAAATACCAGATATTTAACTGACTTAGTATTCTGGTTCAAATATAATTACATAATTATTATCATTTATAAGATGAATTCAATGGAATGTGCAGCATCTGGTTATGAATATTTAAGTTTTTTTCTCTGTGTATGGAAGCAAATTCTTTACAAATTGATTTTTGTTATAGACTTACGAATATATTTGGGTGGCATGGAATTGTAAATGTCGACTTCGGATTCTAATTCAATGGAAATGGAATCGAAAAGTATTCATTCTTATGCAGCTCTAACCTCACATTTATAGAAAACTTTTTGGTACAATTCTGTTAATGATATCAGATAAAAGCAGTGTATTTTTTTTTTTCTTTAATTTTACCTGATAATCTTTTCAAGGGAACGATGATTTCCTTTGATATTACTGAATTAAATTGAAAACTTTGAACTTCAAACAAATTACTGAATAAAATTTCTACTTATTGGAAACATCCATACTTCAATCTGCTCTATGACATTAAATATTTTTAGCGAAATTTGTAATAAAGTAAAATTTTTCTCTTGTCACTGTTTTGACATTATTTGTGTAAGTAATATTTTGAAGATACATTTGATGCTCTGTGCAATAAGGGCTTATTAACTTCTTGATTTGTATCAATTATTAAAAAAAATTCAATTTCAACGATGTTCAAGCAAGAAATTGAGTGGTATAAAATGGATTACCTAAAAAATGCTTTTTTGTGGTGTAAGCATTAACATTTCTTTCATTTTTATTTTATTTCAAAAAATTAGTGTGTCAACTAAAGCTTTAAAGCTCCAAGGCGTGGCTAAAAATAATGTTGTGATATTGCAACAAATGTTTTCAATTCATGCAATTGTAGTGCAACATCCGAACTGGAGTTATCAAATCTTTAATGCAATAAATCAGATTAATTTGCTTATGTAATTCTTAATGCCCTTATAAGAAAGGCTCATTCAACCTCTCAGCCATTTTACTGCACGTAATTAGTTTAGTGCAGCTTAAGGACCTTTAGTCCTTAAGTCTTTTCAATACAATTTTTTATTCATTTTTTTCGCAATGAAAAGCTTTTAAGTTGTCGACTTAAACGCTTTACACTTATCATTTTATAATATTTAAATGCAATTAAATGATGCGACTTTTTTTTGCGCAATAGCCGCAATTGTTGTTGCATTTACATCATCAACAACAACAATACACTAATATTATTTGCAGCTCATAATCATAACAATTAAATAAATCGCTTGCTATTAAAAACTACTTCGACACTTTCATTATAATGGCAACACTTCCATTTACAACCCTTTTGCGCTTGCTGTCTGGCAGTATGCGTTTTCTTAACCAGCAGCATTTGCAACTAATAACAACGATAAGGAGAACAAGAAAAAAAATGGAATTTTAAAAAAAAAATGATGCAGTTTTATATAAACTTTTTTTTTTTTGGTTATTAGCGCTTTTTATTGCGTTATAATTAAAACTTCGTGCTGGCGAGTGTTGCAGCAACTGCGCGCAAATGGACAAATCTACCACTTCTTTTTCTGCTGCTGATGCATATGCTAAAAGTGCAGCAAGCATTTGATAAAAAAATATAGAAACTGTTGAATTCATTTTGCCTGAGTTCGTTGCAAAAAACTGCTTGTGAAAGAGAGAAATTGTGAAAGAATAAACGAAGAATGTTAGGGAAGGGTAGATCAACAATTTTTCCCGCAATTTAGCGTACTTGCAGCTACTCCTTTTATTCTTTTGTTTTTTTGTTGGAAAAGTAATAACATAGCCATTGGCTTGACTTAGCGATATTTGCAAAAGTTCGACGCAGATTACAAAAATGTTTGCTGTCTGTATTTTGTTCGAACAGTATGGACTTATGAAAGGGATTTTTTATTCAATTAGCTGAAGATAACTGCAGGCAAATTGATTTTTTCAGAGCTTAAAGATTCATTTATGTGAATTATGTACTACCGTTGGCTTTCGGGGATAAAAATTTTTTTCGTTGAATTATGTACTTCGATTGTTCTCAGCTAAAAAATATATTTTTTAACCAATCTTTAGACTACAGACTATAAATTATTTAAGATTTTCTACAATTTGCGACTATTGAAAGAACATTTTTTATGGTCATGTGTGGTGTATGGGAATAAAAACAATATATAATGATTGTACTAAGTTAAGTGATCAGTACAATGTGTGTCAATACGAAAAAACATCCACATTTAAAAAAAAAAAGTTTGAAGTTCCTCCATTCCTAAATGGAATCATCAGTGACCTTTAAACTGATTAGCAAGAATTTCTAAGATTAATACAGATTTTTTGAGAACCTGAGCAAAAAGTGAAACATAATCAATTTTTCTGTTGTGCGTCTTACTTTTTGTAACTCATTTGATATTACACTTTACTTGCAATCGTTAAAAGATCGCTGATGATTAGAACTAACCGTAGATGAAACTGGCCTTGTTCTGCGTAGTTTATTTGTTGTTAACACACACGGTATTGAACAATGAGACCCGTTAAATAATTTTAAGCGAAATTAAAAAAGTCCATGCTTAGCTGCTGCGTTCATGGGGAGCCAATTGAATTTCCCATTTTCCATTTTTTTTGAAAAGAAACCAATATATTTTGACAGTAAATTTTTAAAATATTAGAATTTTTTTTTAATACATCTCATTTATCTGAATCTAACTCCTGTATTCGCTTAATTCATCCAGTATGGGTCTTGAAAGAAAGATGATCAAATTTGTCAAAAATATCAATTTTAACCATTTGCGTGCACCTATTAAGGGCATAATTGGTTTGTATTTTTTTTAATTTTTGGCTATAATAATATAAAATTGAAGACTTTTACTCTAATTTTTAATTTTATTTCGTGTAAGTTATCCTTTTACCTTTGAATTTTAGAGAAAGTTCTGATCGAACAATATTAATAAATATTATATTAATTTACAGCTTTGCTAATTGAATGCTACAAAAAAAGGGACGGAATTGCTCAAAGTTACGCATTTAAATTCAAAAGGTACATGAGAAGTGACAAAAAAATCGTCTTTGGGCTTTTAAGAAAAGAAGTGACTTAATGAAAAGTGTCAATTTAAATTTTATAAATCTAAGATTTTTTTAAATTTTTTTTCATCTAAGTCCTCGTAAACTTGACCGCTGTGAATCATGGTATACTCCAAATTTAAAAGAGATTAATTAAAAAAATATAATTAAGTTAATTTATATTAAAGAAAGAAAAAAGGGCCAGAAAAATATCCTATTCATATTAAATGCTATCCTTTGCCTTGCTTTATTCTTATAAAATTTAATAATGTTTTCATTATTGCTTCTGAGAACGTACTTATTTTCTACTGCTGTATCAAAAATGAAGCATGTTATTAAGAGCAAAAATTCATGCAATTAACTCGCCTTTCTGCAGTTTTGAATGCATAGGTGCGGGTCAGGTACAAGTTCAGTGAAATTACATACAAAAGTTGAAGTACGTAATTCGCGCGCTCCTTATTATTGGCTGATATTCAGCGTAATGGCAAAGCTGCTGCAGTTAGTGTTAGAATAAAGGACACTTTGCCTCCCTTCTGTAAAAGGAAGCTTTCGAACAACAGAAAATTTTGTCCTCATTGCTTTTAATTGACATACTCGTTGGGCATACATTATTTTGATTTTTTTTAAAACTTTTTTATGAAAAGTTATAATTTTTAATGTACAAATAAAAGGAAAAGTATAATAAGTCAACCAAAGATGATTTGTTCCAAAAATTTATTTGAAATGCCTTTAGTTTGATAATAATTGAGTTAGAGTAATATGACTAGTGTAGTAATGACATCAATCATAGCTTAAAAAGCTCCATTGTCCTTGAGCAAACTCTATATAATGGAATTCACTTCATCTACTCTTCTCTTCTAACAAATTACAAAAAATTACGAGACAAATATTTGAAAAAAGGAAACAGTTCCAAAAAAGTTTAAGTTTCGCGGTAATGGCCCTAATGTTCCGAGGCATCTCAATAGCCAATTATTACTATGCAAGTCTTATATAGCTGGCTGTTGGGAATTATTTCTTAGGTGCGTACCAATTATTTGCATAAAAAACTTTACTTCTAAATGTATGCAGGCTAATTATCGACGTTGCGGAATTTCTTAAGTTATTTTGAAAGCATGATAAATAACTCCCCTAAAATTAATATACAAACCTGTTCTGATTCCATTTCGGATTTCAGAAGTTTTTTCAGGCTAAAAAAAAAAACAAAATCCTTTAAATTATCGGCACTATAACAGCTCAAGTTCGGAGCTCAAAATAAAATTCCGTATCGCATTCCGACCCTTAGATTTAGAAGAGTTTTAGACATTCAATTTCAGACTTCAATTCCACTTCCAAACTAAACATAATCAGAAGAAGCCTGATAATGTAATTTTTGAAATAGGCATCTATAAAACTATGAATATTAAGTACGCTTACAACCATGCTACAACGACGACAACTAAATCAGCCAGTAGAATATCTTCTTTACCGCATTAAAGAGCTTACGAAGCTTCAGCAGAAGCTGCATGAACTTGTAACGAATCCTTTAGGCAATGTCAATGTGCTTATGTCTTTATTTTCTTTCCCTTACTCTGCTGCTTAACACCATGGTTTGACTTTATCAACATATTTCCTATGATGGCTCAACATTTCTGCTGCCATTTTTTTATGTATTTTCAAGGATCCTTCAACTTACATTTTTGTATTATAATATTTTCCACTGCACTCATTTCCAACGTTTTTAATAAGTTAGATGAGCGGGTAAAGGAGGCCAAATCTTTTCTTAAGCTTTGCGAAGTATTGCTGTTGTGGTTTTTGTTATTGTAATCCGCTGCCATACCAAGCTTTATAACTTAACATATGTTACGACATAGAAAATCAGCTTTTTTCAACGACTTTACTACTTTTCCTTGTTATTTTGAAGTTTTTCTGTTTATTCCATTTGCTTTTTCAAAGAAAATGAGCTCCTTAGCATATGCAATGTTTTTTTCTATTTCTTGACTGTGAGTCTTGCATTTCTTGTGCGCGCTGCAAAAAGTTGTCTTTAAGTATTTTTTTTTATTTTTTTATTTTTTAAGTTCAAGTTTGTGTGTGCCTTTGTCACTGCCGCTCATGTAATCTCAGTTAGGTTTCGAGTTATTCCCTTTTTGCATTTCAGTTGCACTGACTTCTCTGACACAAAGGATTTAACTTTGAATTAAGTGAGTTTTTTTTTTTTAGCAGCATGTTTTTTTTTGTTCTTTCTACAATTTTGTTGTAAATTTTTAGCGTTTTTCTTTGGTCATACATACCATATTTTTGTAGTATCTCTTTTAAGCTCTCGTTCCACACATTTAAGTCTGCATGTCGATTTTTTTTGGAAGTGTGTGTATGCGAGACAGTCATCGTCGTTGGGTCCCTATTCTCGTCGACATACGCAGCGTTGCACTGCCGGGAAATCATGTTGTATTTGTGCAGTGTTGCCATGTATTTACATTTTCCGTACTTTTTTTGCGTTTTGGATTAAATTGCTTGCTAAAGAGCTTGGGGACTGCATGCTTTACAAAAGGGGAAATTTGATGTTGTTTTTTTATTTTGAACAGGAAAGATAATTCTTCTTTTCTATTTTCAAGGAAGATGGAACTTTATTTTTATACATTCTTTTGGATGATTTCTCTACAAGACTTAACTAATTTTTATCATTTTCTATATTCATTGTTGATATAAAAAAACAGTGCCTCTTCCCCACATGCTGTTAAGTGTTTTAAGCAAGAGTGTATAAATAGTACCCAGAAAAATTGATGAGTTAAAATTTTAATACAAGAGCTTGCTAATATTGTCATTTTTAAAGAACTTTTTCATAGCGGTAAGCCATAAATTTGGCTTGTTCACACTAAGAAACGATCGATTTGAATATAACAAAATATATTTGATGGGGAAGAATAAAATATTTGATTGAATCAAACATAAAATGGTTCAATCAACATTTAATGCAAATAAAAGTTGTTTAACTCAAATAAATATTTGATTGCCAAATGTCAAATATACAATTTTTATATTCAAACAAACCGTTTTCACAGAGCATCTTTTTACTACTGATGACTGGTTCAGTTATATATCTGACCAATATGATCTTTTATCTATTTGTAATATACTAAATTCAACAACATTTACTTAAGCAACTCTCAACACGCCTTCCAGACAAAATTGGGTTTCATTTTTGCATTACTTGTCATTTCTAGTATTTATTTGATGACTTAGAGTTTTTGTGTCTATGGGTGGCACCACGCCCTCTTCCTCATATTCTTTTATTTGTTTTTCAGCACTTGACAATTTCAATTGTAGTACTTCCACAAAGTGAAATGTGTTCCTATAAAGTAGTTGAACCGTCCATTTAATCAAGGAAAAATAATAGTCACTGTTATAAAATATAACACTCGTATACAAGTGTTGTGCTAATGGATAGTGACTCAGTGTTTTTGATAGACTTCCAAACGTTGAACATGAATTTGGGCGCAAAAGTTGTTTACCCCGTTTATTTTTTGATAAGAGGGGGGTTGAAGCCCCCAAAGAACACGTTATTTGCCATTTTTGGATAACTTTGGGCGCTAAGCTAAGAGCCCAAGAGTCTTTTAGGTAGTTCCTGATTGTTAGACTTATAATTACGTGGACGGTATAGGTCTTCGTTACCCAATCTTTCCTGCTTTAAAGCCCTCTTAGTACCAATAATTAATGTACCTAATGTTACAGGGTTATCTCTGTTTGTTTTTCAGTTGTCGTTATGATCACAGAGTTGGAAACGAACAGTTAGAGGTACAAAAGGCAAACTTAGAGATAAATTGATAGGCGGATAGATGGGTAGACGGTTGTAAAAACAGAAGAATACGCAAAGAGATGAACAGATGGACAGACAGATTAGAAGAAGAACAAAAATTTCCACTGCCACGCTCCTTTCTTTACGTTAAAAACGAAAGGAGTAAATGAAATAGTGAGTGGGATATAAAAATAATAAAAATTTGATACACAAATTTTTAATACCTAACTCTAAGTTTTCATTTAATTTTGCGAAATAATCGTCATAAACATTCTCATCATTGTAGTCTTGGTACGCAAATATAACTTTTCAATATCCAAGCAGCATGTCGCATCAATATAATGCCTTCCATAAAGTAACATTATCTGTATTTAATAATCATACCACTAGAACACTATTACTATTGCTATTGCTATTACTTTAAAAGTGTAGTAAAATTTTAACTCTGACGTCATAGTCTCTTACTAAAACTTTAAAATTTTATTTTACAACAATATGGTTTCTCAACCTGCGCTTAATAAATTTTGTCATAAATTTTTTCCCTTTTTTATCTTCATTGGCAACCGCAAATAAAAAATGGTGACAAATATGTCTGGCACAATATTTGCTTTATTTCTTGCAATTCATTGTGAATGAACGGAAGACCCTTTTCAACTTGTTGTCTGTCTGCCTGCCCTTCTTTTCTGTGTCTGTCCATGCTTACTGCCATTTGTCTGGGCACACCTCCACTTAGTTATGCAGTTTATTTACACCTCAAAAAATCGCTTCATATTACATTCTGGCACTTTTGTCCCGTATTTTTTATTGAATTGAAAAATGGAGAAATTCCTCCGCTACCGTTGATGAAATATGAATAAAATGAATGAATGACTGAATAAAAGCCAGGCCAAAGTGCGCAGCCAAAAGGATGAGCTCAAGCAAGCAATGCTTCGTCACCGTCATCGTCATCGCCATCATGCTTAGCGTTGCCAAAAGCCAACGTGCAAATTTGTCTGCGCATATCAACCGAGTTTCAAGTATACTATATATAGTGCTGAAGTGAAGCAGAATATTACTCACTTGCTGCTTGTTTTTTGTGCGAGTCATGCGACACTTTTTGACTTTTCTTCTTAGCGGCTTTTTTTCACTACCATTTTTATAAAATCTTTTATTTTTTTAATACCTTTTCTGCTTTTATGATATCTCCGTTTTTTGCTTCTCATCTTTTCATGCAATTCGTTGTCAATTGGAAAATCCAGTGGGATTTTCATGATGCGCGTATACTTTCTTGCTCCGAAATGGCATAAAAAATGCAATTTTAATGTGCGCAAAGAAGCAGCGCTTTTTCTTTAATTTAGCCAAAAGTAAATAGCGAGTGTGCACGTTTGCCCTTAGCACCACCATTACGTAGAGTAGTACTATCACTACTACTTTTTTTTTGTGTACCAAGTGGCGCATTTTTATTGAAAAGTAGTGACGCACAGGTGACTTTTTAGTTGAGCGCAACTTTTTCGCAAAAAGTTTTGTTTTTTTTCGACTGAATTTTAAATGCTGCATTTGTGCGCTGTAAAGGCCACGAATTTGCAAATTGGCGCTGTTTGCACGGCAATTGTGGCATTTCTTCGCAAGTGATAATGAGTCACGCAGGAATAATTTTTCTAGTGCACTTTTGACTTTGAAGTTTTATGCAAAATGGCATGAATTTCGAAGTGGTGCATATTTTAGACAATTTAGTAAGAATTCATTTTCTTATGCGTCACAAACTTCTAGCAAAAATTTAAATAAGAAAACTTTCAACACCCTCAACTATCACTGTGATATGTTTTCAATCAATTTAAATAAGTGACATTTGTAAGGTGCAGTAAAAAATGTGTTGCATTAATCTTTTAAAAGCACATTCAATCAACGAGCTTTTCACATGGCTTTGTACACAAAATATTTTTGCAAAAAAGGCTGTAAAGTTAAGGTTGCCAGAGCTAAAAATAAAGTTTTATAAGCAAAAAAAAAGGAAAACTACTCACCACAACACGACAGCCTGATGAGCGATAGATATCGCTGGCGCCGGATAAACTTTGAAAATATTTTTTTGTGCCATAGACGGTATCCATTTTGGTAGCCTGCTATTTTTTTCAGTTAACTTGAAAAAAAGTTTCAAAACAAATTTGACAACAGTGATATTGCTGCGGCGGCGGTGGTTGATGCTGTTGACGATGATGGAAATGTTTTATATTTTATTCGTTTTATGCGAGTGACTGTAGTTTTATAGTTAAGCACAAAATAGTGATTTTAATTTGTACACTTTTTTTATATTTAAACACACGTAGAAGTTATTGCTTTCAAAGTTTTTAAGAAAAACTGCAAACTGTTTGTAGTGAATATTTATAGCTTACAGCAAGCATTTGTTGTTTGGCTAAAATAGTTTCCCACTGAAAATGAAAATGAATTAAAAAAATTAATTTAATTTAAAAACTAATCGTTTGTTTACGTGAGAAAAATATGATTCAAGTAACTGGGAACAATTCTAGTTGTCGATTAAAGATTTGACTATGATAGCGAAGCTTAGATTGGGTACTAAACACAGATAAAGAAGAGGAAGTAGAAGAAACACAAGATCACAAGGAAGAGTTGTAGTTGGGTTTAAAATAATTTTCGTGCCAAATTTGATGATAAAAATACATCATTTAAATAGCTTAATAACTTTTGATTAAAAGTTTTTTAGCTAAAAAGTAGTTCCTTCTAATTAAAAAACCATTTTTGTGCATTCGATAAAACTAAAATTATCAATAACGTCCCCCGCATGATATCTTTATTGAATATAAGATCTAAAATTTGAAGTCAAGCGCTGTTTTTCTAAGAAATAAATAAAAAATCTGAAATATTGACAATTTTTGATAACAAACTGGTCAAACGATAATTTTTGAATTGAAATGCTTAAAAAAAATTTTTCATTTTGGCTATGGGTGCAATTTTGGCAAAGCTCATAACATTAAAAACAAAAAATAACATCTTGCGAGCTATAGTTGAGGCATTAAAATATTTGAAAAATCGGCTCCAAGACACTATTCAGTATTGGTTTTTAATAGAGGCAGGAACTGCAATTTCGACATTTTCTCGAAAAAAAAATAACTTGAAAATGTCATTGAAAAATTAAAATTTCTTTAGAATTAAAAGGTACCAGAAAATGATAAGTCCTATAAATATTTAAAAATGACTGAAATTGCAAGAAATCATGCAGAAAACTAATTTTGCTCGAAAAGTTAATCATGCTGTAAGTCAAATACTATTGAATACTCTGCTGAAAACCAACAGTTTTTCAATAAATATTTAAATGCAGTCTTAATTAAAAAATACCACACAATAGCTCAGGCACTTCTGTTTCAATATTTTTTACACGTTACGTGCCATCAAACGGAAGCACTTCAGTACTTAAAGTAGCGGTGAGTATTAAATTCACAAACTGCAGCAAAAGCTACATAAAAAAAATTGTTGTTTGTTTGATTCAATAATTTTTGTTTTATATAAATTTTCATTAAAAAAAAAAACTTCAAATTTTTTTTATGCTTTTGCGTAAAAATAAAATATTAAAAATAACTCACAATCATGCTGAAAAGGAGAAAAAAATCGAACCCTTTGCCTGCATAATAATGCACAAAAATATGCAACGATTTTTTTTGTTAGCAAGCAGACATACAAAAAGTAATAACGCGGAATCGACACTGCACATACCGGCGTGCATACAAAAAACGTATATATAGTGCATAAATTTTGTGTCATAAATTAATATTTTTATTGTTATATATTTTTTTTATTAATATTGTTGTAATTTTTTGCTGTTGTTGTGGTAAATTTAAAATTGCACGTGAAATTTGTTTTCGCTTACTTTAATATACACGGAAATGTTGTTAAATACGAAAGTGATTGAAAGGGAATATTCATAAAGGGAGACTTATTTCTAAAGTCTACAGTGGATTGAAAATGAAGAAGAAGAAGAAGAAGAAGTTGGGTTTCTATTTTATTTAGAGATGTTTTTTCAATTTAATTCGATTTGGATGCTCTGCAGAAGTTAAAGAATTTTTAATGTCGTTTTTCTAAAACTTTTTGTGAACTTAAAAAAAGCACATTACGTTTAACAAAAAAAAAAAATTTTGATTCTAAATTCAGTACTGCCTCAAAATTATTTTAACCATTTCCCCACTCCCGGACAAGTTTGAACTTTCCTTATCGATTGCAGCAATAAATTCGCTGACTTAATGTGGTCCTTTTTATTAAGTTGGTCATGCCATAGTCATATCCAAATAATTTTTTTTCGACCTTTTCATTTCATTGATGCAACAAAATGGCATCCTATAAATCGGGGTTCATGATCATGTCCAAACTTTTGTTTCAATGTTATCCTATCAATTGGTGCTATAAAGATTTCAACATCGATTGGTTCAAAATACACAAAACAGCAAACAATTTTTCTCATTGACATCATCTTATTTCACTAGTTTTCAAATACCAACACTCCTTTAAACCGCACATACTTTTGAATTTGTTTTTGAGCTACCTAATTACTCAATTTGAATTAATTACTTTATCTAAAAAATTGCCAGCTCTATCAAGAATCTAGGCAGTAAACTATGAGCGTAACTTTATCGCTGACAAAATGTTTTTCACTTAAAAAGCACTTAATCGCCTCATTCACTACAGAAGTGGAAAGCTCTACTTTTCGCTTTAAGGCAACTCTATTACTTATGCAAAATTCTAGTAAACAAATTTAACATCATTGTATGCAACGCGACATTGGACATACGAACAAGCAACCGCATTCTATGCTGAATGTTGTATGACTCACTTTTGCACACTGCAAATTTAAAATTTATTTCATTTTCACTGGCGTCATCTAATGTTGCAGCAAAATTTCCCAACAAACAGACACTTCAAATCAAACAACAATAAACAGGAAAATCCTGTTTGCTATTTGCTACTTTGTTGGCCACAGGAAAATTCTCACTTTTCGGAAGCACAGCAGCTTAAGCAGCTCGTTGCAACAAATTTGTCGTTGAAAATTTTGCTTTTTTTTGTTTCAAATTCTTTGAGATGGCAGGCAATGAAACCAGTTTGCGTGCTGCAATGAAAAGGAAATAAAGAAAAAATTAATAAACTTAAAGTTGCATGTTTTCGTCAGTACAGAAATAAACAATAATTTTTTGTAAAATTTTTTCTTTACATAAAGTTTTAAGCTAGCAAGATATTTCTTGAAAATAATAATTTAAAAAAAAGGTGAATCTTTTTAAGTTATGCTCAGAATTTCACTAGTTGCTGCCGTTGCCACTTTTCTACACATCGCTGAGTTACAAAGATGCAACAAATAAATGCCAACTAGCAAGTAAAAGTTTTTCATCGAGAATCGTCATTGGCTTCGTCTGCAGTTGAACAAACAATGAAATAAATTTCAGACCTTTTTTGCTTTTTTTCTTGCATCTTTAAGGGGGTTTTATACTGTGGCGCAATGAAAAACTTTATATATTTTGAATTTAATATTTTTTATAAGAACAAGTGGCCTGATTTTGTTTTTATCTATAAAAGTTGTTTTGTAAGAACTAAAATTCATAAAAAAATATATATTTTTAACTCTCAAGTGGCCGCAGATATCGCTGAAAAATTTTTGTACAACTGGCGTTAATGTAGGAAAAAACGTTTTGTAAATTACAAAGTAGTAAATAGACCCCTTGCAATAGTTGCCGAGCATTTCGTATTGTGATTTATTTAAAATTAATAAAACATTTTGTTTGAAGTTTTTGAGAAGATGTCTACAGTTATACACTTTGAAGAAATGCATAAATCTTTTTTTTAAATGTTGAAGCAACATACCCCCTTAATAGTTTCGTGTTGATCTCTTGTTTTTTTTTTTAAATCTTAAACTTTATCTGAACTTCACCGACTTTATGCTGCAGCATATAGATACTGAACAACAGCAGTGAGATGAGCAGCATCAACAGCAACAACAAAAAACATTTGAGCTCGTTAAAATTAGAAGTGAAAATTTGTGGTTCTACCAGTTTGAAATATTTTTGGTTTGCTTTGACAATCGTTAGCCTTACAACTGCCACTTTTTGATTGTAAATTTCTATTTATTGCCGACTAATATTAAATTTTTACAATTCTGCTTTAATTTATAGCGCTAACATGGCGGGTATGTCTGGCGATATTAAAAATTTAATTGAATGCTAGAAATTTATAATAAATAAGGTTATTTGAAAATTATTACATTTTAGGCTTAGCAGCTCTCTTTCCATCAAAAAAGAAAATTAAAGAAAACAAAAATGTAGTTAAAATTTTTATTTGTCATAAATTTCAGTTACGCTAAGACAACCTATTTTAATTCATGTTTGCTCGGAATTGTTTTGTACTAATTGTAAGTGCAAGTGATTTCTGAAAGCTTTACTCCCATTGATAAGACAGTTCTAAGGACTTGTTTGTAACTATTATGGGAAAACTATACCGCAGTATGGCTGGTCTTTGCCAGGAAAGCAGGAAATATAAATTATTGCAGTACAAGCCTCTTATGGATTCTCAAAGTCAGCGTCTTTTGATCTATCAAGTCAAATGATAGTTTCATGATGATCAAAAATTAAATTTTTTTTTATATTCCGTCTTAAGTTTATTTTTTTGAGGAATATGTATGTAGTGGCATTGACAATTCCGAATAATTGCATATTAAGATGCTCAAAATGAAAATTGCAAAAGATTTGAGCTTTTAACCAAAAGAAAGCAAGAGCTTGATTTGCGCAGTATTTCCTGCTTAGGAAATACTGAGAATATTTTTATGGATCGTTCTTATATGTACTAGAGTTCAGCACAAGTGCCCTTGCTGAGTCAAGAGATTATTGTACTCGCTGTCGAGCACAATTGTTCTATTGACAGAACGATCACACGACTGAATTGACTCCGTTTGTACTCTGACTCGTATAACGCCGTCAACGTTGTTCAAGTCGAACAAACCATTTACAACACCGAACATTAGAGGAAGCAACGAAGGCAATCGTAACATCAATGCGTCGCCAAAAGGACGACGGTAGATTTTTTCAGCATTGATTATATGTTATGATTTGTTTTCCGTTTGCGTTATTAAAATTGTTGTTGTTGTTGTTCAAATTCAACGCGTAAGGTAACATAGCATAGAAAATCTGTTATCTGAGCAAGGGAACTAAATGGCAGTAAGCCACTCGGTGCCGAATGCAATAAACTACGAGTGCTAGAACTCGTAAGATACCTCTCTTGCTTGGTGCTTTGATTATTGGTTTTCGCGCACAAAGGCTCGTGGACTCACAAACGTAACGAATGGCTTGATGGTCATTCAATTACACTCGTGCAGACTTAAAGATTAAAAAAAAGAAATTTTAAAAAGAAAAATAGTACAATTTTATGAATTTTTTGTCTGAACTTCTGAAAAACTTAAGTTTTTGCTTCGAGGATAATTTCAAATTAATATTAAGTTTGGGATTTAAGGTGAACCTTAAGAACAGGTGTAGTGAACATCTTCACTGCAGAGTATGAATGAACAGTGAGAACGCTAACGCTAAACATACACTTTAGAGTTGTATTGTTTTTTTTTTGCAACATATATGGAATTTCTCAAAATATTCGACTTATTCAAACTTTTTTCATTATTATTATATAAATTCACCAGCCAGTTTATAAAAAAAATCCACATCTTTAGATGGTGATTTTATTCCCTAAATAAACGAAACAAATCCTATTTTATAGTTTTTCGGCTGCGGACGCGAGAGATTGCAAAAATTTTTTGAGTGAACTGCCCTTTGTCGCGCAAAGCTAATTTTCGCCAACGGATTGACTACCCATGGAGCTTAAACCATCTTTTCAAGGAATGAATATTTTTCTAGTCCTTAAACTTATAAGGACAACAGTTTTTAATTGGAAATAATTTGAAGCAATGATTTCATTTCGATTTTCGATTTTTTAAAAACGAATGAACATAACCAGATATATTTTGAAATTTTCATAGAAACATAAACTAAAATTTACTAAAACAAGAAGTGATTGTTAAAAATTGTCCAAATGTATTGAAACCGGCCAACTATTTGTAAACGCAATATTATTCAAATTTTAAGCAATATAGCTCATCTCAATCATCTGCTGAAAATGTTGACACTTAAAAATGAATGCGAACATCAACATTCCTGCTTTGAGTAAAAAATCAAATCATATGACGAAAAAATTTACAAAAAATATATCACCCTAATGCATTTGCAGACCACTTTTTATGTAAGCTATTTATTGAAATTATAAAGTTATTGTGTTATTAAGTCTTTACAGCACCGCTACACTTTCTCATAAGCTAACGCCAACGTTTTTGAGTTGTAAACAAAGCAATTAATTAATACCACACATACTGCACGTGAGGCACAGCACACGCAGTTGTCATTTTTGACAGAACTAGCACACACACTTTGCTGACAGCTGATTGTTCCTGCTTTGCTGCGTTATAATCTCAGCCTAACATCTGTGCAAATATGTTGTTTACTTTTCTAATTTGCAACGTACAAAGAAATTAAAATTTTATTCATAAGAAAGAGATTATCTTTGATCCAACCAACATGCAACTCCGACAGGTAGTAATTTGATTTGTTTTCGCCACTTTTTACAAAATACTTTCGCTCGTTAAGTTTTATCTAAGAATCGGCATACAATTAAATGAGGAAAAAAAATTACAACTTAAAACTGGGCATGACATGGAAGCTTTCGGGTAGAAAAACACCAACAATCAAATCCTACATTATTTGATATTTATTCAGAAATGCTTCGAAGTTGTGGCGCTGCCAACGCACAACCTTAGAGACCTAACGGCAGTACTCGTATTTCATTCAACTCAATTGCCCTCATCTTGAAAGTATTGCACTTTACTCAACTGATATGCTGCCATCCATCCATCTAATCGATCAAGTAGAATCAATATTTTGACATAAAATGATGATTTTGCTTTATTGCTGCCATAAGTTGGGGTTTTTTTTTTTTCTTTTACTTTGCTACCGCTGTTGCTGTCTTGTCTATTTTTTGTTGCTTTTGTGCTGCTACCGTCTTCTGTAACGTTGTGTGCGTGTGTGTAACACACACCTCTACACACTGACACATGTAAACATTTGAAAATCGCTTTGATTGCCGCAAATTTTACTGCGTCTCGTTGAACAGCGCCAGCAGCAATAGCAGCAACAAACAGCAGCTCATTTGACATGACATACGACATGACATCGATATTGCTTAACATAGAGAGGGAGATAGCATGCATGCGCTTGACAGTAGAAAGGAAGAGAAGAGGAAACGTTAAGAAATTTTTTTTTTTTTAATTTTCACAAACAGAAAAACTGCACATTTTTCTTGAAAAAAGAAAATCACGAGGCTGCTAGCAAAGCATTGCGTTGCTTGCGCAGCACTTGGAGAAGAAAGGAAGTCGCACGGATGCTGGCATCAATTTTTCATTATTGATCACCTGCGGCAGCATTGCTGAAGTTTAAACGTTGATTTTGTGGTGGCGTGAGTGTGTGAGGTGTTGAATTGGAAATTTATTTTATTTATTGTGCTAAAAATAAATTAAGCGCAGTGCTGGATTTTTTATTTTTTCTTTCTCAATCTTAACGAGAGTGAAATTAAAATGAGTTCAAAGACACGCAAAATTAATGAATTTTCATTAGAGTTTGTCGAAAACAGATTGGAGTTTCTGTGCAATAGAAAACGTGCCTTCCTACCAACAATAACATATTATGTGCTACATAAAGATACCGTGTATCATTGTGAGGTACAGAAGCACAAAAAAGGTTCGTTTCAATTTATGTAATAGCTGTGTGAAAAAAGCCTTAAGAACTAAATCGCCCAAAAAAAATCAATATTCGCACAAAACTATGTGAGGTTTTTTTTTATGTATGAACATCTGAGCTTTCGGGTGTGGAAGAAAATCTCAACAAAGGTCTATTTTCGGGAAAGTCTACGCTAGTGTAACTTTGAAGATATTATCGAACTTTTCAATATTTTTCAACTTTGTCATAATATTCGACTTTTCCAACATTCTCGACGTTCTTCAATTTCCCCATTATATCTACTTTTTAAGATTTTTTCGACGTTTTCAATGTTTTTCGATCTTCACTCATTTCTCGCATTTATTAGAAAAAAATTCAATAGCCTTTAAGTTTTTATCAAAATGTTTCGTCTTTTAAGAAATTATTTGCCCATTCTCAACATTTTTCGATTTTTTGAAAGTTCTTTGACTTTCTCAATCAACTTTGAGTTAATTAAAACTTTCCTGCTCACATTTATGATTGAGCAGAAAAATTGAGTAACGTGTAATGCGAATCGGAATTGCACCACTTTCAAAATAAAGAGATCATATATTGTGCTTTCAATTTTAAATCTTTTAGCATTTTCAACTTCATCAAATTTTTTCAACACATTTCTTTTGTTTCATTTAGATTTGTTCTGGAGGAAGGCTTCAATTTACTGCAGCAATACTTCTACGACAACTTTATTTCCAGAAAATGAAAACTTTGTACTATTTTCTTTGGGGGTAAGTGAATTTCTTAAACTGTGCAAATAAATTATTGCTGATTGTCGCTTTAGAAACCGACATATGTCGAGGCTATTGCTCAGATTGTGCATCGTACGAAGTGCTCGTGGCATTTATTTGACTGAAGTCATTTTTAAATATATTGAATAATATATAAAATGACATCGAATAAAAAAAAACATCCTGGTGTTCACAAAAAAAATCGTTTATAAATATTGATGAAACATGATGTAGAAATTTTAATGACATAAGAATTTTAATTTCCGGTGATATCTAAGATATCTTGGTGTATCTTTTCTTTTAAATTTTAACTGATTTTTTTGTTCCAATCAAAAACGAAACAAAAATGTTAAGTATCCAAGCTTGTTTTATGCTTCGACTTTTTTCTTATGGATTTCAAAACAAGATTTCTTCAAAAGCATCATATTAAAATTTCATAAAGAGCCGAGTTCTCTAAGTATATTTGTTCAACTTTATTTGACGCGTTTTTCTCGAACTCACTTTTTTCATACGGTACCAGTCTTTTCTCCGAAACTACTTTGCCGATTCTTATGAAATTTTACCCACATATTCATTAAGTCCAAATTTTAATTTTTTCGATTTTATTTAGCCGACAAGTCAACCAAAAAATCCTCATTTTTCGAACTCTTTTGCTTCACATAACTGCTGCCGTATTGACATTTCTGCATAAAACTTAATAATCCTGGTTCAGACGATAGCCACTGTCATTCTGAACTTAATTTTTTTCTTAATTTTGTGCCTGCTTTTCAGAAGAGTTTCGGAAATGAAATTTTCGGCATGAAAGTCTTATAAATATTGATTAATTATCTTTATGATGAACGATCAACACCCAGATTACAAATTTTTGGTTGTTTCTGTTCCATTTTATTTTAAGATAGTTTTATGTTTATTTTGTTCAAAAATTCCTTTTTAAAAGTTGGCAACTTGTTGTAATGACATAAGTTCAAAGTTTGTATGGAAAACATTTTTTGGTTTTTGTTTTCGGTGGTACATATGCCATTTTCGAGCTAATTGTGACGGTCTTCCAGCAAACGAGCGATTTGTACTTTATTATTTTTTCTAATTTTAAATGTAATGATTTATTAACACTAACACTTATTGTGGCTCAAAATAGACAAATGCAAGTCTTTTGTAAAATGTTAGACCTTAGCCTACAAGTTTCTTTCTTAAGCCTAAAAAACTCAAAAAAAACCAGGCAATTTTTGTACAATTGGAAAGTTTAACTAAATTATTTAATCTAAGTTCTATTTAATTAAAGATCTTTTTATAATTGAACAAATATCTACACAACACTAAGCAGCGTGGGAAATTTACGAACATTGAAATAAAGTTAAATCGCCGCCAGCATTTATTTAAAAAATTGAAGAAGAAAAATTCAAGTTGGAACATAGCTTTCAACAGAGCTTTGACTCTTAAAATAATCTTTAAAAACTTTATCACATTGATCTTTCTATTTTGTTGACTTAGAAATTAGAAGATGCCGAGATTTTTCTTTTATGTTCAATATATTTCTCTTATGCGCCATTCAACAAACAAAAGATTTTTTTAAATTAACAAAAAGCAAAATCTTTTAAAAATAAATCAAATGAATACTATTCAAGTATGTGTGTATCTACTGCATATTAGAGAAATGGGAAAAAAGTTATGCATAGATAAATTTGACCCAGAAATGATAGACCACATTTGTGGCTTAAAAGCAATGCCATGAGAAGTAGCAAATAAATCAAACAGAATAATAGGAAGTCGCAGCGCAAGAAATTGATTTTTTCGATTACAACGTAGTGAGAAAATAATGTGGCATATTAATTTTTCAAGCTGCACATAACTGATTTTTAATAATATATATATATTGTTTTTAAATTTATTTGCGCAATTCAATAACTTTGATGATATATAGTTATCAGTGATATGTAATTATTTAAAAGCGTATATCTCCTAAACTGATATTTATAAGATGCTTCTGAGGTTTAGATATGTACTTTCGAGCTGTTTTAAACAAATTCATACATTTTTTATGAGAATTTAAAAAGATAAAAACTTACCCCATAATTAAAGAGTCTTATTCCAAAGTATTTTTGTTAAAAATAAAAGTGAATTTCAAAAAGTGGCACAAGAAAGCAAACCAAAAAAAAAACAATCATAACACTTAAACATTTAATTTGAATTGTTTTTCCAGTTAAAGAGATATAAAGATTATCTTTCAAAACCAATAACCAGCAATAAACAGAGCAACAATAAACTTGCTTTTGTTGTTGTCTCAATTTACGCTCTGCCGCGTCTTAACTCCATCTCTATCTGTTTTCCTATGCAAATGTTTTTATCTCGAACCACTAATTAAATCAACAGCTCAACAGAAGAATTTCTATTCAAATTTAGGCCAACAGCAACGCCGCCGCACAGTTTCTCGTAAGAATTATTTTGTTTTGTTTTTTGTAGAAACTCAAATAAATTGAATATTTAAAAAAATAAATGCGATGCGTGCGCAGGCGCGCCCGTACTTAAAGTTCTTAACAAGAGAGAAAGAGTGCGATAGACGAAATGTAAGCTGATGAGAAAACTTTTACTTTTTTGACAGCTTAACAAAAAAACAACAAAAAAAAGCTTAAAACTTGCTACAGCTCTCACTCGCTGGCTGCTGCAGTGATGTTTTGCCGCAAGTGTATTCGGCTGCACTCTTCAACTTTCTTCTTCAACGTCTACTTGTTACTCTCTGTTATTTCTAGCGGCTGTGTTGTAAATGCTTTTGCTGACCATCTATTTCGTCCAGCAAACTTGTTACGCTTTTGGCCTACAGTCAACAAAGAAAAAAAAAAAAACAAACGAAACAAACAAAAATGGGGCGGCAAATTTTAAATGCAACAAAAGTGTTGCGTTGGAAATTGTTAATTTAAACTAAATGTGATTTTTTGTTTGTGATGCTTTGCGTTTTTTGTATTTTCGTGTGAATAATTTTCTAAAGTAAATAATTGTTCTCAACACGAGTGGAAAATTAAATACGAAAAGAAGATATTTCAAAGGAATTTCAATGATTCAAGCGTGAATTAAAAATAATTTCCGCTTTTGCTTATTTTAGTTGAATCATTAAAAGCGACATTTTGAAACGCAGCGATTACTAAAATGAATTTTGAACTGTGGCAGAATTTTTGAAAGTATTTCAGAAACTATAGCTACAATGGCGATACATAAATTCTATTGAAACAATACCAACTTTTTTAAAGTTGTCAAAAATTAAATGAAAGAGAAAGGAAATTCGATGTTTTTTCCAATATATGTACATATATACAATAGCAGAGGCTTTCAAAACCGAAAATATTTAATTTTAATTAAAATTTCTCACGCTGAAGTGTGGCTACTACAAAAACTTATGGGCTTATGGAGATCAATTGAATTTGTTGCTACTAGTGATAAACCCCGAAAATCGGGTGTGTGTTCTGTACACACTAACCAGATCTGAATTTTAGAATTGGCTTTTGACGAACCCTTACTGATTTCCCGGTCCCAGTAGCATTTTTCTACAAACACAAAAATATTAATTAATACATCGCGTTTTCATTGGAAATTAGAAATTTAATTTTGGTTTTTTTTATTAAATATAAGTAATTTGGAAAAAATACATACAGTGGCGAGCACAAATGGATGAATGTTTATCACTTCCCTACTTACCGTGTCATAACATCGTTAATAGCAGAGCTAGTGCAACAAAAATTTGGTGTCTTATTATTCATTTATTGTAAAAAAAGATTTCGTATGAGTTGAGTTAAATAAAAAAAACTTAAACGACTTCAGTAATAAAAAAACTTAAAAAAACTAATTCGTCCATTTTTGCACGTTGTGATGAAAATATATTTAAATTCAAATTTTTAATATTTTGTCCAGAGAGCTTTGTTTTTTCTCACGCTTTTAATGCGCATTTAATAAGCATACTTTCTACTGATTTCTCAATAGTATCATTTAAAGGAATAAAATAAGAACAAAATGCAAAAAAAATTGGTTACGTTAGGTCAAACATTAAAGATGTTATGTCGTGGTAAGTACTGATGTGACAAACATTCATCCATTTATGCTTGCCACTGTATGTGATTTTAAAAAAGTAATGACTTTTTCTTATTTCTTTAGTAAATATGAAATTTTTTTGCAAAAAAACCAATCCTTAAAAATGTTTCATCAACTTTTTCCTGCTACGCGTTTTTAATCTTGTTGTTGTTTTACAAATTTATAAAACTTAGGCCTTTAAGAGTCCTAAACATATTTGTATAAGGTGTTCCTTCTGAAAATTTTATTTGGAATTTTCCTTGAATTGTGTCACTTGGGACATGCCACGCCAAATTCATTTTACCCATAAACATCCACTCGAGGGTTCTTAAAACATGCAGTTAGAATTTTTTAAAAATTGGGTGGAATGTTCAAGAGTAGATATGAGAAGATTGGTTTCAAGGGTAAGGTCAAATTTAGTTTAAGCTTTAAAGTAATACCCCGCTCGTAAAAAGCGAGAGTATTTTACAATCACCCATGTATGCTCAATTTCAATAATTTAGGGGTCGTTCAAGTATTACGTAACGCAGTTTTTGAAGATTTTTGACCCACCTCCCCCCATGTAACTCACCGAAACTTTTTTCTGTACCCTCCTAGATGTTACGTATCACACAAGTGGCCATACATATTTACCTAACAGCGAGTGTTTTTCTCTTCGCTATGGCAAGGCTTTGGTATTTAATCAGTGCATTGCTTGAGAAAATTGATAAAAAAAGGAAACCTTTCCACACTTATATATCTCAGCTTTTGGTTAGCCGATCTCGTAGCTGATCATCTTATGGTATTATTTATTGCTGTAGCTAATCGAGATCCCGTAAAGTTTTATCATTTTAATAAAACATTTTCATTGTTATTCAATAAACATATGTATAAAGAAAGCATTTCATTATACACACCTAATTTAGAATCATTCTCACTAAAGAAGTTTCACTTCAAAATCAACCCTCCCCCCCCCCGTAATGTTTTGCAAGACCCCCGAATTGCGTTACGTAATATTTGAACGTCCCCTTAGTCTTAATAATAAAAAAGCCGAAACTTTCCAATAATATTCATTACATTTTTTAAAAAAATGCCTCACATCTCCCAAAAAATGAATCCAAAATAAAAGTTTCCATACAACAATAACATGTGTAACACGAAGTTATTTTTCCCTCTTTCTCATCAAATATCAAGATCCACTTATATTACGCACCCATACACTTATTCATTGCTATTGCTTTTCATATTTAAGTAACAACAACGCTTAATTGGAAAACAATAATAATTAGGGAGAGAGAGAGTAGTTGGAATGTATATTTTCTTCTCCTCGCTATGGCAAGGCTTTTGCATTTAATCAGTGCAATGCTTGAAATAATTGAAAAAAAAAGGAAATCTTTCCACGCTTATATCTCAGCTTCTGGCCAACGGATACTGGATCCAATAATTTTCCGCAACTCTGCTTGATGAGCATTTGTAGCTATAGCTGTTGTAGATCGCGTCAACTAAGCCTTACCTTCGAGGAATAAATATATAGATTGTTTTCAACGCTGTCGTATAGAACGGGCATTTTTTATTATTTTAGTATAATAAATTTTAACAAATAATTATGCTAATTATACACTTTGTTGTCATTCGCATTATAGCAGAAAGTTAGTTTTATATCTCCGGTCAATATTTTTCATTTTCGGTTCGCTGGACCTCTGTGGTTATGTAAATAAGCAGAATTATGACACCTAGGGCACAGAAAATCCACACATGATTGTTGTGAAGCTGATGCACCTTCAACTTAACTGTTTGGTGGGGACTCTGGATCAGCGGTATCAGCTTTGAAGATGAAGAAGGAAGATTCGATGCAGTGAATGATGAGTGCTAACTAGACAACATTTTGTGTCAGCAAAACGGCGCGTAAGGCTAGGTCACGAAGACATTTAAAACATTTAAAATAAATGCCTTCCTTATGTATCTATAGCAAATTCAAATTCCAAATTATAAGTGGTCCTACCTATAGCATGCTGCTAGCAGCATGCAGTGATTCTGCGTAAGAATTGGATTAAGTGAGTCACTTTCATTAGCAGAACGTGTAGTGCAAAAAATATTTACTAAAAGAGGTCGAACAGTTTCAGTAAATACATTTCCAACTTCAATGGCGACTATCAGGCATTATCTCGCTGACTTTGCCTATTTATCTGTTGAAAACTTTGAAGGACATGACAAGTCCTTAACTTAATGTTTTCTTTCTTTGAATGATTTGTACCAACCTCTTACTTGTTTTTAAAACAAAACTGTCTTACGAAAGACTTTTTCAATATCTTTAAATATAAGAAGTAAAAAATTTTATTTCACACACAAAACATCTAAATATTTTTAAATAATTCCAGCCAAAATAGATATCTTTAAGGCAGAATGAAACAAATTACCATTCGAATTTTTGTAAATTCTGGTATTATGTTTCAGTGTTGCATTATTCTTCATCTTTTGTCTGCATCTAAGCATTTCTACTCCATATTGTACTTTGAATATGAGTTTTCAATAATATAATTTAAGATCTCTATAATTTACTTATAAAGTTTCTATCATAGAAACTTAAACGGAAATGAAAAAATCAAGAAAAATATTACTGGTATTCATCTAATCGCGCAAGTTTGCACAGGTGTGCAAATAGGCAATTTTGCGCAATGTGTTTCATGATCGCCCCTTCGAATATCTTACGCAATTTGTGGTAGTTGATGAGCATGTCATTTTTTGTGAGAGAATCGTATGGGAAATGAGAGTGACAAATACAAAATTTCTATACAATCAATTGCCGCGAGATTCGTATGGGAAAAGAGAGCGACAATTGCACAATTAGTAGCGCAAGTTTGCGGTGTTTGCTCAAAAAAACTCTCCATACGATTTTTGACAATTCATTAGCATAGGGTTCATAAGTGCACAGCTTGCTCTGTTTGCGAGGGTTTTGCGCGTTTAGATGAGTACCATTATTGTGTTTATTTATTTTTGAAACACCAATTAGTCTATTGCGGCTGAGCATTTTGCAGTAACTCAATTGAAACAGGAAGCTTACAAAAATATTTTATTTCAACACTTTTGTAGCTCTCAATTCAATTTTTTATTGTTTTCCATGGGAATTTTCTATTTTCTAATCCAATTTATTTACGCCACAGAAATATTCTAAAATATTTCATTGAATTTCAAAAGTATGCAAGAATTTCTACCAATTCGGACATGGTTTAATTTGATGTTCCAAATTTTATTATGGCAACAATGTCTAAAGTTGGCAGCCATTGTCTAACGTATTTTTATGCAAAACTTTTGTTATTGTAATTTTAACTGTACGCTGAGCCAAACAGCTGTGGTCACGTTTGTGTCCGTAACTTCATTTCCATTTTACTTCATATCCTAAGCTGTTACTGCTGACTGCAGTTCATTTGCTATTCTTATGGTTGCACACGATGTTGGATGACAGTTAATTTGACATTGAAATGTGCGTTAGCATTTTTGTCGTCAGTTGTGCTGAATTTTATTTTGAGTTTTTCAACAATGCGTACGAAAAAATATATATTTATTTTAAACTTTTTAAATTTAACAAAATAAATGTATAGAAAAAAAACGATTTTTTCATCGCATGAAACTTCTTTGTGTTTAGAAAAATTACATAAGTCTACTAACATGCGTTTTCGTTACAAATTAATTACGCAACTCTCTAGCTTTAATTGTCAATTTAATTGCCAATATAATAAACCTTTTCTCTGCAAATTATGGACTACATATTGATTTGGGTATTTTTATAAAAAGCCACACAAATTGAATGTGTCGGTTTTGTGTAAACAACAATCGGTGTGTCAATTGTCAATTGCAACACCTGTCAACCAACCATCAATTGGCTGTCAATGATTTTATTTTTATATGTAATTGTTTATTTTATTAAAAATATTTTTTTTTATGTATTTATTTTTGTTATTTAATATGTTATATTTATTTTCAGTGGATTTTTTCTACATTTGATTGGTCAATCAATTACAAATTTCACTTTCGTTGATTTAATTTTTACAGAAATATTATTCCACTTTCAAATTCTATACAAAAAAACCATGTTGTTATTCTTTCAGTGTGAATTGTTTAATATTTTTTGTTGAAAATCTAAAAATGCAAAGTATTTAAATCGATGGAAAATATGTCATTTTGTTTATTTTTACTTTCATTTGTACCGTAAATAGAAATTTTATTTTGATTTTCAACAATAACAGATACCTACTCTAATTTCATTATTAAAACGGACAGCTGATTTTTAATAGCGTTGCTGAAGACCAAATATGGTTAATCTCAAATAGTGAAAATACAAATTGAATAAAATAATTTAAATAATTTTTAATTTAATTTTTATCTACTCAACTCGATCCGTAACAAAGACACTGATTTCATAGAAATTGAATATTTTTAGCAATTTTGAACTGGGATGAGTTTGATGAAAAGTTCTTTAAAGGTTTCACCAAATATTAAAACATAAAAAAATGGGTGTACACAGGTGAAATGAGGCACGATTTTTTAATGCAAGCAACCTAAGCATTTTCCATAAAAACTTTTTTATTGCAAACTCATTAATGACTGCGTTTCATATCCGTTGTGCTAAAACAACGAAAATGGCAACATTTAATTTGCAATTTATTTGATACAATAAAAATTACTGATATTATTACAATAACAATAAGCACAAAATTACAATAACTCATACAAAGTAGTCAAAATAACGTCAACATCTCACGTAAACAATAAATTTTTAAAGTTTACCATAAAAAGCTAAAAGAAGAAATGTCAAGCATATGAATTGTAGAAGTCGTATTTTATGGCATAACAGTAAACAGTCGCGCTCAGCAATTGGAGCGCAACCAATATAACTTCAGCAGAGTAAGGCTAATGTACGTGCGTTTTAACAAATTATGACAATTAATGGGCGTACAATAATAAAAACAAAAAAGATATTTTAAACGGATTGGTTGTAAGAAATATATCGTCTCCCATGAGAAAATATTACATATGATCCCAATCACGACAGTAGTGTCTCAGAAAATTTTTACCCTAAAATGTTGGATCATTTTAGTCTTTTGATCTTTGGGTATCACTTAGATATGTGCTAAGATTCTTTCTATTTTCTTGAAAAAACTACGTTTAGAATTCGCTGAAGATTTTGATTCTAAGTTTATATTTAATCTATCACGAGACAATTGGCTTTAAGTATTGCGAAATCTCAATAACATTTTTGATAACATGGAAGTGTTGAATTATATGTTACCCAAAACGAAATGTCAACAAAATTATAAAAATGTTTATTACGAATGAAATTTTTAAGTAAAAGAACTGATCAAATTTAAGTAGATTTACCATAGTTTTTTAATTTTTTGGAAATCTCAGGAATATTTTGCAAAATCTCGTAAGACTTTTTACTGTAAAATTTATGTTGAAATATTATTTTTATTTAAGGTTTTGTAGATTTACAATTAATTGTTCAATTCAAGAGTCATTTTTTTTTTCAAAATCTCATATCTTTTAATAAAATCTCATGAGATTTTTCAATTAATAATATTATTTACAAATATGTAATAGTTTTTACAAAATAATTTCAAAATAATAAAACGATCTGCCACGCTCTGGCAACAAAATTCCTCTACACCGCATTACCCGCCTTGATGATTTTTCTCTTAGAGACTTTTATTTCTTAGCTGACTCCTAAGAAACAATAGGTAGTGAACAACAAAACAAAACGACAATCAAACAACAACAAATGTCATACATGACACAGTCATACAACATTTGACAACTCGACATGTCAGAGTGAGAGGCATATTCGCGCTGGTGATACTGCTGCTGCTGTTTAAGCAAAACAAATTAGCGGTGACGGCGAGGCTAAACAACCGTTGCACATTACAGAGGTAGCAATGACAGCAACAGTCAGTCATCAGTCAGCAAGAATCAGCTAAATATGTTGAAGCAAAATCAACAGCTTTGAGAATTAGAAAATTTTGATAGCAACTTTCGTGATGAGAAAATCTGCTGCAGCTTTTGCTGTCTGCTGTTAATAAGAGTAGGAAGTAAACGAGCAGCAGCGCTAATCTTCGTAATTAAAAAAATAAAATTTCTCGAAAATGACATGCAAGTAGCAGGTACCTACATACATACATACATGTATTTAACAAAGCGCACAAGTAGGCGTGGCTGATGGCACAACATAATTACGATGACTGTGATATTGGTGCTAAGCATTCCATAAAACTTCACTTTTTTTATAGCTTTCCGTGAAGTTTGATGCTCGCATGACATTTGCAAATATTTTTGTTATTCATTCGTTTGTTGTTTTCCTTTTCAGTTTATTGTGTTTATTGTCATAATTATTATTTCGTGTTGTTGTAACTGTCGTCTGCTCAAAATACCGCTAGAGCTGCTTAGGCAATAAAACCGCTATAACAGTGAAGGTAGCAACAACATATTATTAGCTAAAAACAGTTAAATGACAAGCAACGAAAACAATTTCATTAAAATTTGTTGTCAAATGTTGCTAGCAAAAAGGGTGACTGGCAAACATTTCCAGGAAATGTTTGCTTTAATTTGGTATAATTTTCTTTAAAAAAAAAAACTTGTGCTTCTATTTTAAGAAAATATGAGAATTATTGTCTTTTTCAGGTTTATGATAGCCATTCTTCTCGGAGGAAGAGTGATATTGGACAAATTAGTTTGGTCAAAAATGCAAATCTTCCACAAGGTCGAACAACTTGATTTTTCAAAAGGCATCCAAATTTAAGCATTTTCTTCAAGCATACTCCCTAACGACTAGGCAACAAAGGCATACAAATTTTTTCATGAGCAGGTTAAAGAGCAGACTGAACCTAATCGGCATAGTATTATTATACTAAATGTGTCACATTTCAAACTTTTCAAACAGATTGTTAGAGAAATCTTTCATGTATATTTCATATGTAATATCTCGCATGCAATCATTGTGAAATGTTTCTGAAAGGTTTCAGATTCAGCGTCTCTTGAATCTTTTAAATGAAATCTTTCTGAAAATTTGTAAGCGAAATCTTTCACATGTAATCATTCTGAAGTTTTTTAGAAAGGTTCCAGATTAAATGCTTACTGAATATTTCTAATGACATCTGCGATATTATATACAACATGAAATGTAGATATTAAGAGCTATGTGAATATTGGCAGGATGATTCTATGTTTGACGCTATTTAAAGTATGATTTTGTGTTATCAATTTTAATTGATTGAAATTGTCACAAACAGTAGCAATTAAGTACCAGCTCCTTCTTACGCAAGTAAAATGAAATAATTATTGAGAATCCGATGACGGAAACAAAATAGCAGCGCAAATGGCTCGGAAAAAAAAAACCAAAAAATTTTGGAGTTCGATGACGTAACAAAATTTTTGACTTGTTTCTTAATCTTGCAAAGTTTCTCTGTGGCGTTTCCAATGAAATCAAAGTGAGGAAATTGACAAAAAGTTTTCTGAAATGCACATGAAAGATTTCCGAAGCGTTACTGAAAGTTTGTAAGACTGCATGTGTAAGGTCTAAAAGGTTTACGAAATTAAGCATGCCGAGTGGGAAATAATTAAAAAGATTTGCTTTAAGTATGCAAATAGTGTGTATCAAACCAAATCAAAGATTTTGAAGCACTTTATTTTTAATCACTTTAGGTTACTTCGGAGTTGAGTTAAAGGCGAACATTTTAAATTGCAACATAACAAATGAAACAAAAAAAAATATGTTTAACAAGTTCTGTTAAAGTCCTACCAATATAAGCCATGTGAACATGTGGTTTTCTATTCATTACTTTAACGACTATAGCTTTTTTCTTACAAAGAACTTATGAGCGTTAACGCGAACTGTAATTTTTTTATAGAAAACTCCAAAGTTCTGACTAACATTAGCAAAGAACTTCTTCTCAATTTTTTAATTCAAAAGAAAGTGCTTTCAAAAATTGTCAATTAATAAACTTTAAAGTTTTCTATTTTAACTATTGTTATTTTCCACACTTTTTTAATGTTACAAATTACAATGACAGCAATAAAGAAGTTCTTCAGCACTACATATGTTGTTATTGCAAGTTTCACAAAGGCACACTAGAACCAAAAAATAAGAGCAAACGAATCGAAAGCGTTAATTTTATTTTGTTACCCTAGCAAGCGTTTGTGAGTGTATGAAAAAAACGTTTGAAACTAAATTTTTTGCTTACGCCAAAACGTTAATAAAAAGATGATAATTTCTTTTACTACGAGTTTAATTTCATTGTATACTGCATTGCTTATAATTGTGGTTGCCTTATACACAATGACACACTTAATATGCTTTGCTTAATGGCACTAAGAGTTCTTTCAAAAAAAATTAAGAACTCTTTTCTCTAGAAAATTCGTGCTTAGTGTGCTTAATTTTTTCAGGAACATATTTTTATGAGCTTTTAGTGACAGTTAAAAAAAGTTTTGCAAGAAATTTGTAAATTTATTTGGAGGAAATTTACCAAAAAAAAACTGGAAAAAATTTCCAGCAAAATGAATGACTCTTTAATGTCAAGAAAAATTCTTGAAAGCAATAATTTTGAATTCTAAGACTATTGACATATATATATATATATGTATATCTTATTTGATACTTTAACTTTTACTGTACAATATTTACGAGTATTACCTATTTAATTCGAACCGAGTTTCATAAAAATTTTATTATTCTCATGAATTTCAAATAAAAAAAAAAAAAAACACTTAAAAAGGCGCTATAAATAACTAAGGTTAAGTTAAACATAAATGTGGGTTAAAAGTTTATTTCTATGCATTTAAAATTAAAGAGAAGAAAATGCTTTTTATTCGTTTGCTGGTTACGTCAAGCAAAACGAATGCTGCAAATGCTGCATAAAAAACTTAACGAAATTTAAAAAAATAACGATAGAAATAAAGACAATTACGGTAATTTCATTGTTAACGCACAATCAAACACAGGCAAACAAACACACTAACACACACAGTCACACTGACTCTGACTGACTGCATTCTAACAACAACAACAGTTGTTAGCAACGCAGGCAATGTAACGAGCAAAAAAATGCGCGCGCTTGTTTTTCTCTCACAGCAATGCCGGCATCTGTATAACATAACAAATGAATGCACTGCAGCAGCAGAAGCAGCAACAGCGGCAACATCCAGCAAAAGCCGCCAATGTGATGCATGAGAAGCGCATTACGTTGACTTTTATGTTCAGGTCTAAGGACATACAGTGGGCAAATATATATTAAAATAAAATAAAAATTTTCCACAACTGAGTTTTGCATTTCTCGTTGATAACAAAAAAAGTCAAAGCAAGAAGAACATTGTGCTTTTTCAGGAAATCTGTCAACTTTTCTGCTATTAAATTACTGAACTCTGTCAATAACATGTCTGTTAGAAATGCTCTGACAACAGGGTGCTCTGTTCTTTACTTTAGACTCCGCTGTGTGCTCTATTGGTTATAATATAGTCCATAACTTTGGTTGTAGCGCTGAGGGTGGTTCTTGAGTTTTGCTGCAAAGCAATTTGTGGATAATGCCTGTAACACACATGAAGATTATGTTGAATACTCTATTCTAGGATGTTGCTTTTTCGCTTAATGGCGGTTTTCGCTGATGTCCATGTTGGCAATTCTTCTGCGGATGGTGATGACTATGGTAATTTAGTTCGGAATCGAAGTCAGAAGTTGAATGTCACTAACTCTTTTAAACCTTATGATCGCAATTCGCGTTCCTATAATTTGGCGGATTTCCCTTTTTTGTATGATCCTGACATAAATTTCGAATTTCAATACCGCTTCCAAAGCAAATTCGAACCGGAATCAAAAATGGTCTGAATGAAAGATTTTCCTGCTGACTTAGATCTAGAGTTTCTTCTGATATTTCAATGAAATTTTTAAGGATTTCAATGGTGATAATGGTCTGTTGTTGATTTCTCTGTTGTCGATGCTGATGATTTTCACTTCAGCCTATGTCAAGACATTCCACGCTGTCTAATGGTATTGCCTTATTTGATAACTCTGCTGCACTCTTTGCTGTGAACACTTTTAACTTCCCTGTAAAGTCCTTTAATTTTTCTGTGTGCTTTGAATGCTTCACAGATAACTTTATTACATACTATGTTGGCGGCACGGTGTGTTTTTCATTGCCTGTATCATTCGCTTAATGGATTCCTCAGCTACTCTATTATTGGCATTGCTAAAGACTTCTTTGAAAACTGTGTTACAACTTCTCTTAACTTTTGGCTCTTTACTCTGCAAGCTGTTGGCGATAAAATGTATACTTCGTTGAAGTACTTAAAAGGAGTTTTTATATGAAATTATTATGGACTACGAATTAGATGCCATGGAAGTCAGTGATGGCATTTTACGTACATATGTACTTCTTTTAGTACATTTGAGTTGTGAAAAATATGTGTCAGTAATGGACGAATTTTTAGTAAATTTGGCGTATTTTCAGAACATTTTCGGTACATTTTGACTTCTTTTAATAGTTTCCTAAGTTTTGTTTTGTTTTGTAAGTTTAAGATACGTTTTGTAGATTTTTTCGTGAAATATGCGTAAAAAAATCAAAATACCTTTTTTTAGTAAATTTTAGAAAATTTTTGTAAATTTCACTGATTTTGGTGTCCATAACAAAAAAAAATTACATTCTTCCTTAAAAAAGTACATTACAAGTGTTTATTTAGTACAATTTCACAAAACTCGCAAGTAGTACAGTACGATCCGTGAAAATAACTTTTAAGTTTATTGCTAAGAAAAGTTTTGTTTCAAGACGGTAATTAAAAGTTTCAACGAAAAATTATGTGCAATTGATGGCTATATCTCAGTTTAAAAATTTTTTTTTAATTTTTGGCTCGGATTTATTCTGAAATTTAGGTTCGCTCGAAAGTGCAAATTCTTTCCAATCCTTTCAATGTTCAAGAAAAAGTCCTTGATTTTTGAGTAACGAAATACTTCCACTTTGGCACAGTATGCATGCACATTATTAAGAGCGTAAAGAGCTGGAGCTTCTTATAAATCATAGGCTCGCCCGCACAAAAACCATTGCAATTTAAACTTTTAACTTGCTTGCAGCAGCTCATTTATTATGTCACAACACTTGCTCTGTTTCATACCACTGTGCATAAACTCAAGTTGATGCTGCTGCACTTGGCTGCCATTTTGGGGTCGAGCGCTGATTTGTGTCAGAGCAAGCAACAACAGCAACAACAGCAACAACAACTACAGTAACAACAACAGCAAAAACAACAGCAACAACTTTATAAGTAACAATAACAGAAAAAAGTGCACAACATAAATTTTATTTTGTTTTTTGCAGTGCTTTCTTAACATTACAATGCGCTCACAATTTATACACTAATGCTTTCTCTTTCTAACGCATTACGATGTGCGTGACAGTGAACATAATTCTTTAAGTGTATGGGTATGCTCCTCAGTTCAGTTGTTCGTTCTGTTCTGCTCTGTTCTAAATACTTGTGCTGCGGAAAAGCACAAAATCTCATTATGACATTTATTGATCTCGAATGACATTTATATGACATTTTGTGTGTGCAATGATTTCATTTATTTGCAATTTCAATTTGGTTGCATTTCATGCGAGGTTCGCTAATGTTCGTTTGAATTCCGCATGCGTTTTAAGTGAACTGCACACATACGCGAAATTTAATTTTTATGAAGTCTTTGGTTTATTGGCGCCATTATTGCACTCGTTTTATGTGGTGCAGTATTTTTGGCATTTAATGATCGCACATATTGCTACTACCGCTGTGTTTAGTTGCTACAAATGATGTCGTTGTTGCTGTGACTCGTTTATCAACTTTGAAAATGAAAATTTTTTACATTAACGTCTTAATTAAGCGTAATTTGTTGGTGCTGCTCCAGCTACTGCTACATTTGAAATGAGTTCAGCTCAAAGTGGATTTAGTTGATTTTGGCTGATGCGCCAATTTCCATTACTGGTTGTAACATTTTCATTTACTTTTATGTTGGCAATTAGCAATGAAATTGTTTTCAATGTCATTAGCAATATTTGATTTGACTGTTTGATGAAGTTGTGCGTTGTCAATTTGAATTGTAGAATTTTCGCCAATTTCTTTAAATCTTCTACAAAATACAGCAAATACGGCGTATTAGATTGTTGGCAGTTAGACTGATTATATTTTTCAATTCAATTTGTTAATACCGTAAATTTTTTTTTCTATTACCATAACGTTTATAATCTTGGTATTGCATGTGCAGCGCAACATTGTATATCCATATAAATGTTGTGCCATGATTTCAATAATTATTATGATTGCGTTTAAAAGCACATTTGCCTACTTTTTGCATGTTAGCAACATTAAGCGGAGTCCTCTTTTTAAGAAATTTTCTAATTTGTATTCTAATTCTCATAGCGTTTGTGACGAGTCGTTGTCTGTTTTGCGCTCCTCATATGTTATATGTTATATTCCTATGCAAAAGCAATAGCAAGCAGCTTACAGCAATTCAATCTCAATTTGAATCTGAATCTCAACAACTGCAATAAATGCAGCAACATCAAATAAATTGAGTTTTGCTATTCAAATAGTGGACGAGTGATCACCGCAATATTGATACAAATGTATGTTTGTATATATCTCGTATAAATATGAGCGCTCAGTTGGAAATCATGGTATTAACGACGATGAGTTTTAAAATAATGTTGTAAGATTAGACAGAAATATATATTTGGTTTTTTCTGGGTCGATGAAAATTACGCCTACATTCTTAAAATTTATATAATTTTTTAAGAACATCATAAATTAGGTAAGGATTCCTATATGATTGATAATACTCAACAGCAGGCATGTCTAGGATGCAATTGATTTTGATTAAAATTAAACTAAAAGTTTTTAAAATAAAATCAAAAAAAAATAAGGAAGTAGTTGGAAATTTGAAAACCAACTACTTCTGAATATATAATATCATATTTATGTTATCCGTCGAATAAATATTGACATATGAGTCCTCCAGTTGCATAACCGGCCTAGTCTCTTATTCAGACTTTTGGAAAAACAACGAAAAACGTTTATCTTCACCTATGTTTATTGAAAATTAAAACCTATTTCCCACATAATACCTCATAAAAATTCGTACTCAAAACACGTCAGATCAGACTCTTTGAGTTTCATCTATATGTTTTTGAGAAAATAACTTTGAACTTGGCGTGTTATGATCCATTGAACATGGACTTGGATGGTTTTGACACAGTTTTTCAACAATTTTGTTTGAAAAAAGTGGACTTAACCGGTTTTGATATCAATGTACTGGACTTTATTTTGAAGCAAGTTCTTGAACTTGACCGGTTTTGAAAACTACGCATTTAAAAAAATATTTTCAAAAATGTAATATTTCAGTCAAAAATCTATTTTCTTTTTATATAAAAACAAAGTAGAAAAATAAAGCACGGTCTAGATTTTGATATAGAGAATACTCGTATCTCAAAACTTGATTTTTCTTTGGACTTGGCCTGTTTTGCAACTGGACGCCTCATATGTAGCTAAAACAATTAGAGTATTTTTCATATATTTTAGAAAAAAATACCGCAAAAAGGAAGTGATATCCAACCGCAATGTTGATTTTTTTTTTTTTTTATTGATCAGCGTCACCACCAATTTCTTATCAAACCATACGTCAGCTTCTAAGTGTCAGACAAAAAGCTCAATATAGGCAAAAACACTATAAGGCCAGTGTGAAAGTTATTTTTCTAAATCACGATACAAAATCGAGATAAATGAAAACTAAACTGATTTCTATGCTAGTGTGAAATTTTTATTATTTGCTGACCTAAGTCGTTAAAGAAAATTCAAGCAACAATATGAAATCTCCGTTTTGTGTTGAATTGCCGGATAGAAATAGAGCTTGATTATTTTCTTCCAATTAATTATTAATTGAGTTTTCATCACCAGCAATGAAACGTTTCAAAAATGTTTTTATTTCTTTCGATTTTAAGGAAGATTACAGCTGAAAATATGATTCTTATACGGGTCAGAGTATAAGAAGCTGTCAGTGAATCGCGATGGAATTATCCAATCAAACACTTGCTCCGCAGTTAATCAAACAAAATAAGTCATTTTCTACTGGGTGCACCAACATGCATTCACACATTAGCAAACACATAATTGCCCAGCCAACATTTGGAAGAATGTTGATGCTCTCATCTTTCAGGTTATTACTTTAAAAATTTACCAGCGGAGGTTAAATAGAATTTTATATAATTACATTTGCATACTTAAAGGCATTCAGTAAATTACACATATTACAGGGTGCAATGATTCTGTATTACTTCTATGTTAATTACAGTTATACACAGTACATTATATAAAAGCAATAATATTAAAAACGCGTTGCTACTAGTGATATAAGCCTCCTTAGCTATATATACAGAAGCTTTAAATCAATTAAAAGGTTCTTAATTAATAAAGAATACACAGAAAAATGTGGTAGTAAGTTTTAATATTGTAAATAAATGATTAGAAGCAAATAGTTGTGCTCAGAATACCAGGCTTTGTCGTCTGTCTTCACGTTATGTTAAGTGAAGTTGTATAATTATTTTCAATTATAAATTAAAATATCACGAAAAAATATATAGCTACAATAAAACACGTACTCTGAGTCCGATATTACCAATAAATATTTTTACTTCGCACTCAACGACAATCATTTTAAAATCTTTTTTATGAATCATTTCATATTGCGTTGGCGAATTACACACCTCAGATAGTTTCTCCCAAGCAAAAATTTAAATTAAAATTAAAATTCATGCGATCGCACACTATCGCAACATGGTTCCACTGCGTTCAAAACTGTTTACTGGGAGTTGCAAATATGTGTGCATGTAGACGTAAGTGTGTATAAAATAATGTGTCAGTTTTATGTTAAGCTCTGGGTGTTCATTTGAATTATGACTTTCAGTGCGCCAACATGACGTTAATGTGATGTAGAAAATTTTCTTTAACGTTCTAACAATTTCTACATTTCAAAGTATCATGCACGTTTTTCTTACATTTTTAAATTTTTTTTTTTTTAATTTCTTCTCTTTTTCTCATTTTTCATTGTGCACATGACTTGCGAAATCTCTTAACTCATATATGATTTTATCGTTAGATTTTTTTGTGGCCCTCTGCTTAAACTCTTTCGCTAGGTGCTTTTAACTTCAACTTTTTTTAAGCTTTTTCTTCTTCATATTTTTAGTGTGATTTTTAATACTAAATTTGCTAACTTGCGCTGAGAAAAAGAAGAACAAATGCTATATCTTAATAATGAACGTAATTGCTTAAGTCTTTTGAGAAACGAGCTAGTGCAAAATTTGTGTTCTTTATTTGGAACTATTTTGAGCAAAAGAATGAACGTACAATTTTAAATAAGGTGCTTTAAAAGCCTTGTTAATTTTGTCATAAAACTGACTTGCAATTAAAGCTTCAATTTTATGGCAAGTAAGAACTATATTTTGTTTAAGCCATTATATTACGAAAAAAAAAGGTTTGCGTACCATTTGAGTCATACGTGCGAAGGCTCATATCGAACGAAAATTACAACTGACGCAAATTATTTATTGCTTTTCGCAAACTTTTTTCTCAGAAATTAACATAATGATATTTCATTGAGCTAACTAACTGTGCTTGTAACCGAATTCCTCAAATCGAAATACAGCAAGACACAAAAGCACAAATCGCATTGACTCATACGAAAAATGGTGAAAGTGCTCAGTCGACAGCATGTAGCCGAAAAATTCCGATTAACCGAAATAAATGATGCGAGGAAGTAACAGAATTAATAAATGTTAAGAAGTAAGAAAATATTAATACATTTGTACGTGTTTGGTGAAAGATATCTACAAACAAGGCTTATGAAGAATAACGTTTGAGTCTATTGAAAGAAAATGTAATTTGAAGTTTAACGAACATTTTACTTTTAAGAAAAAACTTTAATTTTATTTCTTTTTAGACATTTCGTATTACTTTTAAATAAACATATTTTTTATAAATTTTTGAATGTAAGCATTTAAGTTGAAAACGATTTTTCATCATTATTATATTTAATTTAATTTAACTTTTCTAAATAATTGAGCAGTTTGCGACGAACTTTTTATAAGCATTTGAATTTGTAAGTTTCCTTAGCTAAAGTGTATCTATGCATATAACCGATATATTTAAGATATTTTTTTTAAAAATAAAAACATTTTCATAAATATTACAATGACTTGAATTAGAAAAGAACGTCAAATTAACTGAATCAAACATTTTTTTAGTGGATTTATCTAATCAAAAATAGATTTTTTTTGCTATGCGTCTCATGTTACAGATCGATGTTTTTTATAGCTTGTGAATGATATGCAATTTCATAATATGTATTTTATTGATTAACTACATGGTCTTTAATTTATGAAATATGATGTTGGTCAAATGTCTACCTCTGATTGTGGCGTTATTTCAGCTAATTCGTTTTGAATGTTGTTCTTTAGCATTGATTTTTTGGTTGGTCCACATTTTCGTTCAAGAAACTTCTGAAAAAAAATTGATATCAATAGTTTTTGACATAGTTCAAAATTTCTTGTTTTATTCTCCTTTTTCATTCATCTCCACTCGATTTTGTAAAATTTTTTGTGTATTTTTCTGCCGTTTTTATAATGAATAATTTAATTTTTTTTTTTCTTACGGATTTTTCTGAGCAGATTTTCGATTGTGTTTGTTTTTTTTAATATCATAACGTGTTTTGCAAGGCTTAGTAATATTTTCAGTACTTAGTAGTACAATATTAATTCCTAAGTGCACATTAAAAGTAGAAGGCTGAAGGCCATAATATTTTGAATTTAAATAGGGCTATGACTTTGAATTTTGTATCGAACTAAGAGATAAATCAAAGCTTGAAAAAAAAGTGTTCTAAGACTTTTCCATTCCTAATTTCAACATATGCTTGAGAGCAATTTGTAAAAAAAGTTAAAACTAATGTTTGCTAGACAATGCACAGTGATGCCCAAAGTTAAAGTTTCATTTATTAGGTTTTTAAGCAATTAGAGCCTTTATTATATATTATTCATACGTCAGGTTTAATTATTTATATATGAATTTTAAAACTTTATTTCGTTATGATGTAGCAATTATATTTCTTCAGTTTGTTGTACATTCAGTCATTAGCTACAATAATATATAGCTTAGATAAGTGGCTGCATTTGAATCATTTAAAAACTTTACAAATCAATAATCAGCTGCTAACAAAATAACCACTTAGGGGCTAATATCATATTTTATTATAGCTACTAGGATATAAAGGAATAATAGAACATTGCAAAAATTAATTACTTCTCCCTCAAATGGGAAAAAATCTATTTGGGAAAAATTCGACGCGTTTTTTGTCTTTTTTTTTTTTTGTCTGCAATAATTATATTTGTGTGGAAAAATACCACAAAAATCGCACAATTTCTGACTCATTCAGAAACTTTTAAATTACAAACAGCGCCCTTGCTTTGACTTGAAATTTCGGAACTGGCCGCGTTAATATCGGTCCTTGGTAACTCTGTTTGCATGAGTATTTTTAATAAATAAATCTTAAAACTGAAACACAAATGAAGCTGAATATTCAACATCTGACCTACAACTTTAAACTTTTTTTCACTAATTTCACTATGTTAAAAGCTGTTACTCGAACAATGTGCTCCATAGAAAGCGAAAACAAATTTATCAAAGAAAGTTATCACGAAATAAATTAAGTATTTTAATTACCTACAGAATTGTTGTCTGCAAAGCAATAAAAATCTGTATTGCAAAAAATGTTCAAGAAAAAGAAACAATGAAAACGAAAGTAAAGAAAATATTTAAACTTAACTCAGACATTATATAAATAAAATAAAACCTAATGAAACTTGTTTTAAAGTCATAAAAATCAGAAAAAAACTTCAAACCTTAATCAAAGGACAAGCTTTCGCCACAATGTTAAATTTAGTCATTAAAAATTTTACGAGCAAACAACAATAGCAAATGAAACGCTGGTCAATATAAAGTTCAGAAGGTCAGTTAACAACAAGTACTCATAAAATATAAATAAAAGCACAAAAAGAAATTTTCTATAAATTTTGTGTTTGGCGGGCTCAATTAAAAAAAAATATGTATGCAAGTACATGAGAAGAAATAGTAAAACACAAGAGAATAAGAAACAAAAAACGGAATGGTCTAGAAAAGTCGTGTTAGAGGTAATGGCACAGCAAAGGTGAAAATTGTAGCATAGAAAAAATAGGAAAAATTATTTCGGAAATTTTAAGACTTAGCAATAGAACTGCGCCATGGACTGAATGATTACATTAAAGAGATTTTTACATTTGAGCTTAAGTGCTTAAGAGTACAGAAATTTAGCTAACATTGGCGCACTAACTCAAATTGCAACTGAGCTGTAGTAGTAATCAAGAATTATGTCAATTTGCTGAACGTGACGTATGAGTGACACCCAATTATGTTTAAAATTAATATATTAGGACAATAAAATTTGCATAACACAAGTTCGATGGTCTCAACAACTTATAATGCTAAAGCATATCTTTCTACTTCTTTATGCTCGCTAAAAATATTGACCTTTCTAACGGCCGCTTGAAAAAACAGCACATTTTATCAAAAACATGCACTTAAACTGACATACTAACAGCTTTTTCCAAGTACTGACCTTAAACAATCATATGCACACAAGCTTAGCCTACACAATGTAGCTCTAAATTATAGCACAAAAAACCAAAAGTGTGCAACATAGGCAACAGCAACAATAAAAATGGCAACAATAAAACTCCGCAAAAAAAAAACTTGGTAACTAAATGAAATTAAAGCCATAAACAAAAGTCGGCAAATTATAAAGTAGAATTCATTGAAAAAAAAAAATTTGCGAGAAAAAAGAAAATCTGAACGAAAGTCAACAAATATCAATGCTACTAAGCTGAACTGAACTGAACTGAACGAAACCTGATGTGGATTTACGGGTAAGTGTTTTTCTGGCGCGCACAATTAACTTATGAACTGTGTCAATTGTCAGTTTGACGACAATAACAATGGCAACAGCAACAGCAACAATGACTATATTTCTTGGTTAAAACCCCATCATCATTTAAAGCGACACAAAATGTTTTTTTCTATGTTTTTTCTTTTTTTTTTTCTTATGATTTAAACGTCGTAGCTTAATGTCAGTTTAGTGTGTATTAAACACATTGCTCTGGGCATTGTTTAATGTGCTCAATATTGAAGTAGCAACATTGGCAGCAACATCAATAGAAAATGTGTGCTTGTGAAAGAAAAAACAAAACGACAGCAAAAAAAACTGTCATTAGTTGTTGCTCAGAATAAGAAAAAAAAATTAAAAGAAAAAAAAGTAGGTGTAAGCATAAGAAATTATGTGCTAATTTAATTTTTTTCTTCTTTTGTTTTTTGCCATTGCTGTCAATTTGATTTGAATGTATGGACAAAAAATCAAAGCTCTTATGACCTTTTATGTAGGTTTTCTTTCTGATTTCACAAAAAAAAAAGAAAACTTTTTTATGCAACCTATTTGTCGTAATGTGCAGAAATAATTTATATTTGGTTATTTAAAAAAATTTATATTTAAAGAATGTATATGATTTCTTAGCATTGATGCCTTTACAACTGAAATTTAAACATCTCGAAAAACTGCAGTGGTGTGGCATCTGTACACTTGGCGTATTTTCAGTAAATTTTTGGTTCACTTCAACTTTTTCTAATAATTTTTATTTTTTAGTAAAACTATTAAATTATAGTGAAATATGAATGATCGAAATGGTCGAATGATCATTTTTTATTATTTTTAGTAAACTAAATTTTGGTGTCTATTTCAAAAAAAAAGTACACACACTCTGAGAAATACACTTGTGCTCACATAATTAAGTCATTCGTATGCTACTTAACATTTTTGTTAAAATTTTTTTATTAATTTTTTTCCTGATTCTCACATTATTAGCTCTTATAATTCTGCTATTTAGCAGCAAAAACCATCAAAATAAATATCTTGGATTTATCCCGAAAAATGCAAAAACGTCAACAAAGGTCACTTATGTGCTCATATAATTAAGTCATCTGAAAGAAAGTAATTGAAATTGTTGAATTTTTGGTGTGAGCCCTAATGAGTAGGAATACTTTTTTAATTCATAACTGTTGAGAAGCGGTTTGGCATACTGCCTACCAGCCTGGAGTAATTTTATACCACTTCTCTTGATTAATTGGCCACGAGCTGCCTTACTCGCCGGTTTTCGTGCTGCTACGACTCGTTTGAGTATGCCTTACAAGCTCTCTATATAACTTAAGATGGAACTTTGAAGTATCTACTTCAGAACCTTGGTGGATTGTGTGTCCAGCCAAAATTTGACAAGTCGATAACAAAGTTTTGGGCTATTATCAAACTGAAAAATGTATTTTAGAAGTGAATTTTTGGTGTAATCGGTGGCCAAATGTTCCCTTAGCATATTCCAACATAAGAAATTTTAAAGTAAAAACCGTTGGTGTCCTCGAAAAACATCAAGAAAAGACTTCGGCTCACAAACGGAACACTTTTTGAGAGGTCTGACTTTTTACCATTTTTCGGGAAAAAACCAAGATATTTTTTTTTATATGAATTTTTTGCTGTAAATAGCGAATAAAAGAATCGGAAAAAAAAGTAATGAATAAATTTTACCAAAAATGTTACGAAGCATACTAATGACTTAATTATGTGACCACAAGTGTGCATTCCAAGTCTCGATTCATACCATTTCCAGAAAACTCAAATACCATCACTGTATTATCTGCAATAAACACCGCAAAAAATGTTGGTGAGATTGCACAACGGGTGTGTGCTAACGATGGTGCGTCTAACAGCTGGTATTTTTATAAAAAAGAAACTTCACATTGACAAAAGAGACTTGCAGCTCAACAGCAGTTTTTGACAATAGCTAACAACCGCAACAAATAAAACAACAAAATATAGATAAATGATTTCAAACATAATTTCGAAACTTTAAGAAATTATTAATAAAACTGTGTCAAATTTTAAATTATTTGCTCAAGAGCATAGCAAGCGCATATAATGTCCCATGGCTAAAAACAAAAACATTAATTCAAAAATATTTCTTAAGCAAAATGCACACAGTAAAATTTAATTTAATGTGACCAAATTTTCTCTTTTTTCATTGAAAATCTAATTAATGCACAAATGCAACAAATTCTAATAATAACTTTCTTTTTTTATCACACAGTGGACAACAATGAACAAATTAGTTCCAAATAAAATCAAGCAAAAATTTTAAATAAATTTTCCCTATCAGCTCTGCAGTTAAAAAATAGATTTCTTTAATAAATATTTATTTGTTTTAATTAACATTTAAATTGCCAGTGGCATTGTTTTGATTCTACATTCGACGCTAGCTGTTGACCAAATCTGTTCGTTTGTACTTAATGTTTTAATGAATAATCTTTTATAAAATGTTCTAAAAGCAAGAATTTTAAGAGATTTCTTAAGAATTTCGTTGTTGATAAAATGTATACCAAAAAGCCATTGAACTCAACATAACAAAGAGAACTACGTAGAGCCTGAAGTCAGAACGTTGTGTTGTAATCTTAATGATATAGTTATTTATATTAATTTGATAGCATAACTTAAATGAGACTTATTGATTTAAAGAACTGAGTTTTTTTCAGTTAAAACTGCGTATTTTTGTTTCATAAAAAAATAATGTTTTGCCTTGAAAGCACTTTAAACAGCACTGCAAACTATTGCACATAAAAGCAGCTTATACTTTATATTAATTTCCTAATATAACTTACAAGTGTTAGAAATTTCCTACTTCGACACACTTTAACACTTTTAAAGGAGCCAAATTTTTTATATGGCTTTTCACAAAGTATTTGCTCTTTTCTTGCTGAAAACTCTACGTGTGAGGAATAGCATCATAAATTGGAAGCTCTTGAAAAGTTCTTAAAGTTTTTTATTTTCTATTTCACTATTTAGTGTTTTTATTTATTTTTTTATGAAACTTTACTTAACGCGTAAGCCATGTTGTTGGAGTGGAAAAATTATGTGCAAATTCTTTGAAATTTAGTGTAAACTTTTGACGAATTGCACTCAAGTAGCAACAGCAGGTGTGAAGTTGTTGAGTTGATGCAACAGCGTTGCCGCGTTGTGCTGATAAGTGCCAAAAGTTTGTTACTTTTTTGTCAGTTTTAATAACAATTTCGGTTTACAGCCTTAGATTAAAGCTGAAAATTGGTTGCGATTTGCTCATACACTTTCAGACTTAACAGAATCGTGCCTGATGTAAATATGGCTTAGATGTTGTTAAACATAAACTTTGTTTTTAGCTACACTTTGGTTTTAGGGACACATTTTTTTTTGTTTTTTTTTTTTTGAATATAACAAATTTATAATCTGACTTAAGCATATTTGCCAATTCGATTCAGCAATCCTAAAATTCTCTAAAACAGTTTCTTAAAAGATTTCCTTTTTTGACCCGTGTAATTAGTTGCAGTTGGTTGAAGACACAAGCTTAACGCAATTTCTACCTGAAATGTTATTGTGCCAATCTGACACAAAGCTGCATGCTTTGTCATAATTTCATCATATAGCGTAAAAGTGAGCATGTAGCCCATCTTGGTAGCGAAGAACCGTCTAAGGATCTGTGATGATTTATTGAACTGTTTGATCAATTAACTGATTCTGAAACTGTTGATGTTGGTTGAGCAACAAAATGTTACCTGCTTGCGCAAAACTTTAAGTTGGCTTAGATACAGTCAGTTAACTATGAGATGATTAATCATACAAGATTCAGTTTTCGATGAAACAAGCAGTTTTCTTAAATTTAATAATCGTTTAATACTTTATTGGATAAAAAGGGAAATTATGTTGCTTATAATGTTGCTTGAGAGTTCTAGAAAATTCGAGAGCATTTTTTGACCTTTTTCAATCGGTAAAAATGTCAATAAATAAATAAACAAGCGCTAATAACTAAGAATTTTCGTCATGACGTTCTATACCCTAAACAAGATTTACTTTGTAAATCCGTTTGTAACGTATCGGATGGGGCGTGGCAGGTATAGAATAGTGCAAATATTCTTAATCTTTCAGTGTTTCTGTCCGTGGAAATCACGATTACGGAAAAAATTAACAAGATAGTTGAATGAAATCTGGTACACAGGATACACAATCGGTTCTCGAACACGCCTAAAGCCAATACAAATAAAACCAAAGAATGCTATAGAGAATGGTATTGAGAGAGTTAATTGATATCGTGTTAGAAAATTGTTCAAAGGTACTAAGAATAACTTGGACAGGATCTGAAAAAAAGTTAGCCAATTACATGCAGACGGCGTGGCACCCCCCAAACAAGCAAAAACTTCAAAACGCTGTAATAAGAGTAATTGAAACCAAATATTACACAAATAGCAAAGATAACAAGTAAAAGCTCTGGACAAGGACTTGTCAAATTCTTACAGGTGGGCCTTTCCTACCGCCCGATTGACTAAAGTTTTAAAATGATTTACTGGGAGAATAATTCAATGTAATGAAAACAAATCCCACACAAATTTAAGGAATGGCTCGGTTAAGCATCAGGCATAAAGTTATCGAATTTAGAAAAGAGGGCGTACCTCCCATACAAACTCTAAAAAGCTACACTGATGGCTATTTGAGTAAATGTTGTTAAATGCAATGTGGGTATGTTTAGTCAAACAAGTCAGCCCACTTTTAAAAAAGCATTTAAGACATTCTCGCACTTTTGCTATTAACAAAAGTGTAAGGAAGTTAATTTTTCGCAAGTTTAAAGATATGACCCCTACTAGCTAAGAATTACAACTTAAGGTCTGAGAAGTGTTTTTTACTTAGCCGCTGAGAAACTTTGGCACAATTTTGGCACTGCAACGTACAGAGGGTACCCATTTGATACCCCGACTGCAAAAGTAACATCCAGTAGATATTGTGGGTAATTACATTTTCAAATCAACTTACTTTGCAGGATGAAAAAAAGTAACAATATAGCGACATAAGATTGATGTATTAAGACTAGGGTACTCATAAATTTTCTTTTGAAAATTCAGACAAACACATTATCACTACAAAAGCAACTGTGAGTACCCTTATTGAATTGAATACATATGTAAAAAAATAAATACAGGTAGTCGCCGACTTACGACCGTTCGACTTACGACTATTCGCACTTAAGACCAATTTTTTTTTTCAATTTTTTTCATAGAAAATGCTTAAAATAGTTTCGGGGAATCCCTAAAATATGTACATGAGAAAAAATTTTAAAAAAAATAGTAGTATGTACAAGGATTCGATTTATTTCAGTACAAATAATACGTTTGTTTAAGTGAATAATTTTATATCATCCCAAAAATGGCTGGAACTAGTAGTACAGTATGTATGTAATATTTTTCTTTAGTTATTTTTTATGAAACTCGACTTACGACTTAATCGACTTACGACCGATGACTAGGAACCTATCTCGGTCGTAAGTAGGGGACTACCTGTAGGTCCATTAGCTTGAGTCGATGAATATTAACAAGTGACAAAATCTCACTACATTCTCTATACAAAATATTATAAACTTCAATAGACTAAATTCAATTTATTAGATATTGCACTGGGCACTTTTGTTACACACCGAAACATATATACATATATTCTACTTACCAGGGAAAAAATGATTGCACTGCTTCGAACGCCAACTTCCAGAAATAAATCGATCCAATTGGAGAAGTAACAAAATTTATGTGGTTAAAATGAACTTTACGTAAAAAATGGGTTCTCTCAAAACTATTTTAATTTTCACTCTATTGCTAAGGCAACAACAAAAAAACCTCAAGAAAATAAAAGACTTCTTAGAAAAGAATAAAATTGACTAACCATAGTCGGCGTAGAAAAAAAACTATCTCATATTTTCTGCTAAACCAAGTTAACTGCAATACACAACAACACTAACAAAAGCAACAACAAGTAATGCAGAGCAACACGCAGTAATTTCCATGGAATATTTTAATTTCACGCACACATTCACTTCCTCCTCTTTCAATTCTAAAAGGTTTTTCTTCAAAAAAAAAACGGCTCAAATATTTTCTTCATCATTGGCTTCACTACATTTTTCACTTTTGCAACTTTATTAACCTTTAAATTTTTGTATTTTCTTTTGTGTTTTATTTTTTTCCAAATTTTCACTACTTCCAACTACTCAAAGGAGTCCAAAGGGAACGTCAGAAAATCCACGCATTTTTAACCGTAAAAACGTTCTATACGCGTTCGTAGACCAAAGTCAACTGCAGATGATCATAAAATCACGCCAAGATCAAGTTGAAGGCCTGTACCATAAACGAAGGTGGAGAAAGACAAAACTGAGCAACACGATGTGTGTTTAAGCCAAGCAACATGAAAAGAAGTTGCTTGGGAGCTAAAGAATGATGGTAACAACGATCTTGCAGTAACTGCAGGAACACAAGAAGAAAGCATAACACAAAAATGGAGACTTTTGCCGCTGACTCATTGATACGAAATTTCGTGGGCAACATTGAAATCACAGCTGTTGGCATTAGTGTAGAGAAATTAGTGCAGAGAAGAAAGATATGAACGAAGTAATTTAAGAGCACGAAACTAAGAGTTAACTTTATAAAGAGAGAAACAGCCTGAAGTGTTATACATCGGAAGATTACACACGAGTTATTGTAACTTACGCATTAGCGTATAAATGTAAGAAATAATTCAGCTATTTATTTTTATTTTTCAGAAAGTCATATGACAATTTTTAATACAAGCACATGTATGAATGATTGAGTTTAGCTACTACAGCTATTTGTTGGGATAGCTATTTAGCTTAAGCCTTTAAATAAATCAAAAAGCTGATTCTTAAATAAGAAAAATGATAAAATTATGTTGGCTTATCTCCTTTTTTTAAAAAGTTTTTCTTACGAAATTAATATATGACTAAGGATAGCTACGAACTTTGCCATAATAAGTTTTCAAGCTAAGCTTGAGTGCACCAAAATGAGATTCGATATCGAGAAAGTTTCTAACCGTATGTAAGAAGACTGCTCTACGTCGATAAGAGTTTTAGATGTAATAATTTTATTTGGTCATCATAGATTTTTAATTGAAAATGAGAAAAAATACCCTGTGTTTATAGACATATGGCTGCTTTGAGCTACGTGGGGCTTCATAAGATGCCAAAACTAAGCCATTTAGATAGGAATGAACGCTAAATCAAAAAGCAATACATTTTTACTATAATTTTAAATAAAACTCATTTTCTAAAAAAAATGATTTTACGTAAACGTATCAGATTAATAGCTTTTAGATTATATAGGGTGATCTTAGAACTTTTTGTTTTAATTTTAAATAAAATACTTCAAATAGAATTCAGTGTCGGAATCTTTATTATGACCCGAAAGAACAATCTCTGACATTCACTTTTTTAAGAGGTATATCGTGAATTACACGAGTACTGTTGGCTCCCAAATGTTCAGTCAAAGCTGGTTTAGCGACGAAGACCTTTGACTTCACATAATTCCAAACAAAAAAATCCACATGTGATATCACACGATATAGGTTACCTCCTTGACTTCATATCTGCAAAAGTTTTAGTAAACTTTAATAAACTTTCACAATTTACAAGCGTTGTTCTCGCTTAAGTCTTTTCATAATAAAATGTCAAACAATACCGAATGGAAATAAGACATATGACACCAGTCACGGGAAATCTATCAAAACAAGCCTCTGAATGAATCACCCTATATGTAGCTATAAGTAAGAATTTCACAATGAAGAACAAATACGAAATCTACTGCAAGTGACATAATATAAACATCGTGATTACCAATTTCCAGTACTCTTACTCAGCAACTCTGGTCATGCCTGGCTTAAATCAACCGATTCTCATACGATATTAAAATACTGCAATATTTAATTTTAAAAAACGGTCTTTTTAAATTATAAATTTAAAATCTAAAAAACATAAACTTATATTTAACTTTATTAAATATTATCTACTTATTGTGGTAGCAGTTGATATTTGAGTAGCTTATCAGACATATCCATCGTATTTTCTTTGACAGCCTCATACAAAAGTTCTGATGGTGGCTGCATAATAAATGAATGTATGAGAAAAACCAACACACGATGAGGACGTTTTCTGAGAAGACATGTCATAGACTTCATAAAAGTTATAAAAACAACAACAACAATAGCAAATAAACCATTAAAAAAGTAACAAGATTTTTATGAACTATTACACTAAAACAACAAGTTGAGGAAGAAACGCTTCCGCCGACGCTGCTTACGTGAAGCTATGCTTAACAGAGTTACCAGTGTGCGAAAATTTTAACAAAATTTAACGTCAGTGCTATAGGACTAATAGTTGGGGTACTATTTGTCAAAAGGAAAGTAACTGTCACTTGAGTTTTCCGATTATTCTGATTTATTTCTATTTTTCTAAAAAATTGTAGTGCAACTATGAATGGCTCAACATGTAACGAAATGAGTTGGGTTATATGATCAATTAATCACATGATAATCTTAAAATAAAACCAACTAAATCGGCGATCTCAATTTCCATTTACTTTCGTTTTGACAGAGATTATCCATTGCACATTTGACACAATTTTGCAAAGACCGCTTGTACCAAAAAGAAAAAAAATGTATCACAACTACAATATGTACACTCTGGCAACACTGTTCATGCAGAAGATGATGATAGCGACAAAATTTCGTGGTGTAACTACCTGCTCTCCGCCAACAGCCCGCAAGCAGCCAACAACAACAACAACAACAGCAACAACATTAGCAACACCATTGCGGCAACATCATCACATCATGTGACATCATTTTACATCATTTTCCTGTAAACTTACCGCATTTCCTCTGTGTACTTTGCCGCAAAAAACAATTTAATGATAAGCAAATAAAACAAAGCAAAACATTTGAGAGCGGAAAAGCGACAGCCACAAAAACACAACGAAAGGAAAAACTGTTTCGATAGATTTTCCCTCTTTATTGAATCTGTCTATATGCGACGTTGTTGCTTTTGTTGCTGTTGTTGCTATTTGCCTTGCGGTGATAAAAATTGTTAATGTTTGCATGTGTGTGCGCAAATATTGACAATTATGGGTCTACATACTACTTATATATCCTTGTGTCTAGTAGAACAAGATAAGTCAATTTATAACTCATATAAAACTTATTTTCCATACGAGCACTCAAACGATGAAGAACAGAAAACAAACGTTGAAAATGTGTTATTTCCTAGAAAAAAGGATAAAAAGTTTTGCCTTTTTTTAATAAATAAAACTGATTTTTAAAGCCTTGGCTGAAAACCGTCGTATCTTTTGTGTTGACATTAAAATTTTATTTCTCACTTAAATACTAAAAAACCTTACCACTACGTTTCAATTGTCTATTCCGTCATTTATTTATTTCTTATTTTTTGTTGTTGTTTTTTTGTTCAGCACGTTAAATTCACTAATGGCTGTTGTCGCTTTTTGTGGTCCATTTGGTTAAAAGTTTGTTAATGCATCAAAAGAAAATTGCGCTCTTGTTGTTTGTTTTATTATTTCGTTTGGTTTTTGTACGGGTTTTTTTGGTGGATTATGTCAACTGCACTTAAGTCTAATAGAATCATTTACAAAAAAGAATTTAAAGTGGGAAAAATTGAAAATAAAATGGAATTGGAAAAAAATTTTGTCATAAAAAATAGCTACTCTGAGAAATTAAATAGAAAGAAAGAATTTTAGTATGATGTTTTCAAAAAACTGTTTTTCAAGGAGACATCTGATTAATTTTCAAAATTTTTCTATCAATTTCCAAAAAATAAGTATTCACCTCGTGGAAAAAGCCGAGAATGCTGAAAAAGTTGCACATATTGTTAGAGTCGAAAAATATTGAAAAAGCACAAAATTGTCGTAGTACATTGAACAAAACAAAATATATAAAATTTTGAATAATTTGAAAAGTTTTTAAAAAGTTAAAAATTCGAGAATAGTTGATTGGGTCTGAGAAAGTCAAGAAGTGTTGTGGATACATGTTCAGAAGCCAAAAAAATTTGTTTGTTCGAATACGTAAAATATTTTCATACTAAAAATGTTAAAGAAAAAAATACTAAAATTTGAATTTAAATCTTTACTATCGCCGGCATATTAAAAAAAGAAAAAAATTATGCAATAATTATAAGCTTAAGTCAGTATATCATATCTTTAATCATAAATTACATAAATTCTAAAACTACCTATGTTATTAGCAGTCTTGAGCAAAAAACTCCGCATGAAATAACTTTGATTCTAAAAGTGGCAATACAAAATTTATGAAGTTCAATTTAAGCCATAGCTCTACCATAAACGAATTAAAATATGCAAAAAGAATTTAATGGTCTACTAATTGGCTATTAATATGAAAAATAGCGTTGAAGAAAAACTAAAAGAAAAGAAAGAACACATACGCGAATCATCATAAAGAATAAAATGATTGATAAGTTAGCCAACCGCTTAGTGGCAACAAGTTAAGGCATTAAAAAAAATAAAATTGTTCACCACAATAAATAAAAAAGGTAATAAAATAATTGAAGCCTCTTGTATTTGGGTATATAACTTAGCATTAAAATATTTCATATTGAAGTCAATAAATTTAATATTATTACAACCATTGCTGCATTCTTGGAAAATTTATTCTTTCTTTTGTCACACGCCAACGCTGAATATTAACCACAGAGTGCAACTACATATTTACTTACTATGTACAAGTAATACGTATATACTCGGGAGCTGGCAACAAAAAACTCATGTCATTGACTTCTCTATGTTGAAGGAAAACTTTTGAGTTATCCAAGGTCCAGTTTGATGAAATTAGTCCTAGTTTCTGACCAAATTGGTCCCTAGTCATTGAATCGAGATTTCGTTGTTTTCATAACAGATAAATATATACTAGAACGCTTACAAGCACATTTCACGTGGAAGCAGCCATTTTCAAAATACGGTAATATTACAAAATGTTTTTACATTTGATAAACATCTTAGCTAATACTCAAGATCAAAGTTTATATAACTACTTTTCTTAAAAATTTTTAGTTTCTTTGATCGGACACAGATTTATAGTGGACTAGACATTCGTTTCAGTTTCAAAATTAAGAAACGGTGATTTTATTTAAATTTCTGACACTGACATATAACACACACAAATTGTACACTGGGAAAAAGATTTTATTGAATAGAGCAAATTTTGTATAAAGCACTAAACTATATAATTGAGTTTTAGGTAAAAATTTTTCATAATTTTTGTTGTGAGAAATTAGTTTTTCCCATCACAAATTAATGGCCACAAATAGAGTACAAAGTATTTATTCTTAACAAAAAAAAATAGTTTTATGACCTTTGATCTTGAATCTAACAAAAATAGAGCATTGCACGCAAAAACCTATCAAATATTTTATAAATGAAATTATCTCATCTTTAAAACTTATATAAGCCGATATTTGGAAAAAAAAAATACTTTGAACTTTAAACTGAATATTATGAAACCACTTGGCTCAACGTTTAAGGTGCATACAAATGTCTCATCTCTATTTTTTGTCAGACATTTATCTCTGTCCGACCTAGAGATAGCGTTATATCGGATTGTTCGGAGAGTAATTTAGGTTTTTTCCAATAGAGAACTTAATTTTCCACAGTCAACTTTACTAATAGAAATTCGAAAACAGCATTTTCTACATGTTTTACTTTAATACCAAGCAAGAAATTGATCAATGTGTACGAAGAAGGTGCACTGACGCCAGTGCTAAGCCTGGTTTTCTAAACTTTGATCCGAATATTTTGATGTTGAATATTTTGATGTTGATGTTCCGGAAGGCCAATTTAAGCTGATGAAGACAAAATAAATACATTTATTGATGCAAATTGCCGAATAATAACTCGTGATATTACTGAAAGATTAAATTTAGCGACTTCGACCATCTGAAGTGCCGTGGCTTAATTTCAAAACTCTATACGTGGGCTCCACATGCACTCACAAAGAGAAATTTGCTTCGTCGTATTGACGTCTGTAATGTGCTTCTCATACGTCAAGAAAGTGATCTATTTTTGATGCGAATCATCACTGGTTAACAACAATGTTGAACGCAAGAAATCATGGTATAATATAGATGAACCGGTTCAAAGTACTTCGAAAGCCCATGTACATCAAAAATGTTATGCTTGATCCACAATACATTTTGAAGCATATTGTCATCGACTGGACAAAGAATTCATCAATAGAAAAGGATAGTGTTACACGAAGAGATTATGTAACTCACCAAAAGCTTTTACAGCTTGAATGGCAGGCATACCCACCTTATTTTCCAGCTCTGCCACTTTCGGATTATTACTTATTCTAGTCTCTCCAAAATTTTTTTAAAAGGCAAAAACTTTACTTGAAATGAGGACGCTGAAAATGATTTGGATCAGTTTTTTGCCAGCGAAGTTCAGAAGTCTTATGAGAATGAAATCATGTTGCTGCCAGATGTTTTACTGCAGTATGCAACTCGATAACTTAAACGTCTCCCGAGAAGCTACAGCTTTTTTAGTCAGTCTGACAAACTGAATGAAAATTCACCATGCCAAGCATTGGTTTCTGAACATCCAAAAAATATCTATTCAATCGAAGAAATTTAGACCAAAACTTGATGACGTACAGATTGCTGAAGAATGGGCAGCATAATTTCATCACGCTGGTGAATTACAAAAGAAGTCGCCGGACCAACCAGTTGTTTCTGAACAAAAACATAAAAATGCACACAATTTAGCTCTGAACTCGTTACCATGAGTTTTTTTTGGTTGCCAAGTTATTTTCTAATGCTATGGTACCTCGCAAAAGAATATTGTCATGGTTCATGAAAATAAGTCACATCGGCACTGAGCACAATTTTTCTGTTTTTATTTTTGTTTTTTTTTTTTTAATAAAACAATAACTTTTTTGTTACAGTTTTATTTAGTAATTTTATTGTCTCTGATTGCTGCTGTTATCGCATTTATTTTTTGCATAAAATTTTAATTAATTACGCTTGTTATTCTTTTCATATTCTGAATGGTTTACAGTTTTTCTTTTATTTTAGAATTATTTAAATTTTTTTATTGTCAATTTTTTTTGTTTCTTATGTAATAAATGAATTTTTTATTGAGTTCTTTTTATTATTAATTTATTCCAGCTATATTGCTATCACCATTAATTTATAGTTTTGCCGTTGGAGCTTTCAGCCTACGGTTACGAATGATTTATGATGAATGTTCTTAGGGTTAGTATTTTTGTGGAAATCTTTTTTGTTGAAAGCTGGGAGTGCAAACATTATTTATGTATAAGAATAGCTTAGGCAGACGAAAAGAACTACACGCATTCTTAATGATTTAGAAATCTATAATACGATTTAGCACATTAACATAAAGAACTGTATCTTTGAGTTAAGGTCGAGAGTTTTTCATTAAGATAATACAACATTTGGTAGCACATTATCATTAATATTATTTTAAATGCTTAAGGGTATGCTGGGTTAGCTGAATTGTCTGAAGTAAAGAATATATTGAAAATAAAAAAGCAGACTTGTGTTGTATCATGGCACTTTAATGATTTAACGAGTAGATGCTGAAATTTATTCTGTTCTAGTTGTTTGTCTAAGAAAGGCACTACGTAATGACTTTGTAGCTTAAAATCAGCACCCATTAAAGTTTTAAAGTAAAAGTCACTCAGTTAACTAGAGAACAAATATTGTGGCTATCACATTTTTGAGCTAACGAAATTGTTTTAAGGAGATATATAAATACATTAAATTAATACTTTCTCAAAAAAAAATATGAAAATAAAATAATAGAGAGGTTTATGTCAGCCATAGAAAAAAATTAATTTAGAGAATGTTTCCATTTTGGCCTTAGAAAAAAAATACATTGTCAGCAACGTATGTGCGCTGCCATACACAATTTCTTACTCTACGCCAAATGAATAGCGTTAAGAAGTTGACACCTTTTATTGAAAATTATCGCAAATAATTGATACGATAAAATATGGGTTAGTAGTGTTGTCGATTTGTAATTGAAACAGTTCCGCTGAACTCACAATCAAATGTAGTACAAAACTCTAATATTCAAGCAGACCCAACAATAATTCACACTTGAACGGCACCTTGTGATGGGACTTATTTACAAATTGAGCTAAAAATATCTAAGGAATAGTCTTATAACCACGAATTCCAGCACGGAAATACCTTAGGTCAAGAAATAAATTTTAAGGGTGGGCGTGAATAAATAAAGTATTTTAATGTGGGCTGACAGATTAACATGCTACTCCTACCACTTATATAAGCGGAACATTAAACAAATTGATGTAAAGGACATTTTAGGGTAATCTCACACGCACACAAAATACTGGTATTTTTTTTCATACCGCAAAACATAGAAAAGATTTGAAAATATCTTCAACATTTTGCGGATTGATGAGTTTTCGATTGATATTCATCTACTCATTCATTTCATTAACTCATCTAATCCTCGGTTAGAAATGTTCGCTACAAAAAAGAATAAGCATTCACATGTTGCATGCTGCATACATTCCATATTCATATTCATATTATATTCAATAAGCTTTTATTATTATGTATATGCAACATTTTTATAGTTCATAAGAACTAAAATTGAACAATTGAATGTGCATACAATACACTTCCCAATGGCTGTCATTGCAATGTTGTCTCACCTGACAAGCAAATACTGTTGCCATAAATATTTGTATGTGTCAAAACCTGACAGCCAAGTCAGAAAAAGTCAATGTAGTAGTACATTCAAACGATGTCTGCAAGATAAAAATATCAAAATAATATGAGCCGTTTACTTCGAAAATGGTGTAACTCCATATTTTCATACTTTGAGATAACAAACGATTTGAGTTTCAATCGAAAATTGCAACAATTGCTATGTTTTAAGGTATTGCAAAGTTGGTGTTTTAAAGGAAATAAAGGGAGGTTTCTTTAGCATTTCATAATTTAAAGCAGTTGAAATTTGGTTGGTCTAAAATTCATATTTTTAAAAATATTATGCAAGTAGATATCAAGAAATATTACAAACTCTCTTAATCGGACTTAAAGTTGTACCACTTTCAAAATAATCCACTTCTATGTTGTGCTATTTGTATAAAACAGCTCAGCTTTAAGCGTTCGAGTGTTGTAAACATTGTGTAGCATTGATTTCGTAATATATCATAGTATTATAAATATTTAAGAGAGACACATAGGATATTCTTAGATATAAAAAACAAGGAAACAGGATTTGAGTAAATGAATGTCTTATCCAAATAAATTTTAAAAAATAAATTTGAATTGTTTTTGTTAATAAAATAAGCAGCTATTAAAAGTGTTTTGATAACTTTAGATAAATATTGATAGCATATATTATTTTATTGAAAAACATATTTTGTAAATATTGTACAGAAAATACACTTTCATCTCACAACATACATGCATACATATATAATCTTCAATCACAACTTCATCTGCATTACGCGCCTACCTTCTTGTTTTAAATATTTCATCCTTCATTTCATTACACAATAAATTATCCACTTTTTCTCATCACCTGCAGCCAACACACAAATTCGGTCTGCCATGCTACACACAAATACTACAATTTCCGTTACAAATTTTAAAGCATATTTTCTGGTGCTCCCTTTTTAATAAAAAGAAATAAATAAATTCTCTTATACGACGATTTCATTAAGTTATACGATTACGTGCTGCAACAACAACAATAGCAATGATAAGTAACAAGAACTGTGGCCGCAGCATATACACACAAACGCACTTGCAATGTCACATCATTCGTAGTTGTAGCATCAACATCGGCAACAGCAACGAGTGTCAACGAAACGGAAACGGAAATGCAAAAGCATGCAAAGAGCAAACAATTGCATTACGTCGGTATCTACATACAAATTCGTACATTTCTCTGTGTGCCATTTTTGTATGCATATGCAGCATGTTTGCCAGACTGTCAGTTTGTTTTGTTGTTTTTTTTTTTTTTGTTTTTGTTTTGCATATGCTTGCTGCACAGTGTGGTAAAATAAACTGAGGAATCAAATGGATTGACCTTAAATATAAGCAAATATTAACAAAAAAAAAAAGGTTTACAAAATTATGATTTTCCTAAACAAATAAATTCAATGCTGGCTTTTGACGTATTTATTCCCTCGATAAAGCAAAACTTTCTTTATTAATAATGAAGTCACGAAAATTTTATTAGAAATTAAAAGTTATTAGCATTTAGAATATATAAATGATGTCTCACTTTCCTAATACAATGCGGATTACATTTGCAGATACTGAGTTGTATAATAAAGATCATGCTGCGCATGCGTCATAAGGTGATACAATTGAAGTATGTCTATAGTCTCATCGCCTTGATAAATAAGTTTGTTTTCAATTTCATTAGGAGCACCTATCTCGCTGCGTTGATACTGCAGCAGATAATAAACAGAAATTAGTTCCAGCAGTTGATGGAGGTTTTATTTGCTAAGTTACAAAATTTGCAATTTGTTAAGATCTCAAATACTCTCTGTGCCATCCTAAGGCGGTTTGAATATTCCAGTGAAATGTGCATCATTTTGTTCACCCACTTGTTAAAAATTGTTGTTACAAAACGACGATCATTCTAGTCTATAAATTAGATATTTTTCAATAGAAGATATTCTATAACATCGGTAGGCAATTATGAAGCTTAGTCCTTTAAATGCCAAATTGATAATTGAATATCCGAAAAAATACGGCCGGTATCTAATGCGATCAATTCTGCTTGAAAGTCAAATTAGCTCATAGTTAATAACGTCCCTATCAGCAGAATTTTATTGGAGGCGTAGAGTGTGAAACCATAAGCTGTCTATAAATATTTGGTCATATGATGAAAATGCCCAGGTAATTCATATTTTTTCTAGTCTCGTTTTCATGTGAGAGCTCAGAAAGTCCAGTTTTTGGTTATTTTAAGTGAAAGCGATTCTTTAACTGTCCCACCACTTTGCTCTTTTGGTTTTGTTGAAAACTTTACAAATATTTTTCTGTTATTTTGCCCGAAGACGTTGCGCTTGGCAGCGTGTGATTTCATTTTTAGCTTTTATGGGAACAAGAGATCCCTAATAGTTCCATAAGATTGAATAGTTGATACTAGGATATTTGATTTTACATAAACCATATTTCTATAGAGACCCCGTTTTGTGGATTTTTAGGAATAAACTGTAGGCACGAATTTTATGTGCATGCGTCCCGATTGTAACACTTCAACTGAGCCAACCAATTTGATACATTGTATAGCCAGTAAGCATCAGCGTTTGAGTACCTTCTCATGAGTAACATTTATATACGTTGGCTTCAATCCGCTATTGACCATATCCAGTTCACAGTAAGTAAGAGAAATAAGGTTTAAGATTTTTCATCGACTTAACTTGAGAGAAGTCCACGCATTAGATACTCAAACCTTGAATCATTCCAAAAGGTTTGAACAAAACCATAGTAGAAGAATGAATAAATGGCATGCTCTAAAATTTGAATTTCTATACCAAGGTATGTTGTGTTTGGGGTTTTCCCACTGTACGTAAGTCCATTTGTTTGTCCCACATGCTTATGCAAGACAAACATCAGCAGCAGCAAACAACATACAAAAAAATTATAATCATAATAAAGTATATTTATCGAAAAGTAAACTTTGAGCGAAAAACGAAATGTTATGAACTCTCGCTACCGTCAAGTTTTTTGCACGCAGGTACATTTTTTGCTATATATTTTCTGAACTTGGAATGCATACTGCTAAGGTTATTGTTTTCGTTGGCATCTTTCGCCAGAATATTATGGAAAAATGAAGTGCTCATTGTGGCAATATTACGTGAATACATACTCATGCCGGTGTCTGTGTGTGTGAATATGGCAAGGTAATGAAAAGAAGAAAAACGAAGAAAAGCTCATTAAGCAGATGAATGCAATTTGCAGCAGTTTTCTTTTTGCGCTATATATATTTTTTTACAGCTGCAGCGCGTCTATAAATGCATTTATTTATTTGGACACACACATACATGTGTATCATGTGCTTGTATTTACCTTTAAAAAATAAATAAAATAGCCAAGGCTTATGCTGTTGTGTGTGTGTGTTTGTATTAAAACGCGTGCAACTCATTGCATCATGAGCTTTATATCTCCCTATGGCGCTGTAGCTAGTAGATGAGTGTATTTAACATTTAATTGTTATTGTTGTTGCGCCACCACTACCATCAGAAAGTTGTTCTTGCGTGAAAGTTTTCCATTTGAAATCACCGCTGCAGGACATTGCACTTAAAAATCTTAAAGCGCAATTTATAAACTTTTGAATTTTATTTGGAAGCAACTGTAGTGATTTTGCTTTGCTTCAGCAAATTTTTTTTGTATAATAGCCTGAAAGTATGCAATAAATTTGTGCAGAGAAATATTTGCTTTAGAGTTTGATAAGAACGAAGTGCAGCGTGAACAATGATTTTTTTTTGAATAATCCCAGCAAATATTTGGAAGATTTTTAAAATTTCCTCTCTTACAGCTATCAACTTTTTCAGAAGAGTATTACGCGATCTTTGAATTATCCATGCCATTGCTTGCTGACCTTTCTATAAGATTCCAAGAATTTATAAGTCAACTAGAAAATGGCGTTTGGGGTATTTATAAACTGCATGGTTGATACCTAAGGACTGTGAGGATGTTACCAGGATAGTTTTCTGTTTCATGTTATTTCACCTATAGTCTTATTCATAATTATTCCAGCTTTAAGGTTTTTGCGAAGTTTTCCTCAAATATGAATACCACAAGACAACAACGTTTACCAAATCAATGCCAACTTATCGTCACGAATACAAACATAGCCTAAAATATTCAAATTTCTACATTAGAAATTTAAAAGTAATTTATTTATTTTCTTTTATTTCTTACATTCGACTAAATACATAAATCTTTTATATCTTAAAAAATAGAAATTATAAATAAAATATACACTTCATAAACTTTTCCAAATGACCTTCAAGTTTTAAATTTTTAATGTGCAAAAAAGTGAATAAAAAAGTCAAATGTCATTTAGAAAAAAGTGACCATAAATGGCCTATAAAAATGAAAGCAGTTAAAACAAAAGCATCAATAACTCAAACAATAAAAAGTTTACCATAAAAAGGCGAACAAAACAAAACACAATATTAAGAATTAATTGCAATAAAATTTATGAGCGCATATTTTTCGCTAGCCTTACAACAGTCAACTGTTTTCCGTGCTGCGCCTCTACACTTCTTCCTCGCCACTGGCAACATCAGCAACAACGTCATCCGCATGTTCCACTACTGGTAGCTTATCAATGGCATCGAGAATAAATTTCAGCGAATGCCCAGCTCTTGGCATCCAGTCCGACCAACGTTCACCCGTTGCCACCGTATTGCCATCAGCATCGTCATCATCAACGAAATCTGCGTTCTCACCACCGGTAAGGGAACGCGCACCACCCAGATAATCAGTGTAGTCGTAGTCACTCACAAGCGGATTAACCTTCGAGTAGTAAATGGCCGCAAATGTGGAGTAGATGATGAGTATCGCTGTGCCAACCTGACGTTGGTGTTGTAGCATATGTGTGACATTAAAGTGAAATGAAAATAAAAGAAAAATCAAAAGAGAAAATAATTAATAAGGAAATTTTACATACTTTTCTGGGAAGCAAAGGGAAGAAAAGAAGAGAACCAATTCACAAAAGAAACTGAACTGCGCTTAAAACGTTAAAATGATTGCCTTTTTAAAAATAATGAGTTCATAATTATCTTTTGATGTGCCAAAGAGTTGCTGTCCAGGACAGTCTCTACAGAACACAGCTGCTGCGAAACTACGTTTGTATTTTTCTTATAAAATTGAGCATTAATGAGATTAAGTGCACTTAAAAATATCGACAAGATTGTTAAAATGAATATCATCTACCTGGATTAAGTACATTTATATTTATTGAATAAAAATATTAATATTAAGCGTATGGAGCATGTGTGAGTTGTCCTCTCAGTTCAATTGTACTTGAGGAATTATATTCAATTTGTGCAATCTGCTATAAAAATAATCTGCGAGTAGATCTCTTTCGATAAGGAAATGCATTTATTGAAAATTGTTTAGTGGATTCGTGTGAACAGCGTATTGAATTATGTTTGGCACGTTTGCCAAATTTATTGGTTCAAAAATATTTAGCAATGCAGTATACCAAAACGAACATTCTGCGGCCACACAAATAGCACAGCAACATGCAATGCAATAGTGCATGCGCTATAACATCCATAAAAGGTGCTTATCATAACATTTGATAAGCACCTAAAGTATCGTTATCAGAATGCACACGCATTAAAGAGTGCGCAACATCAAATTTGGTTTCTGTCCTTGTGTGACCAGCAAAGAAGGAAGTCAAATTTATAGTGAAGAAATTCTTAGTGCAAAGTGAAGGAAAAATTTTCAAATGTATACCTAATGCAACAACTAAACCTTTTATGAAGAATTACTATAGCTAGAGAAATCCTTGTTGGATTAACTATAGTACAGAATGCAATTTTCAAGCTCAAAAAATATGAAAGAAGCGTTTTCGGTCTCAATATAGCTTGTTAGACTTTTTTGCGTGTATTGAAAATATGTTGCTAGTCCACAATGACTGACCAGAGCACAAATAAATTGACAGTAAACAACAAACCTGATTCATCCCAAAGGTGTCTATTTGTACGAACTATTTATGTCCTTACTTTCTACGAAGGATAACTACAACGTTTCTAAGTCATCATTATTTTAACGTAAAGTTCAATTTTTAAAGCTGTGCTACTAACTTATTAACAAATTAATTTAATAATAAGCCTATGGCCAAGTGTTAACACTTAAAAATGTTTGCATTCACACAAAGAAATGGCTTCGGGCAAACAACTTAAGGGCCAATCAGCGCAATGCAATTTTTGCTCGTAACTTTTATTCAAAAATAATTTTCGATTATATAGGAATTTTAATTTTGTTTTTTAAACAAAGGAAAAATGAAGTTACATGATAGGCTTGCGGAAAACTGAACAATTAATTCAAGCCCGCAGTACTCAATTTGTGGTCAAAAGTTTGTGGCGGAAAATTTTCGTTTCTCAACACTGCCTACCTAAATATATACATAGTGATGTACAATAGCATTGTTTGGGCAGAAAACAAAAACTGAAATCAAAAACTTTGTTTTTCCTTTGAGTGTATAGCTGACTGACCACGTGCGTGCATGCAATTAGGTTAGAATCTGTATAAATATTTTACAGGTGGACTTAAAGGTAATCACCTCTGAAACATTCATTATAAAGTTGCTAAATTATTTTGGTTTTAAAGTGAAAAATGAACCCAAATGCTTTAAAAAAACAAACAAAATGTTTTGTAAAATAGATTGAAAATTTTGGATACGTGGAGCAAAATTTCGCAAATGAAGCTGATGCAATTATTCAGTCTCTAACATCGGGTTGAGAGCTGCAAGAAACATAGATCTTCTGGTATGACTTCTTATTTACACTTGGGTCCAAGACCATCTCAAGGTGATGGTGTTCGGAGCTCTAGCCCCAACCTTCAAAAATAGAGTTTCCTGATCTCCACAAGCCTCGAAGGGCCTCAACATTGAAATCAAAAGACATTATTTTTTTCTCATCACTCAAAATTTGTATGCATTTTTAGTATAACGAACTATTTTATTTCTTGCCATAAAATTTCTTTAAAAGGAGCCACTTCCCAGATTTTACCTCAAAGCCTAAGAACGGTCTTGCTTGGGTCACTTAAGAAATGTTAGCACTTCTGTATATTTATGACTTTTTTTTGGCGAAAATTGTGATTTTTCTTACAGCGCATGTCTTCACTTTGACTTTTGCACAAGAAAAAATTTCCGAAATAATAACAAAAATCTGATATTCCTTTTACAGCGTTTCAGGCATGTCTTAAAGCCTCAGCCCATAGAGTACGTCAAGTCCGTTGCGTCAAAGTTTACAACTGACAGCTGAGATGAAATGTATGCAATTGTATGCAGAGCGGCCTATTCGCAACTTATCCGTCAACGCAAAGGATGAAGTTGGGCAATTTTCAACTTTTAACGTACGTTGAGTATTTTGACAACTGTGGTTTGTGTCAAACAAAGTAAAAAGCAAATATAGATTTGGAAAAATTTGAGAATGAATAAAAAATTAAAGGATAACAATGTTAAAATAATTAAAAATGAAAGAAATGATAAATTCGCAATTATAAGCAAAGCGAAAGTTGATTTTTTGATTGACGTTTGAATGCGTTGCTAACGTATTGATTGGGTCGCTTCCATCCGTTACTTCCGTTGTGTCAGTTGTATACGTTGACGCAACGGACTTGACGGACTCTATGGGCTGAGGCCTTTACTTGTTTTTCGGATTTTTGAGTGACTTTTCCATTTTAGTGATTGGGAAACTTTTCGTAAGGAAGAATTTTAGAAAGAGATTTAAAGTGATTTTTTTTTAATTATTTTTCTTTGTTTTTTGAACAACTTTGCTATGTAGCAGTATTTGCTTTTAATTTTCAAACAATTTTTTTATCAATTCGCTTTTTTTTAGGGCCACGCTACTACACATAAGTATGTGCCTGAACGTAATTTTTTTATATACGTAACACTCTTAATTTCAAGCGTTTTATACGCATTTGAATGCATTCGTATGTTCTATATTTGTTCGATAGTACGGCTAGCACACACATTGGAAAAAATATACATTCCCTATTCAGAACGGATATTGATAATTTGCAATGAATGTATTGCAAGTGAAGTTGCTTTGTGCGGCATACAAAAAACACACACAGATATCAATGCACACACTCGAGCGCACTCATGCTTACACTTACACAAAATACTTTCTTTATGCGCTGGTAATGGTAAAAAAAAGTTTATTAATTAATTTATTTGTTTTTATATTGCATACAAGCAACAAAATATGTGAAAAACTATGGTAAATAATTATACAAAATAAATTAAAATAAACGAAAATGAGGTATAAAAGAAATAAAAGATGCAATGAACTGTTAATAAAGAATTGCAGTGCAATATCAGTTGCAGTAACAGCAGTGGCAAATTAATGTGTCGAATGCAGTATTTTAAGAGCAATAAATTATAAAGACATGTTGCGGCCAATAATGTGCGCCAAGGGGTTGAACTATTTTAAATTGAAACTAAATATCTTTCATGAACATACAATATACAACGCAAATTCTGTCGAATACAATAAAAAATCTTGCAAAAACCATTTAATTAAAATAAATAGTTCCTCCATATTACTTAACGCCTACAAGTATGCAAGTTTAATTTTCTCACATTATGTAGTGGCCAAAATTTTGTATACTCAAGGCAACCATCATTTTGCATTTACTGTAATACTAATGGACACCAACTAGTGACCGAATAATTTTGTAAGCCATGGTGTCAAAAGTGAGGAAACAGTAATGACATCCCCACTGCCACATAACACAACAAAGCAACAAAAACAACACAAGTACAAATAAACAACAAGCAACAAATATTTGCTGTCATTTCATTTTAATGCCATTTTACTTTGCATGCAGTCATACGGAACGTTATTTGCCAAAAATTCAACAGCAAGCAACAGCTACAACAAGACAGCAAAAGTAGAATACAAAATATTGCCAGCATGGTCACTATTACCACATTTTATCAAGCCACTGCACACTAACATTAACCCAACAACACCCACAAAACAATGCAATTGCACTGCTATTGTTTTGTGAAATTTTTGTTGCCTATTTTTAGGTAACGTTTTCAAACTTAAATTAAATGCAAAGCGTTTTTGGTAGCATGCAACCATTGTTGCTTACTTTTTTGTGCGATATCACAACCACATTGCGTTCAATTCTGAATTCAGTAATTTATTTAATAATAAATGGCCACCTCTAATTTTTGCATTTGATGTTTTCGAAATCGTACTAAGGTGTAATTTTTTAATAAGAATTCGCCAAGAACTTTTCCTCTTTTCACATAAATTGCATTTTGCTGCTTCTATTTGAGGCTTTATTTGTCATAAAGATATTCTGCTCAGCTGTCAGCAAACGAAAGTCAGTTTTAAATTCACCTGTTGTTTTGTCACATTTGTCATTGTCCTGTTGTGCGTTATAAATGTAGTTACTCATTTTATGTTGGCCATTTATAGTATCCAATAGTTAAAGCAACAAAATCTTTGTCAGTTGACAGATAAATTAAGCAAGACAAATTATTTTGCACCAATTTGTATACAAAATATTAAATTCAGAAGGATGGCAAATGAATGATACTTTATGAACTTTATATGCGTTACATACATTCACCAAAATTTGTTTGTTGCAAACAGCTCTAGAGTTTTAGCAATTAGTTAATAAGACTTTTAAAAATTGTTGCAAAAAAAACTGTAGCTAATTTAATTGCCACTAGGTTTCAGCATAAATTATCTCTATACCAAGTGATTTAGGTTCGAAATGCATTTTTTCATATGTAAAGATTTTTTTTTCTTCCGTATATCCACACTAAGTTTTCCACCTGTGTGAGATTATATGAAGTGAAAAGACTGATCTTAAGTCTTAAAAATTAGTATTCCAAAACTCACTAGTTGCACAGAAATGCCACTCGTCTTTGAATGAGATGGTTCAGTGCTTTAACATTCACCTCATCTGGGCGCCAGGATATAAGAAAATTGTTGGTAATTGCAAACGCACTTGACAGGCAGGGGACTACAACAGAAACTCCTGTTGGACAGGGAATGTGTTGGCATGCCGATTGCTACCAAGTACAAGATAGGCCCAAGATTCAATTTGCTCTTTAGAACTGATATATCAGATAAACACAGTGTCTCCTCAATTGTCAGCAGACATACGAAGAGATTAGGTGTTCGATCTTTGGAATTCTGCAAAGGAAGGAGGAGGAAAACGGTTAAAAAAAAATATCAACAGGGTTGCTATGACCATTCCGTCATAGGGATCTATTCGAGTACACTCCGAATCCGATCAAGAAGTCCTATATAAATGCAAACCAGATAGTAGGTCTACTGGTAAGCTACTCTGCGACTCCATCAAAGACGAAATGTTACTTACTACATATATAATTAGTTTGAATGTAAACATAAGAGTTCTCTTGATTCCAGATTATACTAACAAAGCTCAGATTCAAAATCAGATTTTCCTTTGTGTTCAATTTTTTTTCGAAAATTTCATATTTAGTTAAGATTTTTCCACTTTTTTAAATAGATGATTTTTTTTAATTTTAATTTATTTTGGATCAAGTTCATGGACTCCATTGAAACCATATTTATTTCAATAAAATTCTATTGAATTTAAATGGCTCCAATGTACGACTTGGTCCTGCTATGTACATGTCCCTCTTAAATCTTTAAATTCAAAAATTGAATTTCAAATCAAAAACTTCGCACAACTCACCTGAAAAACAGCCCAAAACTTGTAGGAACCCTCAGTGATGACAAAATCATAGTAACCTTTGAGTGGATCTCCTTTGATGTAACGACCCTCTGCCAACGCTGTTTCGGTGACGGCTAACGCTCCATTGTCCATATCGTTGTTATTATTGTTCTCATCGTTACCACTCTGCGTCTCCGCAGCACGACGTTTACGTTCTTCGCTGCTGAATTCCTGCTCGTCGTCAGCATCATCATTTGAACTGGACTTACGTGGCTCAACCTTAGCGGTAGGTAACTTTTTTGTTGCTTTTGTTGGTGACATTGTTGTTGTTGTTATCGTCGATAAGGTTGTTGTTTTTGTTTTGTGAGCTTTTGTTTTTGTTCTTGTACTATTTCGTTTTTGTTGTGTGGCCACAAATTCTGGCGGCTGCTTTGAATTAATGCGCGTCTGTTGCTGCTCTTCCTGCTGTTGCTCTTGTTGTTGCTCTTGCTGTTGCTGCTGCTGCTGCTGCTGCTCTGCGGTCTTCTGATGTCGCTCTGCTAATGTGTTCCATGCCGATGTGAATGCCTGATAAACATCCCACATGGTCTTCAGTTGCTTTACAACTGAAATTAGTGTATTCACTCCACCCGGTTGTGTAGGTGTGGCATTTGTTGTGATTGATGCTGTTGGTTTTTGTTGCTCTAACAATGTTGGTGTACGTTGGCGGTATTGTTGCTGTGGTGGTCGTCTCATTTGGTATTGCCCTTGGTGCTGTTGCTGTTGTATTTGGTATTGTTGTTGCTGCTGCTGCTGTTTTCTACTTTGTAGCGTTGTGTATGCCGCTGTTCCAGCTTGAACAGGCCTTGCAGCTGTTAAGCCATAATCCACCGTATCGCCATAACTTGCGTAAGGATTTCTAAATTGTGTAAGAAAAATTTTTAGAAAAAGAAGTTAAAAAACAACAATTTAAATTTATATGCATTGACTTATAGAATGAAATATTAAATTTTTTTTAATCTTAACTTATTCACGCCTTAAAGCAGGCAATGAAAACTACACAAAATTTTACCAATTTTAAAAGGAATATCTGTGTGCATTGATCTTTCATTATAAGCAGTAAGGGGGCTAGAAGCTCTTCAAAACATTCACAAAATGTAACCTTTAGTTTTCTTATTTTACATTGTAAATTCTTAAATCCTCTTGGATATTTTTTGATTCCCCATTGATTTACACACATCATATGTTTGTGAGCGATGTTGATTTATTTCATAATCGCATGTCAGTTGCTTAAAGCAACCGTTAAACCACAGCACTTAAGACTAAATTAATCTAACAAAGGAAATCGCAAATTAACTAACTTGGCAACACTGTCACAATTACATATACACACTCATAAATATATATTCACTTAAAACTTAGCCATCAAAAAATCTCTTTAAGCTGCTTTTAATTAAGCTTTGCTACAAACAAATATCCATTTGTATGTAAGTATGTACATTTGTTTTATGTGTGTGAGAATGTAAGCATTTAATAAAATTATATGAAGCCTCCAAAATAACGACAACTACAAAGGAGGCGCAAACTAATCTACTTATAAAATTACTTTATTTGATTGTATATAAAAACATACATACATACGTATAAATATGTTTCAAGATGCAGTACGCCAGCAAACAGCCAGTCAGTTTGACAGCAAAAATATATTTATAATAACCACACAAATATTTTAGAAATGCTCAAGCGAAAATTTATATTTCGATGCTGAGTAACATAAGACGATAAAATCTTAACACGGAAACATAGTTAAAAAAGTTTTCGAAACGTAATATACTGACTGAAAAGATGACAAAGATGAACTTTTAGAAATCGCTATAGTTGCCATTCTTTAAAGTACTATCTAAACTATCTTGGGCTAACTGTACGAGTACACTGTCCTTTATATCTCTTCAAATACTTAGCTTTCTGAAATTCTATGATTTACAAATCTTATGTTTTTGAGAGAACTTTGGTTAGAGCGATGGCTTAACAGAGCTAGAAGCCCTAAGTAACACTTATTGTGCCCGAAAAATTGGTGATAAAACTTATAACCGATACATAGCTATACCCAGTGAACAGCCCCACGGCACTTTTAAAGTTAATTATCTAACTGATCAATTTCGAAAATGATGCAGATGTTGCATTGAAGAATGGTTTCCTAAGACATCTAATTCTGATTCTGGCTCGAGTAATTCATTCGAGGTTACTTAAATGTATCTATATTATTAGCAAAAAATTTATGTTTTCACATGAAACACCATTTATGTATTTCTATGTAAGAAGAATCTGAAATTGAGCTTTATTAGAGTTGTGGTATACTCTGAACTTCTTTCAGAAGTACAAATTGTGAATAATAAATTTTCTTTTAACTGTGTGTCGACAAATGTCAGATTTGTGCAAGATAACTCACGGATTTTGCACCATGACAATGCAACATCGCCTAGAGCCATAAAAATTCAACGAATGACATTGATTGTCTAAATTGTTTCCAACCAGCAGAGTATGAAAGTGATGCAAACTCTTTAACTTCATGCTAGGTAAGCCAAGACGCTACAAGACCTTTGCTCAAGTTGAAGATATTGTAAAAAATTTACGACTGCAACCAACCATGACAAAGTCAATTAGATTTTGTATAGAAATAAATCAAAATCAGCTCTTTGTCAGCGGTATCATGATACCAACAATAGCTATAATATCAAGATAGTTAAAAAGCTTGCCTAACTTGGAGTAAACCTCAATTTCACAAACGTTATATTGGTGCAATGCTGCAGAAGTATAATCTTAGGGTATCAATTTGGTATCGGATTATCAAATTTTTTAGGCTGGAAACTTCAATCTCAAAATACCAAAAAGTTTTCTGCATTAGATCTTAATTTCATCTACTGCTCTGTATGGTGCCGTTCAGCACACATAGAACAAAGTAGTAAAGTTGGTCCTATGTATGGTTTTTGAATGGAAATTTTTTATAGTTTATGTGGTCTATTGTGCGATTGCGGCTAATGTAGAAAATAAATCAACTAAGAAATCTATTAAATGTGCAATGAAGTATTTCAAAAAGCAAATATTTGTCAACTGCAATACCTCAGACACAACAAGCAATTGGAAGACAACGCTTTACGTTCGAGAAAAAAAAACCAAAGCCAAATTTTTGTTTTCAGAGAGCAAGCCCGGCACAGAAAAAGACTTCGGGGTGCTTTATTTGAGGCCATACACAGTTCAACACCAGTCTGAAATAAAGTTAAGTCGGTATGAAAGACATCTTCAAATCATTTCCTACCGGTGTGACAGAGTAAGTACACACAATGATTGTACGCCTTTTGAGACAAAATTTAAACTTAAAAAAACAAAGTGTGGTTGAATTAAAATTCATCTCTGCCACAACATAAAATTCTTAAAATAGGAAAATCAATGTAAGTGAGCTGTCTTAAATTAAGCTACTTAAATAAGTATCGTTTGCATATAAATAAATATATGTACATGTGCATTTATGTTAGGTTAATTTTTATTGAATTTACATGAAAATTAAAATTTATGTTTTATAAAAGAATAAATATTCGCAACCTATGATTTAGATAAAGTGATAAAGGTTCTTTTTTCATTCCAGTGAAAATTGCATAGTTTTGAAAAATATTTACCATTTGTTTAAAAAAAAGTTTTTGTCTCTGTTTTATTTATTTTTTAACTTTTTGGTTGCTTTTTTTAGTAGCCAATCAAAAAAACTGCTTTGTTTTTATTTTTCATTCACTTTGTGCATAAAATGTTTATTTTTTCGTTTTCGCATTTTTATGTTTGGCTTTTTAACTTTTTATGACCTCAGAAAAACGTGTTTATTTGTTGTTTACTGCAAGTGTAAATAAATCAATGCTTAATTTAGAAAAGCAGCGAATGTAGGGAGGGAGACTCTTAAAAAATGTGCTCAAATTTGCTGCTTTGTGCGAGGTAATAAAAGCTTTAAAGCTCAAAAGCATTAAATGTGAAAAGGTTCAACTGGTCGTATACGTGACTTTAATTTGCTATGAACATCAATTTAAAACACACACATACGCACTCTTGACTGACTTTTATAAAGCAAACTGAAGTTTATTAATAATTACTATGGTATAGTAGTGATTTTGAAACGCACGTTGATTTGAAAAAGTAAACATTAGATTTGATGAAAAATTAACGATCTTCTGCAAAAGCTTTAAGACCGTTCAATAACTTTTGAGACCCTAATATCGCAGCTCCGATGGAGCTTAGCAAATGCATGTCACAAATGTTTTCTTTTTTTATGTGTGCTTTGCAATGATTTAAGTTTTCATTAATGGCCGCTTAGGCTGTCACTACTTGTAAAGCATTTTTATATGCAACTTGACATAAGCTCAACTTTTCATTTCAATTGACAAATCATATGAAAAATTTTATTTTTTTTTAATTTCTATAAAAAAACTAAATTTATTTTAAGACAAAAGCTAAAAATATGCTCAAATTAAATTTCTTTAGAATAAAATAAATAACGTGAAAACAGCTGCATGCTGCTCAACAAATAAGCGCACAAGGTTATCAAGTAATTGCGCGCTTCGTCGTTATGCAGCACAAGAACAACAACAGTTAACACTCCCCAATCAGTGCATTTTGGTAGCGCTAACGAGCATAAGCAACAAACACTACATTGCAAGCGGAAACGTTATAACGTCAGTTGTAACAGCAAAAATCATGCTGCCGGATGCGTCGGTGGCAGCTTTGTAAGTAAGTTGTTGAAAAAAAATACGCTCGATACCAAAATGCACATGCTACTACGAAGATGACGTCGACACGCTTAATATTGTTGCTGCATTCATGGTTTTGTGGCTCGTTGAATACCGCGTAACGTAGCGTTGTGACGCGTTGAGCAAACGCATCAAAGTAGAAAATTCAAGAAAATCAACGAAGTAACAAAATGGTATCCCAAGCGAGGACAAGTTAGCAACTAAAGGTGCTACACATGACTAACATGCATGAGCATGAAGCAGCATTAGGGTGAAGCTCAAATTTAAGTTTTTCAATTTTCAAAATTTTGGCTCCAATATCTTGACGCTGACGGCATTCATTGTAATCTGATGGCCGCTTAGTTATTTTCTCGTCACTGTGGGAGTTTCTTGGCTGCTACTAAAATATTAAGGTGCTTTTAAATATTTTTTCCACTTAAAGGACCTTTTTTATTTATATTGATATTCTCTTAGCTATCGACTGCTTTCAAACCAACTATTGAAGCCACCGAGTACATAACAATAAAGCTGCTCTACCGATCAATATGACAGTTTAAAATAGAACCACCACAAAAAAAAAATGTTTTTATATGCGATTTTATTGATTGAAACCCTTACTTAATATGTTTGGAGTCTGAACCAGAAATCAAAAAACTTACCGGATTTTTGTAGTCTATATGTTTGGTTTTTGTGGCTTAAAATTTTGGCCGTAATATGCCTCGCAATGAACTTTGATAAGTTTATAATATCCTTATCCATTTTGTGCCTATATCTATTACTATTTTTAATAAAAAAAAATTTCTTTAATAATATTCACCCTAAGCGATATAACTTTTTATGTGCGTTTCCAGGCATAACGCAGCTGTGCAGCCAAATGTGAAAAATTTGTCAATTGAGATTTTGATATACTTGACATGCACACATACGCATGCATGTGCACAAGCAAACACACACAAATAAATGCATTACTTTACAATGTTTCCTTGACATTGCGCAACGTTATGTGGTTTTAACCCGACATGGTTCATAATAATTTCACACAAAATTCATTTAATTTTTCTCTTTTTTCGAAAATATTTTCGCAACGCAGTGGTTGAAAGAAAATTGCAGCTTGTGCGTAATTAGCATGGGTGTGTCTTCAAGTTTTTTTTCTTTTAATGTTTTTATTTTATTTTTTTTTAATTTTTTTTTAAAGAAATGCGTCGTTTTTCTGCTTTGTTTCCTTGCCAACATGACGTATAAGTGACTGTTAACTTTTCAGCATATATGCAAAGCATTCAAATGCTTGGGTGTAGCTTAGTTTAATTAACGGACTGTCTTGGTAACAAATTTAAATTGAAAAATTTACATTTAAAAAGCTCCAAATTTTGTGCACCTGCACTTCGTTCATGCGTACATACTTTAATCTACTCTAGCATTAAAAAAATTCTGGAAACACCATTCCACAAGCAAATTCGAAGCAAAAATATTTTTATATACAAAATGCAACTATTGCCAAAATACTAAAAATTTTCTAACGTATCATAAAAACAATAATAAAAATAAACAACAATTTCCTATGTGCTCAGTTTTGCATGTGTATGTACATGCACATTTTGACTTTTAACACTAAAAATGCCAAAATACTATGGCATTAATGTCACCGCCGACATTACCAAAAACATCAACAACATCACCAGCTGCATTTTAACGTCGTAAAGTTTTAGTGTGTCATTGAAATGAAATGAAAATTGAGAAATTCAATTGCATCAACATCGATATGGAAATATCAGAAGACAACAGAAACTTTTCAAATTTTCACTTTTATTTTATTAAATGTTAACAACAAGATAATACGACAGAATTTATGTTTTCATATTTGCGTGCACATACTAATGCTGTACGTATTTACATACAGTTATACACAAGCACGTATGCAACCTTATTTATTTTTTTGACACCTGCTTATACACATGCATACTTGTTTTTGTATGTGTATTTATTTGTCTATGGCTGCATGTGTTTGGACACATATGTAAAGTTTTCAAATATTTGCCGAACACCATCACTTCAAGAGTGCTATTTACTTATCGGCGTTCAAACGTAAATGTATGTGTATTTGCATAGTTTTTATACGAAAAGGATGTACCATGCGTGCGCTTAAAAGAAGGCATTTATTTCTTGCGTGGTTTTTGGTGAAATGTCATTTAAATATTTATAAGATTATTCTCTTTATTCATAAAATCTCTTCAAAAAAAGATGGGCAATAATTTTAAGCGATTACTAACAAACACTAAAGAAACTATTCCGCAGAAGAGCAGAGTACTTTTGTATAAGAACTAACAACTTATTAATGTAAGCCACTAAAAATTTGTTGAAAAACATTTTATGTAAATGAAAAAAACTTAACTTAAAACCTCAAGCTCAATAGCTAAAAAGACTAACAGCTGTAGTAGCTTAACTTTATTACACAAAGAAATAGATTTTATTTAATAGGAAAATGTTGCCAAACAACGTTTTGGTTTTGGAAGTATTCCTTTAGACTTGAAAAATCCAAGTGGAGTCTTACATTATTAGCTCGTACAAGAAATTAATGGCCATTGACAGTTTTTCTGTGTGTATGTGGTTACTCAATCATAACTCGTTAAATATTTAAAATCTTTTGCTAAAAGTTCAACTAACAAATTTCATGTAAAAATCTTTGTCATAAAAAAATATTTGGTTTGAGTCTTTTGACAAAATGTGGGAAAATAGTAGCGTTTTTTCTATTTTTTTTTTTTAAATTTTTGGATCAGAATTCTTGAGTAATGCAAGTCTTGAATTTGAATAATATGCGAGGAAATTGTATTTAAGCAATAATTACAAAGTAAACTAAGGCTTAAAGCTTTAGTAAAGGGCTTTTTAATAAGAGTGATAAAGTGCATTAAAAACAAAACGTTATCAAAATTAGTTAGAGTAGAATTTTTTATTTCATTTTGAAGTACAATCCATACATTTATGTTTTTAAAAGATTATCATTTACTTATGTTACAAACTCTGCTCTTCTCACAGAGGCGAATACGAGTGTTAAAAAGAAGTTTTAAAATAGTATTTACTGTAAAAAAATTTCTTATATAACAAAGAATATTTTGTGGTCCAAAATCAAAATTTCATTTTTTGGTTAAAAAATATTAAAATTTTCGAAAAATAACACTATCCGTAACAATTTAGAACTTTTATATTGCATTTATTTAAAAAAAAAAATGCATTTGCTTCGTACTGTAGAGAAAACCCAGCATGAATTCAAACTCATTATGTGCAAATTATGCCCGAGATACTATTCTGATTCGTGTGAAAGCCAAAAGCTTCAAATTCGAGCACAGTGCAATTAATTACGAAATTCAACAAAAGGCAAGAGACTCCTCTTTAAAATATTCTACCCATATACTCTTATGTATGCTGCTTATTAAAAATAAATGAAGCACAACGAAAGTTGCAACAGCAAATGTTGACACACGCACTTATAGAAAAACATGTTGCTGTTGTGCGTAACAAAAAATTAATTACGAAAATATTGCTCATCGAAAACAACAACAATAAAAAATTTTGCAAAAAATGATGCTCATCAGCAAATTTTTAATGGTAAAACCTCTGAAATCCAGTCACGTTTTGCATTATTTTCACTTAATTTACGAGTTGATTGTGCGTTATTAAAATGACAACAAAAATCTCATGAACTAAAGGTTACGCAAACACATATGCGAACACATAAGCGCATGTATGCAAGATATATACAAATAAACAGGGTGGCAATGAAAATACTGCTCAGAAATACAAGTTTTTTAAGACATCATTTAAAATGGATTTTTTTAGCATTATGTTTGGCAAAAAATATTTACCAACAAGGAAATCACAATTCATTTTTCTGCTCCTAAGTTGAAATCTTTTCCAAAGCATTTTTCATAGGTTTCAGGTTCTAATCATCGAAATTTAGATTGAATGTTCACCTTAAGCTCAGAAATTGATAGCAGTTGAGAATTTGTCCCACAACAAGAACTCTATCGCCGACAGACGTACGCAAAGGCAAAACAAATTGCAATATTGTTGGAACTACAATTACTGCTTCATTTTCAACACTTCAATTTTTGAGTGGCCACCCTGTGTTACCAATTATTTATTGTACGCACATAAAAACACACTCAAAAATACTGCACACACATGCTTATAAGACAAAAATAATCTACAGCTAAAACTTTGAAGAAACACAATAACAAGTTTGAGTAACGCATAAAAAGTTTAACTTTTAACACCCTGTGTTTTAGCATTATGTAAGTGTTGTTGTATCTTTTTATCATTTGCTTTAAGTGGATTTTTCTGGGTTTTTTTTTTTTTGTTTGAGGTGTCAGCTTGCCTGTACATCAATTATTAATGTTTTTAACTAAATTTGAAAAGGGTTAAAGCTAATAGCACATGAATGTAAGAAGTTAACCCATTTTGAACACTTGTTGCTTTAAGACATTTTTTTAATAAAAAGTTAAAGTTAAATTTATAAGATAAGCTTTATGTATCCACTATCTACAGTACTGGCTTTTAGCGATCGAAAATATTTGATTAATATTAATTTCCATCAAAATTAATTGTCATTTAAACGATTCGGAATCTTCGGTCAAAAATATGTGAATTTTTGTATTCAAATGGTGTTCGAATGGAATCGTCGAAAACGAAGTAGTGTTGATTTTATTGCTTCAATCTCAAAGGATTTTATATTTTCAATTAAATTGTTTTCACAAAAGCCATCTAAATTTATGATTTTTATTATTTTAGATCAAAGATAATCTCATCTCCGATGTCTTCAATTTTCGTTCATAGATACGTTTTATATCTGATTTTAAATATATCCAATAGCCGGAGGTTTTTATGTCTATTTATCAGTTTTCTGTTTTGATTTTAATTAACTTCGATCAATATTGACTTCTTCATTGATTTTGCTATAAATATTTTTAGACAAAAAATGATTATTGCATTTCATATTTTCCGATAGTCATTCAAAAATTAGCGTTTTATTTAATTTTTATTGGTTTTGATGAGATATAATTTACTTCAATATATACAGATAAGGAATTCTTTTTTTTTTAATGAAACGAAATGGGTTAGCAAATATTTCATTACATATCAGAAAATCCTATTCAAAAATTTTAAAGTGAGCAAATTCAGTATTTTTAGATTTTTCCTACTTTGTTGTTTGTTTTCTTATACTTCACACTTTGCAATGAAAAAGTTTTGCTCACTCTTTCAAAAAATTAACAGGGTGGGGGATAAGAAAAACTTTGCCATTAAGTCGTTTGTGTTGGCGTGCCTAAAGGTAGGCAACACAGCACAGTGTTGCTGTCTTAGCTAGCAGTAGTAACAACAACAATAATTAGCTTGCTTATTAGACTTGTTTTCTCTTCATATTGTTGGTTTTTTTATTTTGCAATTTGCTATTGCTGTTGTTTATTTTATTTAATGTATTAGAGGTGTGGCACGTAGAGGCTGCCAAAAAATATAAAGCAATGATTGATGTGTATGCTTGTGTCTTTTGTCTGTTTGTTTTGCTTTTAACGTTTATAATGTGATTTTAATGTTTTCGTATGTGTATATGTATGTGTGTGCTTTTTTGTGCTGTTGGGCTTTGTTAAAGTTCAAAATCTTATGTGACACGGCGCTTTTTTTTACGTATTGTATTACACACTTAATGAAAGTCTTGAAAGATTTTAATTCATTACATGTTCGCAATTAATGTTGCTCATACGTCATGTTGTTTTCGATGAAAGCTTTGAAAGAGAAAAAAACATTCTTGGGGTGTTGGTTTTTTTACGCAACAATTAATGGTGCTTCCTATTAAAAGTTCTGACAACATAATATATAAAAAGTTTAGTAGTAAATATATATGTAAGCAGTTTAAATCACGCGACTTTGAAGTGTTTTTTTCTGTAACAGAGAAGCGCAAAAGCTGTCTGATCAGATTTTTAGAACTATTTACGCTACGTTTCGCAATATTTTTAAAGAAAATATATTGATTTGCACCATTCAATACTTGTTCTTATGAGTTTTTAATTGAGATGGAAAGCATTAAATTAATTTAAGTTTCAAATAATGAGCCACCATTGCTGATATTCGACTGCTCCAAATATAGCTATATATGTGAATATTAGCTAAGCTTTTCAAATGGTAACCAACCGACATGAAAAATTTTAAGTCTTAACTATTAACAAACCTCTGATTTAGGTTTTTAAATTATCTATATATAGGTTCTATATTAAAGTGACAATCTCTCTCTCTTCGATTTTTGAATATATTAAAAACCGACAATCTGCTGATTAAGACTTTTGAAAAAGTCATCATTGATACATTGAGTAGGATCGAAAAACCGCTGAGTTATATTTTAAAGTAGCGAATGTTTGAATTACCTAGAGCATACCACTTTGCCATTGTTTTTGCGTCATACTGTCGCTCAATAAAACATCGGACTTTTATTGAAAACTTTCGAAAACTTAAAGGTTAATACGAGTAGTTTAAAAAGTGTTTGAAACTCGAACTTACTTACGAAGAAAATTGAGAAATAAATGTCGGTCGAAAAATATGGAAGAAGTCAAACAAAGGTCCCGGGATGTTGCATGATGTTGAAAGGATCAATAAATGTCGTTTTATATACATAAATTTCTTCGTAATACAACAAATGCGCCAGCGTAAGCACTATTGTTGCCTCATGCGTTCAGTTTTACCTTTCTACAAGTTCACTGCAGAACAGATTTTCTATGATACCTGGGCACACCAAAAAGTGATAACTTCTAAATACAGCTGCCAACGCTTTTTTATTTATTTATTCGTATTACTTAAGTCAAATTATATGCGTTATTTGCGATGCATGGCTAAAGAGCATTAAGATATTTTGAGATTTGCTTCGCAAAATACTTCAATAATTTTTTTAAACTCAATAACAAATATAATGCATTCAAAATCAACAAAAGAATAAGAAAAACTGAAGAAAAATTAATAAGAAACACATGGCAACAAAGAGGGCATTAATAAGGTAAAATATACTAAGAGTAGCGCTCATACCAGCAACAAAACTGCAATTCAAAAGTAAAGTTACTGTGTTACAAGCATAACTACTTACAATAACAAAAACAATCATTATAAAAATCTCAAACTACTCGTAAGCAATGAGGAGAAAAAAACAATAATTCGCAACGCTACAGAATACGGCAAACTTAAAACCTAATGTGACTTAGTGCTGCTTTCCATGCAATGTGACTGCAGTGAATAACAGGCGTTGCATTGATTTATGCAGTAGGCAAAATTGTTGAAAAACTTTACAAAAGTAAAATGGAATTAAAGTTCCGAGTTCTCACACCAATAAACCGTTGTATATCATAAGCGGTAAATACTGCAAGACATTAAAAATCACTCTCATCATTTCCAACTTTGCCCACTGTTCATTTAAAAAATTGAATAATATGCGCTCATGCTTCTATTTTCATTTTTGCTTCACTTTTATTTAATATCCTGTGCTGTGCGCTGCTTCCTATTATTTGTGCAACTTGAAAGCGCTTTGTTAAATCCCTATAGCAATGATGTTGCTGCTGATTTGCTTTCGTCCTCGTCACCGCCACTCGTTTGCGTCCTTCATCGTTGTCTTTGCAATTGCTGCCGTTGCTAAGGAAATCAGTTAATAACATCTCGATTTTCGCATTTATTTCTGCGCTATTGAATTGTAATTCACTGGAACAGGATTTCACAGCACAAGTAACAGCTTGCATTGTGTATAGTAAAATCATAGTTGTATTAGTGTGTCTGTCGCATTTGTTGCATATGTTTTATTGAAATTTAATTTACTTTGTAATAAAGTATATAATGGTAACAAAAGATGCTGATGCAAAGTGCTGATGCAAAGTGTGCTTAGTTAATAATGAATACTTAGGTGGGCCTGATTCAATAAAAATAATCTTGTTGTAGCACGAACTTGGTCAGGATAGCTTTTTGAGTGATTAACGATATGTGTTTCCTTTTACTTTTCTACCATTGCATCAGGCAAGCCAACATATATTAGTCGATAAAGTGATCACTAGCCTTAGTCTAAGTCATACTTTTCTTAAATATGCAGTTTTCCAAAACTTGTTGTAGTTTTTATCAAACGTTCGTTTGCTTACACAAAAATCAATTTGATATTCCTCTTACACCAGAAAAATACTGAAGAAGCGATTCTCGAGCAATATAATGGTTCAAAAAATAAAATAGGAACTACTGCAGGCTGAACTGATCAAAGAACAATGCTCAGCAAATAAAATTAAGTGGCACTCTTTCGACGCTTCACATTAAAAATTACCCAACATTTCTAGAGTATTATACAGGTTTTTTGTGTTATTATTTCATTTTTTTTTTTTAAGCGGTTGGAAAACTCCCCAAAAAATTTCTATAATATCGTATTCAATTTTTTTTCTTTGTTAATTATGATCCAAAATATAATTTTTATAATAAATGAAAAACTTTAATTCAGGTCAAATTTCATACGGTAAGTAGAAGAACAGAGTTTGCATTAAGTTTTAATGCCTAAAATACAGTATTTCTTGTGCAGTAGTTTTTACTTAGGATTTTTTTTAAACTTTTTAATTATCTTGGGGCGAATTTAATTTTTTGACAAATTCTTGGGAGAAAACTCATTTAAGTTTTTTCATTATTCTTATGCGAAGAACTTATCATTTTAATTATTAAACTGGGCGGCAGCAAAAAATTTTCGTGAGTCATCGAATGCTGGAGCAAAATTTATAGAATAACTCAATGATTGATTTTCTTTTTATGATTTGATTTTATTTTATTTTTATCAAAATATGACTCAATTTTTCGATGCACAATAGGCATTTTCAATATTTATTTTCAATCGTTTTTTCTCTGTTACCGCAGTATTCCCTTAACAACTTAACATACAAGCAGCCACATTAATATGCTTGCTTATCCACAAGCGCACAGCTACGCACACACAAACTCATACCGTTTTCTAACGAATCGCTACACACAAACAATCAATCGCCATTATCGCTGCTCTCAAAAGCACACACAAATGCATCCTTAGCGAACAAAAGCTTTTCCGCATGAGAATCAACAAAGTGTTTTGCCACTTTTGTACACAAGTACACACAGACACATTGACACATATTTGCACCACCACTCCTTGCGTTTCCTATTACACTTTTCACAAACAGGTTTGTGTTCTTTTCATTTTTCTTGCTTTTTATTTAAATTCCGTTTTCCCACGCAACTACTTCACATACATACGTGTGTCGTTTACTTTTTTGTGTCCGCTCTCTTTTTTTTATTTTTATTTTCAACTTTATTGCTGCTGTATATGTAAGTGCATGTATGTATATGCATGTAAGGGCTTCGTGGCTCACTTACACGTGAATTACAACAAAATGCCAGTAAGCACGTGGTGTAAAACGCGGCAAAACCTCTAGAAAATAGGAAACCAGCGCTAAATTGTAGACTACAAAAAAAAATCCGAAAAAAGTAGGATTCGTAGGTGGTTCTAAACGAAAACAGTGGGCGTAATCAGTGTGTGAAAATGTAGAAATAAATAAAAAACAAAAGTGTAATAAAATGGAAATCGAAAATAAATTAATAAAAATAAAATGAAGACTATTTTGTGCACAATAAAAGAAAGGAAAAAGGTGTTGCATACATATGTGCGCTCGGAAAAAATAATTTCGTAACCAAGAAGAACGAATGTAAGTTAAAATAAATTCAAAAGAAGAAGGAAGAAAGAAGAAAAAAATATTTTTAGCTGTGCGCGTAAAGTGTCGCACGTCTCTTGAGAGTGAAAAGTTGGTGCTTTTTTCGCAATTCTTTTACGACACTTTTGCACGATTGTATTGGAGGGCGCAGTGTAAAGCTAGAACGCATTCTTGCGTGGTATGAAAATGTTATATGAGTGGAATATGTGCAGAAAAATATGTACTAAGTTATAATTTGCGCGCAAAGTTTGGTGATTTGACTTTTTGTTTTTTTTTTTGTCAAAACTTATGATCTCAAACAGCAAAAGGGTGCAAAAGTTTAACGAAGCATATAAACACTAAAACTTTAGCTTCGAAAAGTGCAACGAATTCGGTGCAATAGACAAAATATACAAGTTATTCGGGGCCTTTAAAATGGGAGAAATATTTCATGGTAAATAAAATATTCAAGATATTTAATATATTGTATATAGGATGAAAGGATAATTTTATGCTTATCAAGTTTTCTATAACTTCATCATGTATTGTGCTTAACGCGCTCAAAATTTTACACAATATCTCAAAAACTTGACATGGAAGGTCAAATTTAGGCCATATTTGAGTTCAACGCGTGATGTTTCTTATGTCTTTAAGCTCATGTTAAAACTACTTATTGAAAATATAAACTGTTTCTTTTTAACTTTTTTTTAATTTATATCAATGGGCTCGAAAATATTACATATCGTCGCCTTCGGACAGAGAGGCTCTAACCAATATTTTTTAAATTTTATTGGAGGAGGAACCATTTCTGTAACCTCATATAGAGAATTGAATGCGAATTCCAAAATTCCTAATGAGCTAGCTAGGCGAAGTCATGCCATAAACATCAATGATGGGAATTTTCAAGAAATGTCATTTCAATTAAGGATTTTTCGACGTTTGCACCAAAAATATATGAAAAAGGGAAACACTGTTTTGTGTTCCATAAATATAGCCGCTGTGATTATCATATTGAAACATTTTGTCATAATTTTCGGTATCGAAAAAGCTATAAACATGGATTTGCCCCTTGTACTATTTTCTTTGGGTACCTCACTTCCTGGGATATTAGAGCAGAAGCTGTAGTAGCTAAACTCTATTATTATTATTAAGTTTTGCTTGTGGTTTTTTAGTTTAGATAGCAATATCGGTCTTATATAAGGGGTGGAGGGGTTATCGATTCATCGACAAAAACGTCAATTTTGAAAATCAAATGAGCTAGGACCTTTCTTTCCGATAGCGACGATACGTTGATTTTTTTAAATTGCCCTGGCTTCTTCTGTAATTAATTTAACTTAAGCCCTTTTTAGTGACTTTTTCTATTCGCTTTCCCTTTTATTTATAAATCTCGCCATATGTCAACTTTTCTTAAATTTTTTCTGCATGGATTTTTCCGGGCTTATGGATTTAATTAATCTCAAATCTTGGGCGATTTTATTCTGAGGAAACAAATCTGAAAATGTTTTTTGAGCGAGTTTTTGTGCATTTTTCGAACGATTTTTATGCAACTATCTGTATAATCTCTCCAATTCTAAGTTTATTTTTGAATTTTTCTTACCAATATCATATAACATTCATGTTTTTGAACTCCAGTAGCTCTGCAAGTTGAATTTAATTAAATAGAACTGAAATAAAAAAAGTTATTCATCAAGCAATATATGTTGCTTTTGCTTTAAACAAAAATTTGAAACCATACCAATGACAACAAAATCTCATTACTGAAAATATTTATTCAAAAATTGCAAATTCAAACCTTAAGTGCCTTAAGGAACAAAAAGATTTTGTTTCTTATATTTTAGCTACTGATTTTGTAGACTTTGTTGAATTTTCCAAAAGGCATATGTAAATGTACATAGGACTTCAAGTATAGTAGGAAAAAAGGATTTCATTATACAAGCAATATTCCCAAGTGAGCTTAAATTGTTATTTATTGAAATTATGTGGGGTTCCTTTTCCACCTACAACGTCATCCACATATTCGTACCCTATTATTTTGAATATAACTTTATGTTGTTTTTAGCTTTAACTAAAATTAGGGCTTAAAAGTTTGGCATGCTACCTTTTATTTATGTATAGATTGTTTTTGTTTTTGGATGCGTAGAGTGTGTAGAGTGGAACTTATAGTGAAAAAATTTTATAGCAAGTGAATGAGAAAATATTTTTGCCAAAATGCACCTTATAAATTATTCCTCACACACAAATCTTAAGACACTGGTAAAAACCAAATTAATAAGTTTAACAAGTAGTAACTGTAAAGGCCATCCAACACCAAAGAGAATCAACCCGAATCTAAAAAGATAGGTCAAATAAAGAAACCAGCATAATCAATTTTTTAGCTAAGTAGGAGCACACTGCACCCATGCTGCATCCAAATTATGCCAAAGCATACGACATCGGCAACAACATACGGAAGTCTTTAAGTGGATTTTTTTGATAGAGCCATAAACTATCGCGGTCATATTAACACTTAAGTGTCAGACGAGGAAATTGTGAACACAAAAACAAACAGATTGCTGTGTGCAATTCAACTAAACTTAGCAAATATATTTCATATATAATTTACTTTTATTAGAAAAGTTCCACTCTTTTGTTCATAAATTGTATTAAAGCTAACCATAAAACTAAAAACGTAGAGTTTCTAGTTGAGGATATTAAAATTTTATTTAAATTCAACTATAAATATAAATCTACAACAAAATACACACCAGCATTTCCATGTATGTACATTAGGGTGTAATATTTATATGAATTTTCTTTTAAAACTCAATTGACCGCAAACATTTTCTTTTTTTAAAACAGAATACAAAAAATCAGCAGTTGCGTGAACTCAATGTTGTTTGAGAAAATGATGAAGTAAACAAAAGTGTTGAAATATATAAAAAAATATTCAAAAAAAAGTTTAAAAAGCGTTCAAAAATGTTGAAGAAGTCGAAAATGTTGGGAAAGTCGGAAAACTGTTGAAAAGTTGAAAAATTTTAATACAATCGAAAGTGTTGCAGACGTCGGAAAATATGTAAGAGATCGCATATTTTAAGAAATTCGAAGAATGCTGAAATATTTCAGAAAGTTGTTAAATGTTGAGAAGATCGAAAATATCGAAAAATTTTGGAAATTCGAAAAATATTGAACTAGTCAAAGCAAATAAAATTAGTAAAATAATATTGAAAAGCCCAATAGGTTAAATAAGTTAGCTAAGAAGGTTGATAAGGCTGATATACTGCTTACGTATGTTGAAAAGACATTTACATATATGTTAATTAAAGTGTCACATTTGCATTTTGTTTTAAAACTGAATTGGCAGTTATAGAAGTATGAAAAAATTTACAAATATTTGAGAAATGGTGTTAAAAAGTTCAAAAAATGTTGCAAAAGTCGAAATATGTGGAAAATCATTTGAAAATGTTTTTACTAAATGATTTTGACGCTCTCAGTTTGCAAAACTTTTCTGCAATGAAAGCATGGATTCTATATTGTGGTCCACTCTAACAGCACATACTATAATATTATAAGCGTACACATATATGCCGACCTAAATGGCAATTTACGTAGTTTGTGTGCAAAACTATGGATATCATAAAATGTGTGAATTTGAATTTTCATTGCATGCCCTCTTCCTTTTGTTGTTGCTGTTATTGGAACACACTCAAGTGTAAAATAAATATTACCCAAATGATATCTACACAATCGTTGTCTTAATTGAAACTTATAAATGTCAATTACAAAATTAGCATAGTATTGTTCAATGGAATTTGGGTACATTTTATTGAGGATTTTTAGTTGTAAAGTTTTTTAGTAAATTTTATTAAAGCTTTTTTTTTTGTATAAAAATTTTTCAATAAATGTTCTAAATTTACTGCCAATAGAAATAATATAAAAGCAGAAAAAAAGGTAGAATCAGTAAGTCACTATTTAAATCTGTCTTCATCGAAGTCAACTACAATTGATTTAATTTCAAAAAAATGTTGTTTCCAGTTAAAGTAATTTCTAGTTAAAGCTATTCAAACTATAAGTCACTATGACACGAAGCCATGCCCTGTCAAAGTCAATTCCAGTCGTAGTCAATCTGAGTAGAAGTCGTTGCCAGTAAAAGTCATTTGCAGTGAAGTCCCTTTAAAAAAAATGTACTGCAAGTCGAAGTCTGAAGTTGACCTCACTTCAAGTAAAAGTCACTCTTTTTTGAATTCGACCTCAGTTGAGTTCATTTCTAGTCAAAGTCTTTGCCACTCAAATTCACGGCCTGTCAAAATCAGTCTTAAATTAATATCTAGTCGAAGTAATTTTCCATCGAATTTATTATCAGTCGAAGATATTCCCAGTTGAAGTCATTCCTCGTTGATGTTATTCGCCATCGCAGTAATTTACAGTTGAGATCATTCCCAATTGATTCATTCTTTGTAAAAATTATTCCCAATTGTATTCTTTCCAAGCACAAGTCAATTCCAGTCAAAGTGATTTCCAACATAGCTCACTCATATTCGAAGTCCTTCTCAGTTGAAATAACTCCCAGTTGAAGTCAGTCCCAGTTGAGTTCAAAGTCGTTGTCAAAGTCCTTAGCAGTTGAGGTCATTACCAGTCAAAGCCATTGCCTGTCGAAAGTCAAAAACATTTTCCAGTCGACGTAATTTCTCCACGATAACGTTACCAGTCAAAGTCATTTGCAAATGAAGTCATTTTCAGTCGAAGTAATTCCGAATCGAACTTTTAACTGAAGCAAAGTCAATCGCAGTTTAAATCAGTAGTAGCTTATGATACTGGAATGGTACTGCAAATACTTTGAGCATACTCGAGTTACTTTCGGTACAAGGATATACCTTCGAAAAAGCGGCTCCATTCATTAAAAAACTACAATTGTGGTGATAATCTCATTACGAGCTTATATTATCACATAATTTTTTGGATTTTTTGCATTATTTTGTTCCGAAAAGTTCAAGTATTGTTTAAACAAACAGCTTCAAGCATTAAAATCAATGATGTACATTAAAAAATTTTAATTAAATGCTCACTTATTTAAGTATCCTTATGATACAATGAAGGATATTTACATAAAAGTACAAAGAGAGAAAGAAAACTTTTGCAATATATACAATATGTTTGTATTTTAAATATAAAAAGGGTTAAAATATTAATGCCATTTTTGTTACCAACTCAATCACAATGTTAATACCAAACCTCTCATGGTAACATAAAAGCAGTGAGATACTGCCAAGCCAAATCTCAAAAATCAGGCAATGTGAAGGATGATTACAAAGCAGTCATATATTGATATAAATACTGACTTACCCAGTTGAAATTTTCTCAACAAAAATGTTCTATGAATATTTTTACAATACGATTTTTTAACAATTCACTTGATGAAAACAAAAAACTACAACAAAAAATGTTCAGAGTTAGTCTGGAAGCTGTGAGGAAGAAAGTATGCAAGCTATGATGGTAAATGTAGCATATATCTGAGACACTGAGAACATTTTTGCTCATTTACTTGGAAGTTTTAACTGAAATCGAAAAATAATGAGGTATTAAGTTGTAGAAGTGAGAAATCGCACCAAACTTTGGCCCCAAAAAAAACCCTTTTTGTATCGGTTTTATTAAGTTATAGCGATTTGAGTTGATCATCTTATTCAGTTCAATTGCGAGATATTGCCAAATCCAATTTTCTAAATCATTTGAAATATCACAAATTCACAGAAACAAATATTTAAGCTGTGCAAAAATTCTAAACTTTAAAACGTTAAGCAAAAACCAACATGTTTTGTTGAATTGGAAACAAATTCATCAAGTGTAACATAAAATTTAAAATTATAGACTCTTAGATATTAATGACAAATTATCCAATTGGGTACTTCCTTATATTTTATTGTGTAACAATATGCACGCAATATATATTGTTATTACGTTAATACCCAGTAGGCAAGGGCAGGAGCTTGCAGGCCTTCTAGCAGGCCTTACCTGGTAAGATTAAGGCCTTGCCACCTCCTTTCAAACTTACTTTCTTTTTTACATGAAACGTCCTGAATAGTCTTCAAGCAGACCTTCCTACATCGCTTGCGTCAAGAGCCCTTCTAAGAGCGCTTATCGTAGAAGGGGTCACAGAAGTACTTTGAAAAAAAGTAAATCTTAATACGTCGTGAGACTCTTAGTTAAATGTTTTTTTTTTTATCTGCGTCAACCTCCTATGCGTTGATATTTTTAATGTTTATTTTTTGTGACGTAATTATTATAATTAATTTATAATTTCACATTGAATACACAACACTCTACCACTTTAACATAACATGAAACAGAAGACCAGACTAGCAACATGCACACCGTTCCTTACTTCTAACCATGTATCAACTTTTGATGTCGTTTAAGTACAATTCAATGACAAAAAAGTAATTTCGAATCATAAAACATTGCAATACATGAAATTAAAAAATACATGAAGTCCTTCTTCTTTGCCTTCTAATATCAGGCCTTATAGCACTGCTGCTGTGGGAAGGCCTTATAGCACTGCTGCTGTGGGAAGCCCTTATAGTACTGCTGCTGTGGGAAGCCATAATAGCACGCCTACTGTGGTAAGGCATAATAGCATTTCATGAGTATGCACTCAATGAAGCGCAACTATTCTGCTAATTAAAATTTCACTACTTATAAAATTTACTTATTGTTAATATCGACAGATTGTAAATAAAACAAAAATCATAATAAAAAAAAAAAATAAAAAATGAGTTTTGAAAAGGCCTCTTACCATCGCAGTAGTGCTAGCAGGCCTTCTCCGGGGAAAACCTTGCTCAATTGCCTGCTGGGTACATAAATACGTTTCATTTATACAATAGTAAAAAATGAGTATGTGTGCTTCGTACATACATATTTATCTGCAAGTGTGAGAGTCTTAACACACATATGTAGAAAGTAGTTAAAGTTTAATTAAGCCAAGCGTGAAAATCATAGCGTCAATGAGATAATAATATCGTTGCTATATAATGCTTAAATATTATTTTTAATAATTTATAACCATGTGTTGTACTTAATAAGCAGCTTTGTGAGTATGAGTAGATGTTTTCAATACACATTAGTACACTCATAAATTAATTTGTTGTAAGCAATATCACCGATAGTTTTGTACTCCACTTGGTATCATTTGTTTGAAATTTCAAACAAATTTCAAAAGAAAAAAGTAGTAATACAATCAGAGCCGGATTAATATGAGTGCAAAATTGCTTAAGCGCCTCACGCCCCGTTTTTTGTACAATATTTTCCAAAGAAATTCAATTTTATGCTTTCGTTTTAAAATGAATAAGTTGGGTAAAAAGCTTTAGATACGTTGTTCCAAGGAGATTGAGTTAGAGCTTATAGACAAATTGGAGAAGTTCTAGTACTTCATCTAACAATTAGATGACGCCGGAAAAAAGTATATATGTATATAAACAGGTGTATGGCAATATATCGAATGTTACAATATGCAGAATTGATAATTATTTGCTGTAAAGTTTTTCTCAGTGCTTAACTTAGCCTGTTTGCAACATTATCATATAAATATATATCTTTCATTTGAATTGCTTTATTTACAACAACAACAACAACAACAACAACAACTGTATGTGTTCGTGCTATTGAGCTTTTAAAATTCAAAAAGCATCACTTCCGCTTCCATAATTTTAATATCGCAATCAAAAGTTTCTGATATCATCTTTGAGTTTATCACACTCAAGCACACGTGCAATATATACCTACACATAAAAATACAAACACACACACATAAATACGTGTATTTACGTCGCCCGACCGAATGAACGAACAAACTCTGGAAATTGAGTATCAAATAACAGTTAAGTGTTTTTGATTGCTGTTTACATATTTGGCGCATTTTGACATTTTGAAAGACATCAAAATAATCTGTGTAGTGAATCTTCAGTTAATTAAGCACAGGGGAATTATATCACACATGCACAGTTATTTTAGTTGCGTGTGTGTGTGTGTGTGCATGTGTCATTCGCTTGTATTATCTGCCTGTTTTAAATGTCAATTAGATAAATTTTCGTACAAAAATACTTGAGCGTTCACATCATGTTTGTTTAATGAACTCGAAAGCAATTCAAAGTTTTGCGAAATCTTTATTTCCTGACATAAGTCTGAGCACTGAATTAATTGAGTGGCAATAGAAAAAAATATAAACGTTTTAATGGAATATTGATACATGAAAATGAATTTTATTATGATACATTTAATACGATTCTAGTTAACGTTTTTTTTTTTTAATAAAAAAGCTATATTTTATAAAATTGGAGTTTGAAAACTAGGTCAGAAATTTCCCAACTTTCGAGTTTGGAACAGAAAATTTGCCATACACATACTGCTCTCAGAGAGGAAAGGGCGGATCTCAAAAAAAAAATTACGTTTGTTGATAATTGAGGTATTGTATATGTAAATTTGTTGAAATAAAAGAAGATGTTCAGTATTTTCCTCCTCTTCCACATCTCCACAACTTCTACAGAAGTCAAAGGACCTAACACCTAATATTTCCGCATGTCTGCCGATGAGGCAGTGTCCAGTTATGACTGCAACAACTGACGAGACACTATGTCTAGTGCGAGAAATTAGTTCTGACGAACGCTTAGCATCCCATTTCGGCCAGATTTGCCTAGTTATGTTGCAAGTTGACCCTTGAGTCGATCTTTTGTTATCATCTTTTAGAATTTATTTTTTAAGCAGTAACTTGCAGGTAGCAAATGTCATGCCAACACCTTCCTTGTCCTGAGGTTCATCAGCTTTGCAATTACCGTCAATGGTCCTAAGCCCAGACACCCAAATGAGGTGAATGTTAAAATGTTGACTCATCTCGTTTAGAGACGAGCAACATTGTTGGGCCACTAGTGAAATTAGGAAGACTGATTCTAGAGATTTGATAGCAGCCTGACTATCTGAAAAAATTCGTATATGGGTCATTCCATCTATAATGGGCCTATCATTACCCTCATGTTTTCTAATTAGGCTGAAACTTTTTTCAGTGATTGGTCTATCATGTAGAAGATATAAAAAAATTCGATAAAATTTTTTTAACCAGTATTATTGCATAAAAAAAAAGTTTCAAATTGTGTTAAAAAAAACTCGTAAGTAAAACAAAAAAATTCATTGATGAATATAAACAAGCCAACACAATCCAAATTAGTTGTTATATTGTTTTTAGGTAGTTGTGTACTAGTAGATGACAAAAGAACTGCAAATCTGGATAAATGAAGGCCTGAACGGTTTCTATATGGTAAAAAATAAAAAAATTGACCTTCCAAGAAAACATCAATTTCCCAAATACTCCATCATCGATTTTCGATTTTTTAAACTAAAAATTTTCAGAACATCTAGGAGTACCATCTCTGAAAATTTTATCCATGTTTTTTCACCCTATTTGATTTTACAAGCATTTAAATTTAAGATTTATGATTTGCAATGTAAATTGAAACATTGAGAATGAGTCCGAGTGAATAAAATTTAAATTGATTTCAGCCTTTTTAGGCTCAAAATTTTCAGAACATTCAGGAATACCATCTCTGAAAATTTCATTTATTTTCGTTCACCTTATTTCATTTTACAGGTATCTTAAGTTAAGATTTAGGATTTGCAATGTAAATTGAGAATGAAAGCGAGAAAATTTGAATATTCCGTTATAATTCTTTCATAAATATTCCACTGTATACACTCACTTTAGATGCCTGTAAAATGAAATAAGGTGAACAAAAATTAATTAAATTTTCAGAGATGATACTCCTGAATGTTTTGAGAATTTCGAACCTAAAAAGGCTGAAATCAATTCAAATTTTATTCTCTCGCACTCATTCTCAATGTATCAATTTACATTGCAAATCATAAATCTTAACTTTAAATGCTTGAAAAATCTAATAGGGTAAAAAAACATGGATAAAATTTTCAGGGATGATACTCCTATATGTTCTAAAAATTTTGAGTCTAAAAAAATTTAAATCGATGATGGAGTATTTGGGAAATTGATGCTTTCTTGGTAGGTCAATTTTTTTATCTTTTACCACATAGAAACCGTTCAGGCCTTCATTTATTCAGATTTGTAGTTTTTTCGTCATTTACTAGTACACAACTACCCAAAAATAATATTAAAGCTAATTTGGATTGTGTTGGTTTGTTTATATTCATCAATGAACTTTTTTGTTTTACTGACGAGTATTTTTTAACACAATTTGAAACTTTTTTTTAAGCAATAATATTGGTTAAAAAAATATTATCTAATTTTTTTATATCTTCTACATGATAGACCAATCACTGAAAAAAGTTTCAGCCTAATTAGAAAACATGAGGGTAATGATAGGCCCATTATAGATGGAATGACCCATATCCTTTTTGGATACAACATTCATCTTCAGCCAGGATGCTACTCCCTCTATTGCTATGACCTCCACGCTACAATCATCTGGTAGCCTCGCAGCAATTCTTATCTTCAGTTCCTTAGAGTAAATACCCTAACCCACTTGGTTATTTAGCTTGAAGCCATCGGTGTAGAAATTAATATGGCCCATTCTCCCAGGAAGTCCTCCCTTCCAGTCATCCCTAGATGGAATGTGAGTTACGTATTCCCTGTTGAATGAGATTACTGGAACAATTTAGTTCAAATTGGAGGGTACAGACTTCAAGCTATGCAGGATAGTTGAGTGTTCTGTTCTACCCTTGAACCAGCAGACAGTTTCCCTGAGTCAAGATGAAAAAAGACCTCCAAGGCAACAGTTGGTGTGGTCCTAAGAGCACCACCACATCTTCATTAATTTAAAAAATTTCAGAAGCATTGGAAGTGAGGTAACAGAACTCATTTCCAAGACATCGCTACCCAACAACTTTATCCAGAATCTTACGAAAGCTGAATAAGTACCAATGTATTGCTTTGTAGTGTTGTCATCTTCAAGACACGGTTAATACGTTAGATCGGAGATGACACCCTTGTTAAACAAGTGCTGTCCATAGGTATCATATCACATAATTAACCATACGATTTTCAAAACTATCAAAATTTTGTACAACATGCGAAATTCAACATTTTTCTATTAATTACTTGTTACTTCCATTGAATTTTCCTTCACACTAAACTGTTACCATCAGCATATCCTTTATTGCTTCCCTTCGTTATCTGCTATCATCATAGTGACAGCATCCTGCCTAATAGAAATGCAACAACGTTATGCCTGCGGACAACCACGTTTCCTTAACATCTGCTTCATTGACGTGATGCATGGCCTCTGACGATGTTACAATATAACGTCAGAAAGTAGAAAACTGAAACTTATTGTGATACCCTACAATAGGTCGTTATGTTTTTTATGTAATACTTTTGCGTTCCTTTTTGCACTTCCTTTTTATGTGATTTTTATGTGCAATGCTTTTGTGTCAGCGTATGACAGCTGATATGCCATCAAGTAAATCCAACGCATTGCATCAGCAGCACGTCGTATGCAGTTAGTGACGCAGTTAACAATAGCTCACCTTACAATGTCTGATTATAATCATATAAAACTGCTGGAGGATACAATGTGTTAGTGCTGGTATACGTAATAATATTGACACGTGACTACATGTGATGAACAATCAGCAACCACAAATAGAAAATGCCACATGTTGTGATGTAAAGTTCCATTTTTATAACATAATATACGCCATTCGGACGGAATTTCTTAGAACCAGTTTTATAAAATATTATTATTTTACAGCTCTAAAAAGTGAAAAAAATATATTATTGTAACTGGCGCTTGTGAGGCTCATTTAATTTAATTAAATTTATTTGATGAGCTGCCCTGTACGATTAGTAAAAGAAGCTGTTTAGTGTAAGGAGAGACTCAAATGATTCCTTGAACGACGACGACTATGTTGATATCAAGAAAATATTTTAGACATTTCCTTTTTATTTTTTTATGGAATAAAAATCTTTTGTAGCACCCTATCCAAAAGGTTCGAGGCGGTACATTGATTATTAATATTTCCTGACACTCCATCCTTAATGTTTTTTTGAAAAATTCGCAAATGCGCCCATGGATAAGAGTTGCTCTTAAAATGTTCGAAATAGGTTTCTAACCTTTCTTCGGGCCAAAATCCATTTTGACACTTCACTTTTTCATTTTTTGGAGAACAAATGCTCAGAAAACTAAACCAAAATCCTTCAGGGGGCTAGGAGACTGACAGAGTGCACCACTGGCATTGTCCAAATTTTGATTTTGGATATTCTCTATTGACTACTGTACTAAAAAGGTTATTAAAAAATTTCACCAATACATTCCTTTTTGGCCAGTGCTTCTGGTAATATACTTCATCAAATGATGCGAAATGCTGACTTGTAAAGTTCCATCGTTCTTATACGCGTCACCGAAGGTTTATTCCTTTTGTCATTCCGGTTGTAACATCTGGAAGAGGGCGTGGCAGATACAGAAAATTGTACCGTCAACACCTGAAAAACCAACCAAAAACCACTGAAGAAAAAGTTGGCGAATTTCGACTAGAAGGCGATGCATTTTGAAATGAGGGCATGGCAACTCCCATACAAATATAAACTTCAAAACGCTGCATAGAGAGCTATTTTAGTAAATGTTGATAAATTCAATGTTGGAACGCTTAGTCAAACCACTCATGTATACGTCACTTTCCAACAATTTCTTTAAAACATTTCATATTATTTGACATCTTCGGAGAATTTAAAATCAAAATTAAATATCAACTCACCGATTTCTATTCATCATGCCAATGCGCTGTTGCAATTTGCGATTCGCAACTACTGCAGTTGGAGTGGGTGTGGCATAATGTCTATAGAAGGCATCATATTGTTGTTCACGTAACTTTTCAGCTGCTGCCTTACGCGATTGCTGCTGTTCAAGGCTATCTGCATAGTAGTCGGGTAACTGTGAACCGCGCTTATAATATCCATCATCATCATCGTTATCATCCTGAGCTAAGTAATCCTCTGCGGCATGTTGATCATCGTATTCACTATCAGTTAAACGTTCATCTGATAACGAATCTGCATAGTGTTGTTGCTGATTTTGCATTGGAGCGCTGGGTTGTTGTGCATAGCGCAATATTGGACCACTCTCAGCATGCACTACAGCTGGTTGTTGCTCCTCATAGTAACCTTGAGATTCGGAAAATGTTGGAGAGCTTTTTGTTTGATTGGCTGCTATTATTGTTGTCGAATTTATGGGCAGCACTGGCAATTGACGTGATTTACGCTCCCCGGCTTTTTCGTTCTATAAAATATCGAATATAAATTTTAAGTATTATTTGATGCAAATATACTTACATTTAACGCCATGTCATCGCTAGAGCCTTTTGAGCCTTGCAGCAAGAATTTAACAACACCATTTTCAGCGTCTCCTGTGGCATCTATCGTTACAGTGCTGATCGAGTAGATGCTCATGGTAAGGAATATTATTATTGCAAGCACTGTTAGTGTAAGTTTGTATAGAAAGCTTTGAAAGCTTTTTGCATTTGCATTTGCGCAGCAGTTGGACATTTCACAGTTTTTCTTATAGTTTGGTAAATATTTATTTAAGAGCTTTTTAGGATTTTAATATCTTTTTGCTTCAAAATCTCTCAAGAATTGGCTTTAAAATTTGTTTGAATGCTCATGAATTTTTCTATAAAATCCTTAAATTCCCCTGACCTCATGTGTTTCAAATCTTAATAAGGCTTTTTTGTGAAAGCTTTTAAGTTTCTATTGCAAAATTTTTATCACTCTTTGTAAATTTTTAGTTCTCCTATCTTTATTAAAATTAATTTTTTTTAATTTCAAAAAAGTCACTCTTGTTTTGTTCTTTATATTCGATCACATCCAGCGTGGCTTAACTTGCTGAAACTTCAAAAAACGACTAGCACAAAATTTTTCATCGAACCCTCAAGTATCGGTGCTTTTCTTGTTTTTCTTTCGTTGCTCTACTTTTGCAGAAAAAAAGAAACAGTAAATTGAAGTAAATAACTTCAAGTTCTAATAAATAAATCATGGCAGCTGACCAGCACTAACCGATAAATAGGATCATGAAGAAATTTCAAAGACTTTTTACCATTGACCATTTCTTTCGCTCCATCACAGTCAACAGCTCTCATTGAGTGCTTCTTGACCATTCTGCAGCCATGCATGCTCCTTCAATTAGCATCTTTATGCGTTCGAGGTGTTAAATATCTAGTGGCTCGTGTTCATTCCATTCGCTGACGTCGTGCTGTTCTACTGCTCCAGTTTTATTGTTTTTTTTTTTTTTCTATTTGTATCTTGACTGGCTAACGGTTCATTGAGATCTAGATATGTCATAGATTTTTATTCAATTTACTGATGATGTATCATTAGGGTGTCCGTAATTTTCCAACTTTTTTTCATTTCAAGGTTTTTGCTAGAACAATAAAGAAAAATGTTTACGTAAAACACGCTGAACTTAGCCCATTTTAGTGTCAGAAATATTTGTATGTATTATTTTATGAACTTTAAAACAATAATATATATTGAAATAAAGTTGATTTCCAAAAATCTTTTACAAGAAATATATAATTCAATGCAATTTAATTTCTTCATAAGATATAATCTATGTTGAACGAAGTAGTTTAAAATGAACGCTGCACTCGCTAGCTTCTTTTCGATACAAGTTATGTTGATTTCAAAAAAAGATTACATTTTGTTAAAATAACAAAATTATATGTGCTTGGTAGTTCACAAATTTTAAAGTGAGTAATTTTCTGCTAAGATTTATATTCGAAATCTGTCTGACCCTCCCAAAAATTTTCAATTTTACAAATAGCGGACACCCTACATTGCCATATGTGTATTTTGATTTTATTTTTGTTTTCATTATTCCACTTTGATTTTATTTACATAATATTATCGAAGTTGGGGACAAAGACTTTTATTGTTATGGCATTATTTTTCATAGTAAATTTAATTCTAATACTGAAATACTGTGCTGTGGGTCTGCAACCTACTCAAACTACTCCTAAATAAATGCAAAAAATCCCCACCATTTTATAGTTTTTAGTGCTTAATACTGACAAAACCCGTTGAAAGGCGTGGTACCACCTGAAAAAATTTAAGTACATAAAACTAAGGAAGCTAATAAGTCAGTTGGAGTTTAATATGAGTGATATACATGCTATAAGATCTACGTGTTATTGGATGTGTGCGAGGGATCTAACATAAAAAAAAATTTTAAAAGTCATTTTCTGAATAGGTTGGCCTTAAGCTATGAGCGTGGCAACTCCCATATACATGAAATATATTAAACGCGCAAATTAAGATTTCAAACCTTCTCCACTACCAACTACCACTTAATAAATAAAAAATTCCCCACTTTTTGATAGTTTTTGTCCTTAATACTGGTAAAACTCGTTCAAAGGCGTGGCACCGCTCACAGGATTTTAATACATTATACTAAGAGAACTATTAAAATAGCCACTATGGAATTTAACATAAGAGATCTGTATGCTATAAGATTTTGCTGCAAGTGGATATGGGCGTAGCCTCTTTCATATGGTGGCATAGTTATACAACTTATTTTCAGTAAAATATTTAAGAAGATCAAGAGGGTTGACTTTAAGCTGGTGAGCGTGGCACCTGCTATACACAAAAAAATATTAAACAAATATCTATTTCAGCTTAGAAATTTAATACGAAAAGTCAACTCGCTATTAAGTATTTCTGAAACAATAGCAGCAGTAGGCGTTGCTCCTCCCACACAATTATAGAACCATTGTTGTATTTAGTGAACTACATATGGGTCATTCCATCTATTACGGTCCTATCATTACCCTCATGTTTTTTAAATAGATTGAAACTTTTTTTAGTGATTGGTCTATCATGTAACTGTTCACTTATTTGATGCATTGTTTCAAGCGAATATTCTACCAAGTTTGAGCAAACAAATTTTGTATGCAATATTTCTCGAATTTAAAATGTATGTATATAAAGTTGTTTGTGTTAAAAATAAATTGAAAAAATTATATTTTTACTGTTTTTAACTTCAAAATTGTCACGTCTAAGCAAAAAACTGACTTTGAAATGCCTTTTTTAGAGCAATATGCTATTTAAAGAGTTGCCAACCTTTTAAGAAAATTCCAACTCTCTTGTCGGCACACCCTTTATTATGTTCGGCATTTAAATATATGACCAAAAGACGTACTCTGTGCGATTTTGCTTTAGTCATTCAAAATATTGTTTTCAGTAAAAAAGGGCGAATTTTTTGTCATTTTGTAAATTTTTCTTTAGAAAAACTGTTAACAGCAACTTCATATGCAATTTAATTCATATCCAGAGAAAAAAAAAACAGAAAAAAGATTAAATATGTTATCACTCGAGCGGTTGCTTGTGTTGCTTTTGTTTTTAGCTTCCCAAAAAAAGATGAAACACTTGATTTTATTTCCCCACTACTTTTAATGATGAACGCGACTAACTTATATGTATGTGTTGTGTGTGCATGTGAATTCTTGTGTGTGTAGACGTTGTGTACACCAGATTTGCATAAAATGAAGGGCTTAAAACGACCGTCGACTTGATTATTTGCAGTAATTTTTCTAACTACCAAGCAAACAAAAAAAAATACAGTGGTTCACCCTAAAGGTGTTGTTGTTTTAGTTTTCGTATTTAGCACCTTTTTTGTTATTGTATGTTTTTAGAATAGCAAAGGGTCTAACAGTGATTTTTTTTTTTGTTGTTTCATGCGAGATGAATTTAAATTGTCACAACATTCTCTTTCCTACTATTTGGGGTGGATTACTTCTTTCAAAGACTGCTACCTGTTTTTTTGTTTGGTTGCTTTTATAATTTTCGTTTTTGTGGCTTTTTCAGAAATTAAACCTTTTCACACGACATAGAAAGGTTTTCTAATTGAATTTTACAAGAATTTCTAAACTTATTGAAATGCAAAGCAACATCAGTTTGGGGTTGCGTCTACCGATGTGTCGGGCTTATTTTAATGGTGATGATGATGCCGCATTTAAGCACCATTTAAGCCGCTTACTGATGGGTTTGATTTTCGGTGTTGTGTTTAAAAGAAAGTTGAAGAATAGTAGTTAAATATTTTGAGTTTGGCAGCTTAACTTCAACTTTTTAATGCATTTTTTAATGACTTTAACAAAATTAGAAAAAAAAGATATTTTTTGCAAGATTAGTGATGCTATATTCTGAAACAGTCTTGAATTTTTTTTAAAGAATGCTTAAATGAATTAAGTTTTCGTTAATCGTAAATAAGTTATTAACTAAAAGAAAGCCAAAAATTACCTTATAGCAAAGTTAAAAACCTCAGAACGATTTCGAATTTGCTAATGAGGTGAACGTTGAACATTTCTGTTGAGTAAAGTAAATTAAATACACTGTTACATTTTAAGTTAGATTCTTATTTGGCCTTCGCACTGGGATCTAAGTATCAGCTTAGGCAAAAACTAATGTAGACCAAACTTTTGGTAAGCAAAACTTTCTAATCGATTTCGCACTTGATTCTAATATATATAAATGATATCAAGGCATTCCATTCATTTTATTTTTATATAATGCAATAACTTAATGTTTGATAAGCCTGGTTCCAAAAGACCAGCTTTTTATTACCTCTCAGTACGCCTGAAATAATTTGGTGTGATTTGCATGTTCTGGCCAGTTAATTCACTAAATTTCTATCGTCTTTAATTGCAAGGTTTTGGGAATGGCCAACAACATTTAAATGAAATATCATTTACAATTCGTTATTATCATAATAAAAAACACATTGACTCAAAGGTCACTGATGATTCCATTTAGCAATAGATGAAACTAGTATTTTATTACCTTTTATCAAAATGCTCATTCATGTTGTTTACTGTTTACAAGTTGTAATACTTTTGGTCGTTTTGTAAACATCCGTATTCAGAATCATCAGTTGTGTATGACAAAAAGCTGTGTTTGAGCGCTATAGTCGTTGTAAATATTTCAAAACTTTTCGATTTATATTATATTCCGACGTTATTTGATAACATTGTGTGACAGATAATTTTTTCTTGTGACGGAGTATTCACGTTACAATCATGAAAGAAGGCTTTGTCCTAATCAATTTTCCGAACAAAGTTATAGTCCATAACGAAAGGTTTTCGGGATATTCTAAAAATGCTTTATTTAGAAAGCGTTTTTTGACTATATTCGGAAGTGTACTACACCGTAAATGAATTTTTTACAGTCAAAACTTGTTACGGGCATACCATAATTCTATTTGGAATTATATTGACATTTTTTTAATCTCTGAAATATCGTTGAAATTGAAACTTTCCAGTTATCCTGGCGTTCTGAATTTTAAGTAGATCTGTAGGTAGACCTGCGCTAGAAAGTTCAGTGTAATTTTAAACTAGTTGAAACTCTTCAAATCTTTCAATATATTTTAACTGTTTTATTGTTTTCGACTTTTTTAACATTTTTTCAATTTGGAATATTCTGCTACTTCTTCAATAATATCCCAAATTTTCAACATTTTCAACCCATTTCGACTATCTATAAGAACGTAACGAAACATCGTTGAGTTTACACAACACGCCGTGTGTACTTGAACTAACCAACTTTTTTATTTTGACGTAGCTTATAAAAAAAACTTTAATAGCCTATTTAACAGATGATTGAATCTTTAAATATATCAAATGCTCAATAATTGCAAATGCAAACATTATTTTAAAGCGCAGTTATTCAATTTAATTCTCCTATCAGATAACAAAGCCATTTTTTGTAGTTACCACATACATACGTTGGTTAAGTATTTTATACTTTAACTGACTTTTAAATTTGGATACCCAATTGAAATTAGTTTGACAAGAGCCTTAAAGCAAGAAAGTTTGAGCTTAGAAATTAATTTTATAGATAAGAAATGCTTAGTGTATTCGTTAAGAATAAATTCTGTTAAGTAAATCCCAAGTTCAACAATTAGATGTTAGTAAAGAATTGAAAATGCAGTTAATCTATCATAGCTATCATAAGGCTAATAAATTTAATAAAAGTTTCTTGAAATGGTTGCTGATTCCATATATAATACTAAGCCTGAGCCATATAAATCAAGCTGCATTGGAAATTGTGAAAACCGCGAAGAGGGCATCAAAAATTTCAACATCTTTAAGTGGCACAAAAGCGCTTGAGTTTATTGACGGAGGAGAAGAACAACATATTTCAAATGCTAGAAAAACAATATTTAAACAAAAGGTACGTCAAGCTACAGAACCTCTACAATCAATGCAAGAAAGTTTTAGCAATGATATACAGACTCTATCATGGTTACCAAATACCGCTTCCGAAAGAGTTTCCGACGTGCCTATATGGAGGAATGGTCATTGGAACCGTTCTTACAACAAAAATTCGTACCCAGAGCTTAATTATAACAAAAACTACAATAATTATGAAACTGTGCAAAACTTAGCTGTATTTCACAAGGAATCATATCCAAGCAAACAAAGGCAGCAAGAGCAACAAACAGCGCTATTGCCAACATCAAATCCACCCGAAACAACAATTAGTGAACCAACACATGTTTCACTTTTAAGTCAACTTAAAATATTGTGGGAGTTTCATCAGACGTGTATGACAATTTGGAATGCCATTGTAGAATATAAGCAAACATCAGCGCCAGAGATTACAACTACTGAATTGGCGCCAGTTGAGCAGAGTGCAAATAAAATTAAAGTAAAACGCGCCAACAGCGAAGAGTCTAAAACGATTTCCACAGGTCGTTATATCAAAAATGATCCACTTAAAAGTTATTATGACTTTGTTATCATAGAAGCATCACATAAATTTTGGTCAGTTTTTGAGGTGAGTTAATTATTAACCAAATTACATGTATGGGTGATATATGTTTGAGTTTCTTACTCTTCAAAAGGTTATTACATCAGTCATTATCATCTACTCCACATTTACTGCAATATACTTTTCCAAAATGAATCCTTTGGTTAGTAAATATGACTACACTGATTATCTAGGCTCTGAAAATTATATTGGTCCACCGGAAATTGAAGTTAAGCCAGACGAAGCTAGAGACGCTGATGATGAAGTTGAGGCGGATTTAGATTTCATCGATGTTGATGATGCGAATGATGATGAGCAAGCAACTTACTCGCATAATTGGCTACCAAATACAGGACATTCGCTGAAATTTATACTTGATGCAATAGACAAACTTCCTGTGGATCATGGGAGTTACTAAGACTAATCCAAATTTCATAATGAAATATCTGAAAGACTTAAAATAATACATAAAATTAAATTCATAAATTTTTCTATTTTTTGTACTTTTTCATCATTTGATTTCAGCGCAAACCTTCCATTTCTGACCATTATGCGATTTCAAAATAGAAATATAGGTTGGCAATGGTGTAACTTTTGGCCTCGCCAAAAATTAAAAAACCTACATTTCATAAACAGCAGAAGTACACGCAAGATTTTTAAGTTTTTAACAAAAAAGATTGGCGTAATTTTATATTATAATTATTAGAAATGACAACATTAATTTATATATAAAAAACTTTTACTGAGCTTAGACCTGTGAGGGAGACTCTTGAGATTTCTACTTCACAAAGAGAGCTTAACTTACTTAATGTACCTTTTTAGAATCTTTGTTTATATGGGAGCTAACACGCCCATTTTTCCGAACTTTCTTACGCTTTGAACAGTGTTGCATTCCCATCATTTGACAGCATTTGTCTTAATAGCACCAGTCAGTATAATTATTTTAAATCTTTATTTATCTGGCAGCTACCACGCCCTCCTGCAAAAATCCTTCCACTTCTTTTTTGAACTTTTGCAAGCATATGTATGTGGGACATTTGGTAGCATTACCTTAAATAGCTCCCTCTTGCTTTAGCCTTTTATTATATTGTATTGAAGTGGATGTTCCACGTCCTCCATCGCAAACTCGCCCAATTTACTCGTGTAAGTACTTACTTGCATATTTTTGACTTTTATTTATTATAATAATGAATCCGATATGGCTGTAAAGTTCTGAAAAATGGCAACACATATCCCAATTTTTGTTTTCGACAAAACTTATCTAAATTAAGTCCCTAGCGAACTGTAGTGACATCGATCATATCAGACTAGTAGTCCTCATGTTTGAGCAAAAAAGTCTACAAAGATTTGGAACAAAAAAATCTGTTGCCATTTTATTAATATCATGTGGACGTGTACTTAATTTGCTGCTGTAAAACTTTTATTTAATATGAATTTTCCACCAGCTACGAGAATTTATAATAAATATTATTTATGTATATTAGTTGAATTTATTATTTTTATTTTGTGTTTCTAGAACATCGTTGTATGTTCACAACAATAATTTACATTTAGGCTTAAAAAATAAAAAACAAATGTTTTTAAATAAATTTTCTTTGTTTCATTTCAGTTAATTTGAACAATTTAAAAATGATTTAGGCCTTATCAAGAACTTTTAATCACTTTTTATTGTATAATTTCAGTGAAAATCTGCGAAAATCAATTAAGCGCAACTGACTTCTCTTGGGATTTTTTTACGAATCTCATTATTAATTTAACAGTAATAAATTTCGCAACTTATTTATTATTGCAAATCACACGAGTTAACAAATGCACCTAAAATTAACAATTGTCATACAAACATAGCATTGTAACAGATACCTTTCCATAAGGTAAAAGGTTGTATTTTTGTGATAAGAGTTGATTTACGTTGAATATGTCAAATTTTGTGGAAGTCGAAAAAAAGTTGAAAATTTCGAAAATTAATAAAAAAAATCAGAACAAGTTAAAAAATCCGAGATATTTTAAAACATAGAAAAGTTTCGAAAAAGTCAAGAGTTTTGAAAAAGTCGAACAAAATTAACAAGAAGGCAAAAAATGTCGTGAAAGTCTGTAAAAATCTAAAATGTAACATCTAACAGATGGCTTGTTACATTCAAGTTTTGCGCGACTTACCAGTGAATTCCCTATGTCTATGAAGTTGGCCCACCATTTTTTGATTTTTCAAAAAAATGAAACTTGTGCTGCGATGTGCTCGACTTGTGCTATGATGTGCCGTATTTAAAAAAAATATCATTTCTAGGATTCGATTTTTATAAGCAAAGTAATTTTTTAGTGTGAAGTTGGCCCACCATTTTTGATATTTATAAAAAAGTAGCCTTGTGCTGTAATGTGCTCAGGATGTGCTGCCGTGTGCCGTAAAGGATAAAAAATTAATCCTGCAATTTCGACCTTTATGAGCAAAAACATTTTTTGAAGTTAGCCCACTATTTTTCTATTTTTCAAAGAATTGATGTTGTGCTGTAATGTGCTCGACTTGTGCTATGATGTGCCGTATCGCAAAAAAAAATAATCCCAAGTATTTAATAAAAAAATTATTTAAAAAAATGTGGGAAGTTGACCCAGCATTTTTCTATTTCCAAAAAAAAAAGTATTCAACTGTATTGTGCTCAACTTGTGCTATCTTGTGCCGTATTGCAAAAAAAAATAATTCAACTTTTGTTATATGAAACTTGCAAAAATCTATAAATCATACAAAAATGTATGTGAAGTTGGCCCACCATTTTTGGATATTCAAAATAAAAAGTGTTGTGCTGTATTGTGCTCGACTTATGCTATGTTGTGCCGTATTGCAAAAAAAAATGGTTAAAATTTTGCTACATAAAAAAATATCGGTTTTTTCAAAAATTATTTGAGAAAAATATTCAAAAATTTAAAACTAAAAATTTAATTTGAAAGATTTTTAAACCAATATTATAACTTAATAAATTATCTTTCATACGATACCTATAATGTGGACCTAAATCTAGGACTTTAAAACTATTTTACAAAAGCTATATCCGCAAATTTCGATTTCTTCATCTTGTACTATGTTGATAGTACATGTGTATAAGTTCTGGGGAGGTACCCGAACTAGATTTTCTCTCGCATTACATCCCCAGATATGTCTAACCCTGATTGTTTTTATCTAACAATAAGTTATTATATCCTACGAGTATTTTTTGACTTGGCAATTAAGGACGGAAATGGTGCTCTTATTCGATGAAAAATGTTGAAATGTGAATGAATACTTTCAAATAGTTTGCCTAATTTAATTTTTATAAGTTTTTATCAAGATATCAAAATATCTCTCACTACCTTATCCTATTTTAAGTGACCACAAAATATTATAAAGGGTGATTTTTAGAGTGATGGAAATTTAAATTTAAGCACAACACAATTAAATTAATTTTAAACCCAATTTTTTATATATCTGAGAATATTTTATGATATTTACTTATTACATAAAAATAATATCAGGAACATATATCTCCACAACGAAAAGCTACAATAAATCGCATTCGATTAGCTCAAATTTTGGACTACTTGATGAATTTTTTTTAATGGTTTTCAATGTGCCAACTCTTGATTGCTCATCAGCATAAGCCTGAGACTTCATTTATAGTAAATAATCCAATAAACAACATTTTCAAATTTAAAGAACTTTGTTAAAGTACAAATAAAAAGCACTCAACTCACGCTGCGCTTTTTGCTTCAGATTAAGCGCTTCGCTGTCAATATGTTTGCTGATTCAAACCAAACACTTTACTCTAGCTACAGATGTGTCTAATTATGAGTGTGTAAGAAATTCTTGCTTTTGTGAAAAATTATTATGTAACTAGGTCAAAGTTAGAACAGGTAAGAAATCGATGCTTTTATTTTTGGGCAATTTTATTTTTGCACGCTTCTGACAAGAAAAGACTTAATTTACTAAGCGAATTATGGTTTTTTCATTGCTTTTATATCATTAAACAGACAGTTAAGGCAAAGCGCTTGTTTACAATTTGAGATCAATGTAAGAAGAGGAGGTATTTGAAGCAAGAACGAAGCACTAATTGAGACCTTTCTTCTAATGTTATTGTGCTTTAAAAGTGTTACAGTTACATCGAAAGCAAAGCGCTTGATTGTAATAAGATGACATCGTTAAAAGAGGCACTATTTGTAATGAGAATAAAGTGCACCAGTCTTTTTAGAGTATTTATATATTTATGGTGCGCAATCTTTCTGAAAGGGGCTATGACAGCTAGCAAATGCCGAAAATTATCATTATAAGCAAAAAAATCATAAAATAATCATCTAAATAATAAATAAAAATTTGGTATCAAACTCAATTTATTTTTATTATGTTTTATCTTAAAGTTCTATTACTCTTAAAAAACTACCCTTTATAACAAAATACATACAAACAAATGAATAATTGAATTCAATTTATAATTAATTACATTTGTAATGATACAGCAAAAAATTACTCATACATATTTGCATGTGCGTGTATTTGTTTCCGTTCATGCAAAAGTGTTCAAAATTGAGATTTTGTTAAATTGCTCACCACAACAACAACAACAAAAATAGTTGTAAACAATTAAAAATAATTTAAATACAATAAAAATATTCAATTTACCATTCAACTGATACAACAAATTACATAAGTGTATCAAATAAAATACGTTGTATATTTGAATAACGCATTATTTGCAATAAATTATTAATTACTTAACATTGATTCTGACATATGTACTCGCAACTGAAGATGTATTATTTGAAAATAGAGATAAGTGTGTATGTATTTAAATATAGGTATAAAGGCGGGTATTACATGTGTAGGTCAACCCACGATATATAATTATTTATTTTAGTTCAGCATAATATTAAGGGACAGTTTTTTTATGAAAATGCACTCTTATTTTCATCAAAGAGCTGCCAGCATGTGAAATATTAAATGACGATTAAGGATGGGAAATTAAATTTTTTCAAAGATACCCTCACTGTGCGCCCTGTTCATCCATCTGAGCGGAGACCGACAGCATTTATTGAAATTTTCAACACAGTGCATGTATTTAGCATTGCCTTCAAATTGTTAATGGTTTGAACCATATTCTTTTTTCGCAATAATTAAATATTTCACCATTAAGAGGTTGAGGAAATGCAAACTTTTTGTTATTTCTGCGCGCACTGTTTGGCTGCGCTAGCTTGTCAAATGTCTAAGTTATGACATTCCGCGTGATTTCTCAAATCAATTGAAATGGACCAACGCAGTTTCATAAAATTCATACATAAATCAGACCTAAATGCCACAAATCGTTGAAATAATTGTACTGCGATGGCTGCTTAAGCCGAGAACAGCCTTCAACTGAGTAAGGGATTTTGAGAATATTGCGAGTCATTGAAGACGATGCCCGAAGAAACCAAAAAATATGTCAAAAATCATCAAGCAATGATGATCGCCTTCTACGGTAGCAAGTTTGGTGCATCGCGAGTTTCTTCGAAGAAGCCAAACAGTTACGGCTAAATTCTAGCTAGATATTCAATGGCGTTTGTTTCTAAAAAATGGACGTATGCAGCTAGAACGCCAATTTCTACAAAAAAAAATCATCAAACCACCCGTCATATTCGCTTAATTTAGCATCTTGTGACTTCTTTCTATTTGGTACCGAAACTGGAATTCATGCTCAACGGTTGTCTTTCCAAGGACGCAGATGTCATCAAAGCACGGCGGTGTGACAACTGAAAGCTGTACCGGTTGCAGTCGCTGTCAACAGTGTGCAAGTGCGGAAGGGGAGTGTTTTGAGTGATAAATGAAGAGTTTCAAAAATATGGAACTGTTTGGGTTTGATCAAGAAAGCCTGAGTGGAACATTGTCGCACTGTGTATGTAGAGTAATTAAATTAATTTTAAAATTTTTGTAGCTATAAAGAAATTTTCTTAATGACGATTCTTAAATCGCTTCAAAAGCGCACACAGTACAATTGGAATGGGATCAGCCCGTTGGTAAAACCAAATACCTTCCATGTGATTTATTATGAAATTATTGTAATGTACCCTTACTTTCGCTTATTTGATTTTAATTAAAATTACAACATGTGCAGCGTACACATCTGCACTCAGTTTCAAATAATTTAAAATAAAAAATAAATTAATTAAAATATTATCATTACGCATTTATTTAGCATGCGTCAAACTAAATGTTTCGATAAATTTACTATTAGCAGGCACTCGTAAGCTAAAACATAACATAAAGTAACCTATGACATTCCGCAACGCAGTCATCATCCGCCCACTTTCTAACCCTTGCCTCTTGCAGTTGATGCTGCTGCTGCTGCTGCACTTTTTCATTGCGGTTAACAAAAGTTTACAATAATTTATTAATAAATTGTGGTGGTGTATTTTTGTTCATTTATGTGAGTGTTTGCGGTATTTGTGTTTGTTAACGTTTTGGTTATTTGGTTGTTTCATTATTTTTTTTTTAAGAGTTTTTTGTTTTACATTTTAACAGTTCTTTTCTCCCCTATGAGACGTATTTATGCGGTTCATTGTTAAGTGCGCTTGTGTACGAATACATTTGTTAACCACTGTTTTAATAAAATATTGAAGCACTTTTCCACGTTTTCGTGTTTGTTTTTTAACTGCTCTTTTGGACTTTAATATTTAAATAGCTAATTTCACAAATTTAAAACTTGTTATTGTGGAAAGTGTTATTAAACATAAATGAATATAAAAATGAAAACTATTTTGGTTGCATTTTACTTTAGAAAAATTTAAAATGTAAATTGCACTTAAACGGCACAAGGTGACTTAGACCATAAAATACAATAAGTTTCTAACTCAAGGCGAACTTCACTAAAATTGGTTTCAAAGTGTAATGTATATATAATTTTTCTTCAATGTGCTTCTGTTGCATTTCTTTAAAAAAATGGCTAAGACAGATGATAATTATTCTTTTATAGAGCCTTTGTTTATACATAAAAATTCGAAAAGTAAGTAGGTACCACAAAAAAAAATCTTTCTTGAAGTCTAAAAATCAGATTGATAAAAAAGTGATGTATGAGTTCAGTCATATAGATTATTTCTTTTGACGTAGAGCGTAGACTGTTGATGTGATTTAAAGTTTGGTGGTTACTATTTGAAAATAGTCCTAATGTTTCCAGACTTTTCTAATCAGAAATAATCGAAATTTTTTCGTTTCAAAATAATTGTTATTTTTTATTTCTATCCATCAAAAATATTCGTAATTTCGGACAGGAAGTTTTTTCGATTATGTATAAACATTATACGGATATTTCTTGTTTTTGATCCAAAATAACCGTCGTAAATATAACCGACTTAAATTTCTTTTCGGAAAAAAACCTTAATGCAAAATTTTTCCATCTATCTATGAAGAAAGGTCTATGCCTAGGCACCCTGCACCACTGTTAGATTTTTTGAATTAAATTCTTCGGCTTTTTCAATTTAAGCCAATACTTTTTGTAATTTTTCGGAACTGTTCGCGACATTTCGAGTTTATCGATATATTTAAACTTCTTAGAAAACATCGAACAACTCGCAACTTATTGAGTGCTGATTCTTGCAATTGCTTTTTTTTTTTAATAAGTCTCTGTTATTTTCTAATATTTTCGATAAGCTCCAAATTTTTCGATGTTATTCAATAATAATTAATTAATATAATTGTGAAAATTTTTAAACTGTATCGTTTTCATTCAAATTTTTTTTACTTTTGTATTTCGAGGCTTTCAATGAACATTGAAGAAGTTCAAACTGAACGAAAAATAATGAATAACATCGAAAAAATCGATAAGGCTCGAAAGAGACTAATTTTTTGAATAACATCAGAGAAGACGAAACGTATCAACGACTATAAATAAGTCAATAGAAACTGAAAACTAACAAAAAAAATTCGATGTAAGACGAACTATCGAAAAACATAGAATATATCTGTAACAATGGAACTATCAAAAATATAAATCCAAAATATCGATTCCTCTTCAAATTTCAAAAATTTTTGACGGAAGGGAATATAAAGCAAAAATTATGTTAGTTTTGATCGGAAAAAATACTAACGAATTAATAATGACTATTTAGTGTTTTCTATCTTAAAAATCAAAACTATTGCGTTCCCTGACAAAAAGGACTACAAAAGGACGCTTAAACTTAGCTTATATCATCACTTCTTATGATGTCCAATAGCAATTCAGTGTACTTAAATCTGTTTTTTGCACTTGTGTGGCGTGGCAACAAGGCACGAAAAACTTTTCAAAATATTTTTTCACAAAATCGTATACTTTATTTCTACAAACTCCCATACCTTTTCTTTTTCACTCTAACGTTTTTCAGAGCTTCAGTTTTTTTTTTTGCAAAATATTCAATTCAGCTACGTATTACAAAAAATTTGAATATCATAACTCAAAATCTGTCCACTTCCCACTCACAAAATAAACGATTGTATTTATGCAAATTTTATAAATGAAATCATTTTTTATCTACTAATCATATAAAGAACATAATTTTAATATTAAACATGCAGCATATGTTTGCATACTGAAATAAAAAAAAAAGTCATTTAACGCCTTAAAAGCTTCCGCTGTATATCACAAATGGGTCATATGGGTCACAAACATACACACATATTCAACTACGTTTACAAGCAAAATGTCACGTAAGCTGTGACACACGTAGTAAACTTGTTTTACGTGACGTTGCGTTGCCTTAAAATGCGTTATATCAGTAGCAGCAGCAGTAATCGATTGGCTGACAGGCTTCAATAGCCAGCAGGAAATATATGGGGGATGTCATGTTTGAAGGTAATAATTTTGGATCTCGTAATTTATTTTTGGATCTGTTTGTACTTCAAGCAAAAGAAACTTTATCATTTCGGTGGCTATAAATGCTTCACAAAAACAGCATTCAAATTCTATTTCTTGGTTGATCGTGCGCCACTGACTCTTAATTTACTACAGTATTTCTCATTTGGATCTAAGTTTAAGATATGTGCAAATATATAGTATATATTATAGGTCCGTCAGACTGTAAAATGTCGTTTTTGGACAATAACCCTTTTTTTTACGTTAGACATATCTATGAGTAATAACTTTTGGTTTATATATGAAATAATATACTGCTGATTATGTCTGGCTTATGTGAAAATAATTCGTATATTTACTTATTTAACGAGGACCTCTTAATAAAACAGTGATATTTTTCGTATATTTTTGTAAGGACTACCATCATCACCTTGTAAAAAACGTTGTAAATATCGAAACCAAGTTGATACTTGACGCGTCATTTGTTTGACTTTTAGTAAAAATCACTTACTTAAATTGTTTCTGTTTTAAGTGAGCATTTTTTAAATCGTTCCAAATCAGACTTATGTTCTAGAATTTTCTTGAAAAGAAACTTCAGGAAATACAACTTTTTAACCAATGAGCTAATTTCCACGTGGGTAGGCCTGTGATATTTATAAACTAAAAGCAATTTATTGCAAGAAGCCAGTCAGTCTGCCTTTGAAAGTATAAAACTGATATGAACAAAATCAATTTTTATCTATTTTTCCTCCTTATCTACTTGCCATTTAAATTAGAAATTAATGTGTTGTAGACTTTTTTGTTTTCGTTTTTGTTTTATATTATCTCTCTTGTATTTAGTCGTACCTATAAATGTTTATCAATTTTACAGTGGCCACAGATTATTAAAATAATAACAAATTCTTGTTTTCTAATGCATGATTACATCTTGTTACTGCTAATTACTTAGATTGCAATATTACTGTTTCATAATTAACAATCCTCGATAGTATAGTGGTCAGTATCCCCGCCTGTCACGCGGGAGACCGGGGTTCAATTCCCCGTCGGGGAGAGATCGAAAATATATTTTTTTATTTTTTCAAACATACAAAAGAATAAAATTTTTAAAATTAACTTATTGTCAGTTTTTCACTTAAGTATATTACGGCAATGTAGAAAAATGTTCACATGTCTTGGCATTCATGATTTTTTCAAAGCGATAGCTTCTGTTAACCTCTGGACTGTAGTAAATTAAAAAAATCATAAAACGATTGGCTTCTTTTGAAAGATGATAGATGAGACTTTTTTTAATAGCTTTAAAATACGTTCTGTAATGAACGTGTCTTTAATTTTATTAACTTTTTAGTATTATAACCTTAGTAAGCTCTTAGTTTCTGAGTAAATTTTATAGCAATGAAGATGACCGTTATAATGATAAACATTTGGTTAAATATTTCTCCATGATCAATTCTGCTGAAAAAAGTCTAATATATCAATATTATATCGGTAATTTTCTTATATTACAATACTCAAGATAGACAGCAGAACCAAAAATTCTTCAAAGGCAAGATATAAGTGCTGAACGCGTTGCTGTTGCGTCATAAAAATGCTTCAGCAATTTTTTCATGATATAATTATTTCGTTTCCATTATTTATTGAATAAGCTTTTACTTGGTTTAAAGCACAAAGCTAAAATTGCTAAGAAGAATTTTTGCTGTAGTGGCTAAACTCTATTATTACGGGTACGTCATCATAGTGTGATATTTACTACTAACCAGTATAAAGGAAAGCACGTATATTTCATGAAAACTTTATTATAATTTTTATTTTTTTTTTATTATAAATTTTTTCGTAAAATTTCAGTCAATGAATTTGAAATATTCTATTCCACCGTCTTTGTCAACCAGCTTAAAGCCAAGTTAATTGAATGAAACATCACATCTTCATACGTGCTCGATGCTTATTAGTATGAAATTAACTAACATTGGGCAAAGAGGCTTTGTATTGTGTGGTAGAAAGTTTTGCTTTATTGTTCCAAGTATTTTTTCCATTTTATGTGCGAAAGCCTATCGATTAGTTTTTCGTTTAAGTAGATCCATTGTTTGTAATGGATATACATTAGGGAGTCTTTTATGGCTTTAGAGACTTTAGAGTTCTTAATAAGACTGCCTTGACATTATGGTAGTTAAGAACAGATTTAACATTTGATACGGCAACATTATATATTTTGTAGATTATCTAAAAGGCTATACACATCCCGAGCGTAGAGCAATATTTTGGACGGTTTTTTCGGTGTAGTGCTGGTATACAGTAGTCTATTCTTCGCATAACTACTACATTTACGTTCTAATTCGGCTATCACTGAAAATCATTTTTAAAAAAAGATTAAGAAAGTTCCTATTTTAAATTTATTTTTAATTAATATTAAATTTAATTATCAAAAACTACCACCCTAAAGATTAATTTTTTTGCTTATATCTGTGTATATAAGTAGTAACTCCTACATATGATAATGTTTCTCGGGTATCAAATTGCAGGTCTCTCAAATTCTTTTCAGGGAAAAATATGTGCAAAAGTTATATTGCGATTTCTTGAAAATATTTAATTCTGTTACTTGGAAAGAATTAAGTTTTTCCAACCAATTTTCAACCACTCTAATGCACACATATAGAATTGTACGTTTCTTTTTATGTAACTTTCCTTTAATTAAGTAGCTTAAGGATTAACCTTTCCTGGTAAATTTTGTTGATTTTGGTTTTTATACGTAACTTGTTATACGTGATGCAGCTGTCAATTGGAAATATTTTATTTTAATTATGTAGGCGTATCTTTTGTTTTTTGTACAAGCCCTTTCGAGCTTTCAGCTGATTAGCTTTTGGCTAAGTTAAGAACAAATACTGTGCCATTTAGTTATGGGCGCTCATGGCAAAAATAGTTTCTTAGAAAATAATTTAAATTAAGAATGCCTTTTTTTTCTGAAATATAAGGTTTTTTAAACAAATTGTAGTATAATTTTTAAATTAAAAAAAAATTGTTTTATTATCATTCATTTTTTAAGAATGTATCTTGTATATTCTAGGACTTTAGATTTTGATTTCACCAACCTTTTTAAATCATTTTTTATAATATACATAGTCCTATGAAATGTTCTCTTCAATGCAAATAATTCAAAAATTTTCCTTTTTACTTAAAAAATTCGCGGCACTAAAAAATATCAACCACAAAGTAGCGCCGCAAACAAATGAGTAGCCTAAGAGCTGCTTAGTCAAAACTTAATCTCAATTTCAAATTACAATAGCAACATCCAAACAAACTGCATAGTTAAATCAAGTAAAACCAGGTAAGGAATTGCGCATTTAAAAGTAGTCTACTTTTTAGCGTCAGTAGCCAGTGCTCTTGCTTTGTTTTTGTGCTTTGTTCTCTATTGCTGTATTCTCATGCTTTTGTTTTACTGCGGTGTTTAATTTAAGTTGGGATTTAACTTGCAATTTCATTTCGTACAACAGCAATAACAACTCGACCGCTACACTAAACGTAAATCAAATGTCTAATGGAATTCAATAGAAATTCCAAGTTAAATTGAACGATTTGAAATGAAAATAAAATGTACGTTTGTAGTGATGAGTAGGCGTGAAGAGGCGTGGCACAGCTGTAGAACGATTTTCTTTTATTTTACGTAAAACTAAAATCTGCTTTAACACTCAGAGCTGTTATTAAGGTACTAAGAGGTTTATGTATTTTGTTATTGCTTTTGTAACTAGCACGTATTTATGTTGTTGTTGTTGTTGTTGTTGTTGCTGTTGTTGTTTTGTTGTTGTTGTTGTTACAACTACCCAAAGAGAAAATGCAGTATTGGCTGAAATTGGAGCTACAATAGTGTACACGACTTTCATAGAAATAATGAATACAAACACTTATACGACAATTTAATGAAGTTTAACTCTTTTGTCCCGATTTTTTGCATCAAACTGATCATTGGTTTATGTTTGGACTAAGATAGCACCCAACAACGGAACTCACATTTTAAATAAAATATTTTAATTAATTTATTTTCAATTTAGAATGCCAATTATCGAATCACAGCCAAGGAGAATAGTTAAGCGTCAAATGAATTTCCATCTTTCAGCAAGCAGAGCAATCAAGTGGTTAAATTCGTGTTCTCAAAGTTCAGCAGTCATTAGATCGATAGTCGGTTTGCACAAACATTCTTTCGACAAGTCTGTCGGTCGATACTCTATGTTAATTTATAATTAATTTTCATTCCTTGAAATATTTTCTTTTAAATTCAAATAAAAAATATAGATTTAGAGATAAAAAACATAAAAATTTTATTGCAGTCAGATTCAAACCCGCACACCTTCGCTTTGGTAGCCACACTCTTGCCTGCTGATCCAATGATGGAAGTGTTTTTACGCAGACTAAGTATAAACCAAAGTACAAATGCGTATAGGTGGTAAAGGTAAAGGAGTTGGGAAAATTAAGAAACCCAATGGCGAAGTACTGACCAAGTTAACGTTCCTCAGAAAGATATCTTTTGAACTCAAAAAAAAAAGTGGTTGTGAGCATTATAGTGTAGCCTTTGCTATTGGTTTTTTTCTTTTTCCCACCTTTATGGGCAAACTTAACGCATATGACCCAAACTTCTGATCCTTTCCAATGAAATGTAATGTTAAAATTTATATTGCTGTTTATCACAAATGGTAATCAGTTGATCCGAAAGGAGTGATCTACGCTACATTATGCCGCAGTACATTTTCTCGTTGGGTAGTGCTAATTTCAAAGTTTGTGCTGCTGTTGTTGTTGTTGCATAAGTTCGATTAATCCGACGTAGCAGACAGAACTAAAGCAGCAAAGTAATTTAGATATCAATCTGACGTAAGTAGAGCTTTTACAGCACTTGCGGTGAGCATTGTGATTTCAAGTAGATAATTTTTTTTTTTTTGGTTGCTGTTACTATTATGAATGTGTACTTGTTATTGTAAATACTTCGCTAGTGCTTAGTTATAAAAGTAATTACAATTTCTACACAATAATTTTTGAAGTGCACTAAGCTGTAGTTTATCTGACATATTGCAACGGAAACATTTAAATGGAAACGTGTCGTCGAAAGCAGTAAGATAGGTACGGTAGATAATATTGCCAAGTGGACAATGTTCATCATTCTATTAACTTCAAAGCAAAATGTGTCACAACTCGATGCAGTTGCCAGAAATCGCGTAGATAGACAATGCAGAAAGTTATCAAAAAAATCAAACAGAAGAACTGTAAGTTCCAACGCGAAAAATCGCACGAAATTCTGGTGGAGCAGCTTATAGAATTGTATGACAAAAGCATAGAAGCCAAATACAGCCACAACAGACATGGAAATTATCAAGATATCGTTCCCGCAGTAGTTTGAAATAAACCATTATTTGGATATTGATGTGGAAAAAGTATAACACACAACAATTCTGGAAGAAGAGTTTCTGATTTTCTGTAGAAAGAACGGCAATGATAAAGCAGCAGGAGCTCAAAGACCAGATGTTTTAATGAATAGAATGCTGCTATTACTACGAAGATTAATAGGGGGATATTAAGGGATCAGAGTTGGGGCGATGGGTGCAAAAAATATTCTAAGTATTTTCAATGAATCTGGAATTATTAATTTGGACTTATTGATATTTTATATGATCTTGGCCCTTTCGATATTTGTCCATAGATTCTCTGAGACTTTTTGAACTTGTTGTATGTTTTGCAACTCTGTCTTATTTATTGATACTGTTTTCTAATTTTTTTTTATATTGTTCGTTACTTTCGGACTTAATCGATTTCTTCCCACACTTTCCGACTCATTCAGTAAATTTTATCAACTTTAGAATATTTTTAATTTTATTTGAGTATAGTTTTAAAAATCAACTTTGAATTGTGGTGTACACTTCCTCATTGCCAAATAGTTTTTTTAAATTTTAAATTACTTTTACCTTGGTGCTCAAGTTACCATTTTATATTCATTTGTTCATTATTTTTCCAAACCCGTAGTTAGCGAATCAACAGCATTCAGGATTCGTCTTGCATAGTTGATTCGTTAAGTTTTCACACTTTTATTTGCATTTTTAATTGAAAAAGTTTTTTCAATGTTTTTTATTTTAATTTCCATCATTTTTCGTTTTAGAGTTTTCGTTGTTTTTTCTCGTTTTTCGTATATTTTTACTTTTCAATTAGAATTTAGTGTTTTTCTTTTTAATTTTTTTCTGTTCTTCTCGTTTGCATTGAAATTGTTTAAAATTCTTAAAATACTATCGTACAAAAACTACGAAAATCACACAATTCAACGTACCCAATACAGGGCCAGCCAGCAGTGCACAATTGAAATCCCAGCAGTAAGGAGCAGATAAAGTAAAAATGCGATTTTAAAGACTTACGTGTTGAGCTTTCGCATATTTTAGTTTTTATAAATAATAGGGAGTTACTTATTCCGACTTCATCTTAAATTCAATTATCAACAAAAGTCTAGTTTTGCTTTGATCCTTAACATTTTTGCCAGACAAAAAAGGTTTAATACTCGAGTTGAATATATACATTTGCCGGATAATAATAATGTGGTCAAGTTCTGGAAAATAAAACTATTGGATGATTGCCACAACGACAGAACATAGTCAGGGGTCGGCATATGTCTTCCGTATGCTTTTTCTTTTAAGAATGTTCTATCTAGATTATTTTGTGTGTAATATTAAGCTCCTAATATATTTTATATATATTTTCAAAAAGTTTTTAGTTTTTTAGACGCAATGAGCTTTTCTCTTTCAAAAACGAATCAAACTTAGTTCTTCTTAGCATTGAATTTGCTATATATATCTTATATCTGTCATGTCTTATTTCATGCTTTATTTATTCATATTATATTTTGTTTTTAACATGGCACGCATATATTTGTGTCATTTTAGAAAAGTGTCACATTCAACTTAGAGCTTCACATTTTTAAAAGTGTCACCTATGCCCGTGTGTACGGATGTTAGTAACATGAATTCTAAATTAGTTACGTGTTTGCTATGCTTTCGTGGAAAATTAATTTATTTATTAATTTTGTTTTCCTCAGTAGAATAAATATGTATCACTATTTTCTAATTAGTTGTATCACGATTTGGAGCTCATGTTGAAATGCTGTGTCCTGATTTATTTGCTCCAGTTTAAGCAGCAAACACTAAGTCAACTTATTATTTATGCAGCTCTAATTTTTCTAAACAGAAATCATAATCATTGGCATGTGAATGTGAACAAAATATTTAATTTATCAAATGAGAACATATTTATAAAAACATTCATTTACCATAACAAAATAAAAAATTGTAAATTAATTACAAAAGGCCTACTTTCAATAGAGCGTGTGACGATACCGAATCTAATTATAGTCCAAGCAACACATGATTTTTAGTAAAAATAAACTATAAAAGTCTTAATGTGCCAACAAATCGATCTGTACTGGCAGATATAAGAGAACGGGTATGAAAGAAAACTTATGTTTAAGCGAATTGGTAGCTCACTTATGTGTTACGTTTTAGACTTTCAACAACTTGTTCATCATTATCCGAATTTTCTCGTCTTATTTATTTTTCACATTCTCAAAATTTTATGACTTTTCCACAGTTTTCGATTTTCTCAGCATTTTTTTTAATTTTACAAAATTTTTTGAGTTTTTGAACTTCTTTATATTTTTTCAACATTTATCAACTTCTGAACATTTTTTGACTTCTTCAATATTTTCAACTTCTCAACACTCATTAACTTTTTCAACATTATTCGATTTTTCAATATTTTTCAATATTAACCATTTCACATTGCACCGAGTACTTCCAGCTAATGACTTGAGGACATTATTCTTTCCTTACTGGTGACTTCATATGGAATTGGCATGAGTGCAAAAGTAAAAGCCACTAGAATGTGCTTGCCTTACGTCTAGTCGTCAAGAACTTGTTTCACGTCGTATATCAATATGTTGAAGAGCGGTGCTGGCTTTTACGCACCAGACAGATGTAGCCAAATAAGTAAAAACAGGAGTACAAAGCGCTACCAGAGGGACTTCCTTTCAAATTTATGTTATTTCTTATACAGATCGTCGAAATGAGGTCTGTACTCTTTCCCAAATGAAAGGTAGAAACATGGAATAAATAGTAGGCCTTCCGTTGAATAGAGAAAATTGAGTAAGTGGTAGGGAAGAAGTAAGCCTGCCGCCGACAATAATCAGGCTCGTTTGGATGAAAAAATATAAAATAATATTTTTATAACTTTATATGATATACCGATATATTTAAATATCGATAGATTCAAAATTGATATTTATATAATGCCAATTGAATTTCATTTGGTGGAGTGAAGAGATTAGCAACACATAAGCTTAAAAAAATATGTGAAGGCACCCCTCTTGTAGGATATTCTGTTTTAATTTTCTGTATCGTGATCTTTTCACCAAGTTTTGTGATAGAGACCCGAACAGCTCAGCCAACAGGGTTACATGGATTATTTTGCATTCCTTGGGCACTTACTTGTATATGACCGGGTTACGGCTGAGCCGCTATACCAGTTTTGATGAAATTTTGTATAGACATAGATTGAATCCTGAGTAAATATATTTTTTTGAATGGGAGGTGCCATACCCCTAGAAGAAAAATCATTTTCACTGCTAAACTAATGGAACGATTTTAATAAAATTTGGAACAGAAGAAGATTGAACCCTTGGGAAAGATGTTTGTTCTTGAGTAATTAGTGCCACGCTAGGGATAGGGATAGGACAAAATGATAACATGACTTTTATTTTTGGAAGCGATGAGAAAAAATTGATCTTTTTTGTATCAGTTTTTTAATACCAAAAATATTTTTGATCACTGGACGAATTTTAGTACATATTATTCGACAGCTACTGTTAAGAGGTTTAATTATCATAGTAAGCATTTAATATAAAGTAAGAAACCCATGAAAATATTCACTTTTGGAAGAACAATTCATTTGATTTTTAATTGGGAAAAAATAGAAAGTTTCTTACAAAACTTAGACCATTTGATTTAATGATACTGGTTTTATTAGAGCCAACTTCACTATGCCTAGCTTTTTATATATTAGAACTGAATTATAGCAATGTCTATCAAGTACTTACTGTGTTTATTCTGATTTAGCCTTTCTTTTACCCTCAATTCAATCTATGCTCCATCATTTCAAGTTCTTCTTCCTATTTTTAATTTTTTCATATATTTCTGCACTTTTCATGCCAAACAATTTTAATTAATTTTTTTTTATCTTTTCCTGTTCCACTTTCTAAACAAATCCGAACTCAAATTAGTTGCTTAGCTTATGCTGATGCAACCACTTTCTTCTTCTCCTTCTCCTTCTCCTTTCTCTACCATGTTCCCCTTTCAATGACGTTCAGCACGTAGTACCGACTTGTATTTAATATCCTGAAAGCACATCCGTTTCCGGTACAAGCGAAAAATCACATGAAATCAAACTCAATGCAACAACAGCAGCAGCAGAACTGGAGACGAACAGAATTCAAATGCATTGCAAAAGAACGATTTGATACGAGTAAATAAAATTAAATAAAATAAAATAAATCTAAAACTGAATCAGAATCTGAATCAGAATCAGAATCGGATTCCGAAACTGGTTCACCTCAACGCAGTTCAAACTCTTTACTTAACCCATACTCAGTGTCAACGTCAACGTTCTAGTCCGTAGCATTGCAGCAGGTCAGTTCATTGTGGTGTAGTGTGCAGTTCGAAGTTCAAATCGATGACTGAACTTTTCAAAATTTTCACTCACATCAGACAGACAGACAGCCAGGAAAACGGACGATTCAACCTTTAGCCAGCATCGATAGAAAAGTGGACAGTTGGATGAATGTGTGGCAGCTGCTGGTGCTGAGTGACTTTTTGTGGAGTGGAGAAAAGAAAAGTCCATGTAACTCACATGAAGAAGAGAATGAAGAAGCAACCTGCTGGGATTAACTGAGTTGTTCAATTAAAATTCAATCTGCATGCTGTAGACGTGTGGCCGGCGGAGGTGGGCAGAGATGCTACATGAAAAAGTTATTTCAACTTATATTTACTTGCCTGCATATAGAATGCGTTCATCCTCTGTTGCTTGTTGCATTGGTTGTGATGCATTCAAGTAAGCCGTGTACATCTTTTGATTGCAGTTATTCTAAATCTTAAAAGTATTGGCATATCAATCCTAAATGTTGTTGGTCTTAAAAATAGATTTGTAAAAGCTTTAGTAGAAAATAGTTTGAATTTTTGGTATTCTCAGAAGAAGAATTTGGTTCTTCATAATTTCGGAAATCATTGTAAAATGAATTATAAAAATTTATGAGAAATGCCTCAAATAAATATTGGTTGTGAGGGTTTTAAGGAAATGAACTTAAAAATCAAAAAAATAAGTCGTACACACTCATCTCTTTATAAAAAAATGAGTTTAGTTGTAAGAAAAATCTGTATAGTACTACTATAAGAAAAGATTTGATGAAAACTTTACCTACTCGTACAATACAAAAAAAGTGCCGCACTTTTAATGTTAAATTACAAAATTGAAACAAAAATTCTACAAAAAGATAATGCCCCGAGTGAGGATCGAACTCACGACCTTAAGATTATGAGACTTACGCGCTACCTACTGCGCCATCGAGGCTATATTGCTTGCTTTGTCTAAAACAAACGATGTGAGTGGTTGCATGAAAAGGACAGAAATACTACTTAAAAGTTTCAAAAGTTAAAAATAAATATTGATAATCTTAATCTATGTATTTCAAAAAAAGCATTTTTTATTAAGAATGCTACCCATATTCCCTTAGATTTTTTTAATATTTGACGTACTTGATTACTTAAGTACTGCACGGCACTGCTTATCTACAAAATCAGAGTGGAATGTGAAAAATAATTAGAGAAAAAATTTTATTTTTTTTTTAATTGAATGAATTGCACAACATTACGGAGTAATTTAATGAATTGCTTTGTGTCATTTGCACGGTTCAGTTAATTGAAGTTTTTTTGATTGCAAAGGAGGAACCATAATAGGAGCTTGACAGAGGACGTTTTGCTGATCATGTTTGCTTAAGGAATTTATGGCCTAGCACGCCTTAGTTTTTCAGCTGTGAACATTTTCATCAGGGTTATACTGGTGGGTATAAAAAATCTATATGGGAGTGAAGACTGACATATACCATGTAAGGGTATCGTCAGTCTAACATTTTTCCACTTTGCCAATATTCTTCGACTTTTATCAGAACTTTTCGACTTCTTTAACATTTTTAGACTGTTTCAGCATTTTTCGAGACTACAAACAATTTTCGACATACTGACCGTTTTCCACTTTTTCAATATTTTTCAACATATTTTGCCATTTGCAACATTGTTTGCCTTATTCAAGAACTTTAAACTTTTTGGAAATTTTTAAAATTTTTTAACATTTTTCAACTTTTTAAATTACTTAAGTCTGATTTCTTCAATATTCTTTTTTTATTATATATACATATATTTCTTCAGTTTTTTCAACCATGGTAGACTCTAAAATATTTTTTAACTCATCCAAATTTTCCTACATTTTTCAACATTTGAGCCGCTAAAAACAAAGGTGGTATTACTTAAAATTTTCAAAATTTTTTATCCGTTTTTTAACTTGCTATGGTAGTAATTATCATTAGACAAAATGCTTCAAGTGATATGGCCTCTAGAGAGCATTGAAAAACTTTGGTGCAAAACAGCTACTTCTAACTTCAAACAGATCCGTATTCGTATTAATTCTAACGTTAGAAGAATTTTTCGAAAAGTATCTTCTGTCAAGCATTTAAGTCAACTAAAATATTTGACTTTAATGAATTAAGCTATAGAATGTTTTGAACACTAGTTGATTATGCACTATTTTTCAATTTCAGTCATGAACGTTATAACTAACTGAATTAATATTTACATTAACTTTATTTACTTCAAATGACTGAAGTTAATTGAAATTAAATTTCTCTAGTGAGTTTTCGCTTTCGAATAGGCCACTTTCCGAGATCAAGGATGATGAGTAGTTCTTTATCCTAAGAAATGGATTTTTTATTACTAAAACTTATTCATATATCAATTAAAGAATGTTTTAAAGACCAAAACTTTTAAGAAATAGTGGTGTAACTCATTGACTTATACAACTTTATCGCAAATTTCTTAACCTTCACACGATTACCAATGTTTTACTACGGTAACGGTCACTATTTACATATGTTAATATTTTTGTTTTCATACAAAATGTATGCGAATTTACACATTTACTATGATTTTTGAGTTTTAACATTGCGTTATAGCAAGCCTTGTAAGAGTTGCTATTGTTACAATATTTTTGGGGGTAACCTAGGATTCAGTTGCTGCGTTTCTTCGTCAGTTTGTTTTGAAATTCCTTAGTAGAAGTGATATTTGTAATTACAAAAATGTAAATATATATCTCATAAGTGGCTCAGTAAGTACAAGATGAATTATTTTTAAACATTGAAAAACTTAGCTATTTATTCAGTGTTCAGGTTATCGTTTAAAATGCAGACAAAATACTATGAACATTTAATTGCCAATATGGACTCGAATGAGGACAATACGGAAACAGACGTAACAGACGCAACAGAAGGACACATGATTAATGAAGATATGATGGTGTATCAGCCTGAATGAGATGATGGGGAAATTGAGTTAGAATTTGAGGATGAAACCGAGGAAGCTGAAGTAGCAGGAGCGCCTTATTCTAAGGAAAAAGGAGAACATTTTTTTAAGTTAAGGCTTCGCCCGATTTGCAACGAATGAGACAGTAAAATATATTTCGTGAAACTCGTTTTATACGGTTGGAGCAAATATTCACTCGTTGAAAACTGACACTACTGAAAATTTTGTCCCGGATGGAGATGATCGTGGTCATTCCAAAGTAAAAAGGTCTTGCTATATATCCTACCAAGAGGAACACAAACGAAAACGCGCAGCTACGAAAATTTGTATCCAGTCCAAGAACCCTGTTTGTGTTGAACATAGCAAAGTTCAAACAAAATGTGAAGACAGCTTCAAAAACTTAAAATAACTAAATATAATAATAAATTAATAAAATTTTTTAAGCTATCAGTTTTTCAAAAAGCTATTATTGAAAAATGCCTTCTTATTATTACCTAACATTGTAATAACATAAAATATGCCCATAAGCAAACAAAATGTCTGATATAAAAAAAAAATATTAACATATGTAAATAGTAACCATTTAAGAGATAAAAACGACAGTTTTTCAAAAAGTAGCGGAAAAAATCAATATTTACAGCGGTTTTTAAGTTTTTCGAAAAGAGGTTGAAAAATTAGTCACTGAGTTGAAGCTTCTTGAGAATCGCATCACGAATAAGCGAGATACAGCAAATTATATATTGCGATATTAACATATGTTAATAGTGACCGTGTGAAGGTTAAATGAAAAATTGGAAGAACTTTATTCTAACTTGAAGCTTGATTTGACCCACATACATTTCCAAAAATTAAAGTAAATTTTATAACATATAATATTTTGAACATGTTTCTTTCCAAAAGTGGCGAAACTTTCACAAAAACAAAAACACTGATGTTCTGGGATGCTAAAGCGTTAGACACCAATTTTCTCAAAACTACATAGATGTGACTTACATATACCACTGTTGCTTTTTCAACATTATTTGACTTTTGGAAATTTTTTAAAATTTTTCTTCAAATTACAACTCTCAACATTCGCTCGTTTGCTGGAAGACTCAAAAAAAATTTTTCGAATAAATGCAGAAATGACCGCCAATTTAACTTTTGTCTTGTGTGAAAAGCCATAAAGGTATCAATGAACTTGCCTTGCGAGAAAAGTTTTTGTAAACATACTTTTATTTATTTTCATATAAAAAGTAATTTCTCCAGCTTTAGGTTTTTGCAGTTATGATGGTGTTCCAGCAAACGAGCGATGTTTCGACTTTTCAACAAACTTATATAATAATTACAACATTCCTTGGACACTATCAACATTTTTCGACTTTATCAACGATTTTCAACTTATGAAGATTTAACGGCTACTTGAACAATTTTCTTCGTGCTTAGACCGTTTTAAGTACTTTCGACTTCTTCAACACTTTTCGAAATTTTCTACACATATACATCGACTCATGCAACATTTTTAGATATTACTTGATATTAGCATTGCTCTTCGACTTAGTCAGTAGTTTTTGGTACTATTCCATACCTTTAGACACTGCTTGAAACTTTTATAAGCTAACAAAAACAAAATAAGATTAGAACCATTACAGATCCCGCCGCTAATGCTTGCACTCAGGATATCTTTACTGAAATTCATTATTAGTGGAGTAATTAGTAGCCTTTGTGTGATGTCTGTTTGTTATTTCTTAGAATGTCACACATGTTTTTCAGAAACACACCATCGCTTCTCATTACCCGTACTTTTAAGAAATTTGTGTAAATCACAGCTAAGCCAAGAATAGCACTTTTCAAATTAATTTAAAAACTTACTTAAATATTCCATTTATGATGAAAAGATAAAATATATTTAGGTACTCAAGGAAATATATAAAACTAATTTTCAAATTCATTTGCTATTCATTCTGACCTACAAGCTTTCCAATTTGCTTTTAGTTGCCTTTTTGAAAGTGCAGCAAAAGTTTTCCTCCAAAACTCTTCACTCAATACAAATTTTACAAAAATTTGCAATTTTAAGCGCCTTAAAGTCTGCTGTAAATTTTGGAGCTTAGCTAACGTTACACTTGCAAAAAACGTGGCCTAACTTTTAGCGCTTGTTTAACGGTAGAAACAACATTTTACCAACATTGACTACAACAACAAGAACAATAACAGCTACAACCACATAAAGTCAAAATTGTACTCCATTATATCTAAAACGCCGCTATTGTTTTTGGCTCTAACTACTATTGTTGTTGCTGCTACACCATTGCTGTTGTTGTTTTTGTCGTCAGAGCTGTTCAACGACGTTAAATGTCTGGGTGTCATTATCCTAAGTTTGTACAACCGCTGGATAATCTGCGCTGACTGCCTGACTGCGTTTGGTGCCTTTAATTTGAAACAACTTTTTTCATCGCATGTAAATCTGCTTGTGCAATATGTGTTAAGGTGACTTTTAATTATAGTCATATCTTGATATTTAACTTTTCTATGTCGCGTATAATTAGATCATAAATATTTTTGAAAAAAATAGTAAAATGTTACATAGAAATAAAATAAACAAGCAGTCACAAAATATTAGCATATTATCTAAATTTTTCAAATCATATTTTTAATAAGAATCACCCTAAAATAAAAGTCAGTTTGCTTGTGTTTTCTATTTTGCCTTTCGACTTGAATTCATTTGTTTAATTGTCAACGCTGTCGCTGAGCGCAAAAGCTGAAACACTAAGCTAGGTGGCGGCAATGAAAGTTTAGCTTTGCATACACTTAGGCGCAGCATATTGCTGTTGCTATTGTTTTATTGTTGCTACTAGGAATGAACGAGTTTTCGTTGTGGCAGGAGCATATAGAATTTTCGGCAGGTTTTTCACAGCTTTCCATTGCCTAACCCCCCACCCCCCATACTTGCACATTTAATTTCTTACTCATTTTGCATTCTCATTGTTTTTCTGCTACTTCCCCCTTCTTCTGCTCTTTCACATTTCAATTTTGTTGCTTCCTTAGCGTGCGCTGTTTAAGTTTCTGATTTAATAAGTTCGTGGCGTCGGCGCTTGTTCGTGTTTTAACGTTGAAAATCGCTTAGTTTAGCAAATAGCTTAACATGCCAACAACAATAAAACAATGTTGCTCCTATTGCAAGAGAATCTTAAGGATAACAGCAATAGCTATTACAGTAACATACAAGAGCACCAAGCGCTTGAAAGTAGTAATTGGATTTGTTAGTTGGTGTTGGCTGTATGTATTTAAAGTTTGCGAGTGCAAGTTTCCGTTGCATACTTTAAAGTGCAGTATTCGAGTTATATTTCTAAAATCGTGCTTGACACTGTATCGAATTTCTGATAACCCCGGCATCTATAGTTGGTACATAGTCAGCCAATCGAAGATTCAAGGTTCGTAAGCTCTAGGGAAATGGTGATTATCACATAAGAAGCGTGCTATTGGAGCCCGGCGGAAAGGGAAATCTGATTGGATGGGCGATAACATCGGCATATACATACGTATTAGAGGTATGCATGAGTGCATTGAAAACTATCATCAAGCCACTCGCCACGTTGCGAGTCCATCAAGTTTTTGCGCACAAAAACAGCAATTCAAAACAAAATAAAACAACCAGCAGGGGAGAGGTGAGTGCTGCACTTGTAAATAAATCGCAAATAAAATGTTCTACAAGCTCAAGCACACGCAGTTTATTGCATTCGAAAGCTTATGTGATGATCGTTTCAAGTGCACTCATGCAGACCTCTAACACCTATATAAACATTTAATCGTTGAAAAATGTGCAATCTCAAATCAGGCCTTTCATTTAGATATAATTGCAGTAGATATGCCATGTCATTGCGAAAGATGGAGTCTCAGAATGACAAATGCAGAGAAAGACTCTTGTGCTTGACAACACAACTTTGAGGATAATTTTCTAGTGTTTTGTTTTTAGGGAAATCAACAAAAAAGATATTTATCTGACCAGATTTGCTCCCGATATTTTTACGTGAGTACTTTGGGGTGTTTTTTTTTATATAAAAACTCTTTTATTACTTAATGTTTGACTATCCGATTTGCAAATCTCTAAGAACTTATTTTTATAAATAGACAAAACACTTTAAAAGTGCTTTTGTTAAAATGCTTTGTGTACTTAAAAGCTTTTGTTTATTACTGCACTCACATATGTCTCAGAATGAGTGTCTACAAACTCAAATGTATCTAGATATTTTCAAGAACAAAAACTGTAACAACTCAAGTGTTTAGTACTTAAAAATTTAATGCTTTTTTGCTATATAAAATATGAATATGATAAACATGATGACAAATGTTGCATTAATGTAGTTATTATCATCTACACAGCAATAAAAGGAAGCATTTGCAAAAATTTAATACCTACCATGTATGAATGTTACGGTTCTTTTGCATGATATTATTTTACCTTAAAAAATTTTAAGACTCATTTTAAAGAAAATTAAATTTTCTAAAAAAAAAATTCCCTTAGGGTCAAACAAAATCAATATTTCAAAATATTGAAGTTTACAAATTAAGAATGCATTGATTTGTGTTGACATTTACTCAACTCATTATGAAGAGCAAGGGCAATATCTTTTACAAATACAATAAATTTATATCGTATAATTTGAATATCTGAAGAATTTTTTTTTCCGATAACTTATTTTCGAAAAATGAATATCCTTTAAAATGATAACAGAAGCTTTTATAGTTACTCAAGTCCATTAATAATAATTTCGTGACGCAAAATAAATTTTGTAAGGGCCGTACTTTAAAAATTTTGAATTAAGCGCAATTTGACTTTGGATTTGAATGACGATAAATTATGTAAAAATTGCATTATATATGAAAACTCTGCTCTACTTTCTTCATTCAAAGCCTAAATGATGAACTCTCATAACATTTTTCTTTAAATGAAAAAGCTTCATCGACGTTGAGCGAACTCTAAATATTTAGAATTGCAATTTTCATTAGAAAATATATTTCTTTCATAACACTAAAAAATCAGCATTAAAATTTAGCCAAAACAAAAATGTTCACAATAAAATCACCCTAATGTTCTACATACACACATGCATATGTGTAAAGACAAAACATTTAAATACAATTTTTTACCATATTTCAACATAATTTTTTTATAGATGTTCTTTTTTACTGCTCATAAACTTAAGACAAAGGTTAGATAAAAAAAACTAAAAAATAAAGGGCTTAACAAATACCAAGTCTGCAATTCTTCATTATTTGCTTCTTTCGACTTGACAGTAATTTTATTGCTCGGGCGCTTATCTGAAGCAATTGCTATCTTGCGCTTATATTTGCGATGCTTTTCTTCACATATACACAAACATGGATGCACACATACACACGCTCATAAAGTAATTAAAAGCATTCAAGCATTCGCATACTTTCGTAAGGAATGAGCTTTAAATTTGAAAAGCTCAGATTTTATTACACCCTAAAGATTTAAACATTTATTTGTACAAACGGAAAGAGACATAAACTGACACACTTCTAATCATACGCACACACACCAAAACACACATATACTTCTATATACACTGCCGAATGCAAGCATATCAACATTTTATGTTTATGCTCATGATTAGCCAGAATTGTAATCGTTTCTTCTGCTGCTTGAAATGTCATTCCTTAGAGTGAAATTTTTGAGCATTGGAATTTCTTGCAAATTTCTTGCAGCAGCTTTGTTGCCATCTCATTCAACTACACTGACTATCTCGCTTTTACGTTGTGTTGTTTTATAACTCTTGCTATGTGTGTTCAGCTTTGTGTCAGTCTGCTTTTATTTTATTGCATACTTTGCTGCGCTTCGTTGTCATTGATGTCATAATTGCGCATTGTACTGTTTAGTAAAGAAAATTTATTTTGTTTAAATACTTAATTTATATTTGACTTAAAGTTACTTTTGATATGTATTGGTATTAATTTTAGTAAAAAAAAATACTCAACTAAAAATATTTATTAAAACACTTTGAGAATGAATAACGACCTTCCTCAGTTCTAACCACGAAAAGTAGTTTAGAAGATTTCATACAATATTTTTTTTAAAAACTGTAAGCACTATTAAAATGTTATTATGTGTGTATGGAGTATCCGATATCTTATGGTCTCCGATTTCGATAATATTTTTTTTTTTTTGACTATGTGATCATTTACCACAATTAATTTTGTCATAACTCGATCCATTATTGTTAAAAGAATTTTTTTCCAAGATATTTCATAATTCCTCAAAAAAAAACTTTTCGAAGTCAAAAAGCATAAGATGTTAGGAACTACATAATTGGTCTTCTGAAAAAAAATTTTTGAATATTTTGACTTCTATGGCTATATGACATTTTTAGTTTGACTTGAAAGTGAACAAAATTCAAACAATCGCAATTTTGATTTTTCATTTTTTATCTGAAAACTACACAAAATTACAGTGAAAAATGTTTGTATGTGTAATGTATTAATTATTGAGGAGTCTCAATCCTTTGCTCCTAAATTTTTTGAAAAATGTTTCTGTATAAAATTTTTCTAAAATTCAGAAAAAACAGATTTAGGTATTACTATAAGATCGTATTTTGGATTTGATACTTTATTTTCAAAAATTTTTAAAAAAATTGCTACTTTCAATTTTAAGTTTCGCTCAATTTCTAGTTCAACTCAGAATATCATATAGCTTTACGGAGATAAAATCTTATATAGAATTACAGTTCAGGCTCTAACAAAAATGTCTAAAAATAAAATTAAATAAAATTATGAATTTAAATTATTTTACTGAACTAGTCCATCTAGTTTCATCCATGGCTAAATTTCTAAGCCAGATAAATTTTCTATTTTGCATAGATTAGCGAAAATTCTCAAAGAATCTGTGTTAAAAGTAAAGCATATCAATTTTTACTTATCAGATCAAAGGGCACTGATGATTCCAATTAGCAATGACTCTAACTAGTATGGCTAGCCTTAACCATTTTTGTGTTTTTGTAATTTTTTTAGTGTTTTCACGCACTGTTCTGAACAGTTAGCGCAGTAAGATAACCATAAACTTTTATCTGTATCGATACACCAAAAAATGGTTCGACTTATCCCAAAACAACCAGCTAGTCAAATACTACCTATAAAAACAAACAAAATCGGAGACTTCAAGATCTAACTCTTTTCGTCTTAACAAAGTATGGAAACACAAATTCAGCATTTAATTCTGTATGCACTAACTACCTGTAAATTATAATTCTTTGTAGTCAAACCTCTCAATTTATACAAAATTTTCATATATGTATTTTGCTGTAAAAAATAAAAAACATATTTGTTATATGGCAGTACCAAAATTATATCGGATAACTTCAAAAAGTGTTGTATGGTATTTGAAATTACAACTTAAGAATAAAACTGAATCTTTAAAATAAATTACCTTCACATTTTTCAGTTGAAAACCTGGATATATTCCTGAAAATGTTTCAACGAGTCCGTGATTGATTAACTATAAAAACTGCTTAAAAATAATAAACCAACGTTTTATAACAACAATAAGCCCACGCAAGTTGCAGTGGTACGCTTTTGTATGCAGCACAAGTCAGCCTGTAAGCTAACCAGCCAATCATGGGCCACAACTCAACTCATATCAACTCGACACAAGCGCCACATACTTGGCCAAACCAAGCGAGGTCAAAACTACTGTTGGCAACGAGCCATAGCTACTACTCTGGATGAAACTCTCTATTCGTTGTTAAAGTGTTAATTAAAATAAATTTTTGATGCATTTTCAGAACTTTTCTTGTTTTTATTTTTTTTTTGAATAAAAGTTTTACCAACAAATTTGTTCTTATACTGTGTAAGATTCTAAATATTTTTGGGGACATTAAAATAAAAAAATATTTAGTTATAAGCTATGACTTGTGGTGTTAGTATCAGTAGATATTGCAGCTTTATTCACGCTATGCGTACCTTTGCAACAAAGCACACATGCATGAAATACCATTATATGTATACGAAATTGTTTTTGAAAATATGAGAGCTGGCGCTCCTACTACTCTAAAGCTGACCATTTTAAGGTTCTTCCCCGTGTCAGCATATATTCCGTACCAAGTTTGGTAAAAAATACATGAGCAATTTTCTGCGTATAACATTCAATATTTTCACTTGTACGGGAGGTGTCAGGTCTACGTTTTCATTTTCATATCCTCTTTTTATGTAGAACATATTTGCGTGAATACTAGTAGTTTTCATCACATAGCGTTCAAAGCATTATTCTGTTGTTTTGCTTAAACTCTGCAAGTTGTTTTGTCTTCAAACCCGCCTAGTGTTACGTTGAGCGTTATTTTATTTGTTCAAACGTTTGGCTAACTATGTTTCAGCTCAATTCGCTTTAGTTTGGCTCTATTTAGATCTAGGGTACTTTCGGGAATACAACATACTTACATACATACATCCATACGGTAGAGCATGAGTTTCATGCAACAACATCGATTAATGATTTACCACATGTTTTCGGTTGCTTGCCTGAACTCTTCTGATTTACGAACTTTAATTATTCAACATTGATTAAAGCTTTCAAATTGAATTGGGGGCCATGTATCTAGTGGTAATACACACACGTACACACGTAGTCGCTGCCGTTATATCGTGTTGCTTTCATTATGTATGTGACGGCGCATGTTGCTCCTTTGGCAACAGCAGCCAGCATTCATACAGCATCTTAAATCGTGTTTCAGCAGTTTACGCAGTTTTATTTTTTATTTTTTATTTTTATTTGAGAATTTAATATTAATATGCTTTTTCTTTCTCCATTAAAATGTTCTTCTTCTTAGACAAGAACAAAATGTAGGTCAGTAGAGATTTTTTCTTTTGCACTCGTCATGTCTCGAAACATTAGCATTCAGGTGTTGACAAAATTTATTAGTAACTGATACTTATTCTGGAGCAAATACTATGTATCACCTTGATAGTAACACATACCGCGCGTTAGAACTTTCTTTTTTAACAGTTCTTTTTCTCTTTGGAAATATTGGTTTGTGTACAATTAATAACTCTGCAAGACTTTTGATTTTATATAAAATATTTTCAGCACTTTTACTTCTGACTAAGATTCTGGCAAAAATTAAAACTTAAAAATTTGCTTACTCGAGCATGAAGTTCATCATTCATAAATGATATATAGAAGTAGGTGCTTAAATGATATAACTAATCCAATTATACCTCATGAACTTTATGGATGCACTGAATGTCTTGGAAGAAATTTAGCTGTGCATAACGTGTGTAGTAATAAATATTGAATGAAGATTCTAGGCAAGGTGTTCAAATGGAAAACCTAAATGGTACATCTTTTTTCTTTTTGGAAAATGTTAGGAATAACATACAGGTCGAGAATGAAAGCTTTACAAAATTTATTTTATCATTCACTATGAGTTCGAATCTGGTATTACTGTTTTTGTATTAAGTCCATTTGTTGAAGAAAATGGAATCAAAAATATCAAAAACACCGAATTTGATCATTTTTATGCACTTTTATCAAGAATGTCATTTACTTTGGAGAATTTCTGAGTACACAAAAATAAAAAAGGTGGCTTTTTTAAAAAAAAAATCATTTTAAAAAATTGCAAATTTATATTATTTATTAACATAATTTCATCACTATGTACACTAGCGTGGTTTAAAAATGACGAGGTTTCGGAAATGCAATGGCGTACTGGAAATTCTTTATTTATTTTTATTTTTTACAAAATAAATAAATATGTAATTTTAATCCAATTTGGCGACGTATTGCACTGCCTCATCTTGGTCAAAGGTTAAACGTTAAATGCATCATATTCTAGTCAATTTTTTTAACAATAATGCTCTCACCATTACTGAATGTCAAAACTCAAGTACTGACCTTCTTTACAATTCAAAGAACTTTTTTTAGAAACTACGCTTAGAAACATTCTCATCGCTAAATGATACTCTACTTTTTGATTATAACTTCATTCTTGCTTCGTCATATGTCTCATACACAGAACATTAAGAACAGTCAGGCAAAGGGGGCAAGCTACTAGGGTTGCTAATTAATTTATCACAACAAAACACAGTCTTATATGTCTAAGGCATTACAGTGCATGATATCAACAAGCAACTGTAGCCATTCCAAAGAAAAGTCGATCATCCATTGATTAGCAAGTTTGGCAGCACATAAACGGTCGAGCAAAGAAAGTCATATACAAAAAAGAGACCCAATATATAGTATAGCGTCTCTTACACAGATTCAAAAGAATCTAGGGTAAAAGTGTAAGAAGTTTAACTTAATCATGCGCGGTCTGTCCAACTACGAATGATATATTTGATAAAAATATGACATTTGCAGTGATTTCGGTTCATTTGGTGATAAACGAATTTCAAACGACGGTGCGACCAGTTGGTTCAACAATTAAACAGCAAACGACGGATGAAACTTAAATATCAAATGAATTTTATCGAATTGTAAAATATTTTGAAACATTTTTCTGTTAGTGATAAAATAATAATTTAAACGAGTGCAATATATAAATATTTATTACTTACATAAAGAAAATAAAAGTTTTTTTATACAACAGAAAAAAATAAAGAAAATTTGAGTTTTTACAAACATTTAGCTTCTCAGATTTACAAAAAGAATAGTGTTCAGAACTTTATAGTATTAATATATATAAAAAGTGTACAAAATAGCATATATGCAAGGATTTCATAAATCATGCAAACTTTGAATTTAATCAAGTTTCTGCTGTTGCTACTATGCATCAGTGTTACGCGATTAAAAAGTGTCACAAGTTACTCACAAATCGCTATCAGCGGTGGTAATGTTGCTAATGAAGGACCAAAAATCTACAAAGCTGTGAATTTGGATTTGATATTCCCAAAAACGTATGTAACGAAAGTAAATCCATACAATACATTTAAGTGAAACGAAAAAAAATATTTAAAAACTCTAAATTTTTAAAATTCTAATTTATAAACTTTAAAGGGTGTTTCTCCAAAATTAATCAAGTATTCCAATCTGCATTAACAGCAAAAGCGCATCTGTTTGATTCGCCATATGCAGTGATTTATTTAATAACTCAAAAAAATTGAGGCGTAAAAAATCTATGTTTTTGGAAATGTTATTTTGTGCTAATTAACTGTCCAAAAAAATGTTTAATGCTATCACGTCCCATTTCTTTTTATACCCTACACAGAGGGTATATTCACTTTGTCATTCCGTTTGTAACGCATGGAAGGGGGCGTGGCAGGTATGAAAAAGTATATATATTCTTGATCAGCGTCACCACCTGAGTCGATATAGCTGTGTCTGTCTGTCTGTCTGTCTGTCTGTCTGTCTGTCTGTCTGTCTGTCTGTCTGTCTGTCTGTCTGTCTGTCTGTCTGTCTGTCTGTCTGTCTGTCTGTCTGTCTGTCTGTCTGTCTGTCTGTCTGTCTGTCTGTCTGTCTGTCTGTCTGTCTGTCTGTCTGTCTGTCTGTCTGTCTGTCTGTCTGTCTGTCTGTCTGTCTGTCTGTCTGTCTGTCTGTCTGTCTGTCTGTCTGTCTGTCTGTCTGTCTGTCTGTCTGTCTGTCTGTCTGTCTGTCTGTCTGTCTGTCTGTCTGTCTGTCTGTCTGTCTGTCTGTCTGTCTGTCTGTCTGTCTGTCTGTCTGTCTGTCTGTCTGTCTGTCTGTCTGTCTGTCTGTCTGTCTGTCTGTCTGTCTGTCTGTCTGTCTGTCTGTCTGTCTGTCTGTCTGTCTGTCTGTCTGTCTGTCTGTCTGTCTGTCTGTCTGTCTGTCTGTCTGTCTGTCTGTCTGTCTGTCTGTCTGTCTGTCTGTCTGTCTGTCTGTCTGTCTGTCTGTCTGTCTGTCTGTCTGTCTGTCTGTCTGTCTGTCTGTCTGTCTGTCTGTCTGTCTGTCTGTCTGTCTGTCTGTCTGTCTGTCTGTCTGTCTGTCTGTCTGTCTGTCTGTCTGTCTGTCTGTCTGTCTGTCTGTCTGTCTGTCTGTCTGTCTGTCTGTCTGTCTGTCTGTCTGTCTGTCTGTCTGTCTGTCTGTCTGTCTGTCTGTCTGTCTGTCTGTCTGTCTGTCTGTCTGTCTGTCTGTCTGTCTGTCTGTCTGTCTGTCTGTCTGTCTGTCTGTCTGTCTGTCTGTCTGTCTGTCTGTCTGTCTGTCTGTCTGTCTGTCTGTCTGTCTGTCTGTCTGTCTGTCTGTCTGTCTGTCTGTCTGTCTGTCTGTCTGTCTGTCTGTCTGTCTGTCTGTCTGTCTGTCTGTCTGTCTGTCTGTCTGTCTGTCTGTCTGTCTGTCTGTCTGTCTGTCTGTCTGTCTGTCTGTCTGTCTGTCTGTCTGTCTGTCTGTCTGTCTGTCTGTCTGTCTGTCTGTCTGTCTGTCTGTCTGTCAGTATGTGTGTCTGTCTGTCTGTCTGTCTGTCTGTCTGTATGTCTGTCTGTCTGTCTGTCTGTCTGGCTGTCTGTCTGTCTGTCTGTCTGTCTGTCTGTCTGTCTGTCTGTCTGTCTGTCAGTATGTGTGTCTGTCTGTTGAAATCAGGTTTACGCAAAAACTAAGCAAGCTAATTCAATGAAATTTGGCACACAGCTCACATCTTCTTGCAAGCTGCTAGCATATAAAAATGGGCGAAATCGGTTCACAGCCACGCCTTCCGCTCACACTCTATATAAATATACCCAAGTCCATTTTGAAAAAAAAATTGCTGCGATTTTGATCAAAATTGGTGATTTGGTGAATATGAGATCAACATTAAGATTAGGCTAGGTCTTAAGTTTGCAAAGGCTCTTAAAGAGGCGTGGCACAGCCTTAAATTTTAAGTTTTATGACGCCATTGCTCGTAAACTGTGCAAGATATTGTGATGAAATTTGGTACACGGATACAGATCTTGTGAATTTTGAATTGCGCATAAAGTGGGCGGAGTTGTAAAAGTGGGCGTGGCATTTCTTAACAATTAAAAAATTGGATTTCATATAACTCCAATTTGGCATATACGATTTTCATTAAAATTTTAGGAATGATACTACTGAAAGTAGTCAACAATACAAGCTACGTCAATATACTGAAAAATTTATTTTAAGGTCGTGGCATAGCCTACAATATTTATAAACGTTATAAAAAGAGAACTTACAACGCAATCGTTATGAAATTTAATATTTCGGATACACTTGCTAAAAGGTGTCTTCTTGCAAAATTTTGGCACAATTGCGCCGGTGGGTGTGGCACCTCCCATATAAGCGAAATACGTTTAATGCTATAGATAGTGTGCTATGAGAGTAATCTTCATAAAATTTTGTGTTGAGGTGTCGGTTACTATAAACTTCAGAATTAAATGAAACTTGAGGTGTCGGTTACTATAAACTTCAGAATTAAATGAAACTTGACAAGATTGCATCAGTGGGTGTGGTACCTCCCTCATTCACATTAAGTTGTAAGTGCTATTTTAAGTGAACTATTGGAGCAATCGATCTGGAATTTTAAGTAAGTGGTTTACTGGGTAATAGGTATATATGAATCAAAAGCTGGCGAAATAGCAACAGTGGGCGTGGCACCTCCCATACAATTAAAGTACCTTAAGTGACATAACTATCGAAATATATGAGCAATCATAGTGAAATTTGGTGTAAGAAGTTTTTTTTATAAAAAGCTATTTCTGGATCAAAATCGGAGTGGATTGCTCCAGTGGGTCTGTCACCGCCCTAAATTTTAAGAATAATTACGGCACATATCGCAAACTTTACAAGCTATTGTGCTAAAATTTGGTTTGATTATGTTAATCACGAATATCATTTATTGAAACAAAAGTGGACGGCATTGTAGGAGTGGGCGTGACATATTTCGTGTTTTTCATTTCTATTCTATTTTTTTCAACATTTCCCATATTCTTTTGACATTTTCAGTTTTTTCCAACACTTTCCAACATTTTTGAACCTTTTTACATTATTTTCGACTTATTCAACCTCCTCAACATTTTTTTAACATTTATTAAAAAGTACTTTTAATGTAGTGTAGGGTATGTGAGTTTCGGCCTGGCCGAAGATAACACCTTTACTAGTTTTTTTTTAATTTACTCAATCTTTGGGTTTGCACACAACATTCGATGCGGATATCTCAAAAATATAACAGATACTATATTCAATTGAATCCCCAGAGTCCGAAAGCAAAAAACTATACATCCATTTATATGATTTTTCGTTATATTAATCTAAAAAAAATTCAAAAACGACCCATTTCGGTCCATACATTTTTGTCCTTAGGTTTGCTTTAAAAATAAAGGGTAATTTCCTTCAAAAATAAATAAAGGTTTTCTTAGTAATAACACTTGGGCACAGTCTGTGCCGAACTAAAATTATGACTTCTCTGAGATCTTACGTCGAAGCATATCCTGAAAGTTTGGCGAAAAAAGAAAGTTTTTTTCAATCTTCAGTTGAAGTACATATATGTATATATCTATGTGCTTAGATGTTATAAGCATATTCGACTGTTCATTGTAAGAACATAAGTACTCTTATAACACGCCTTATCAGGTACTGCACACATATTTTTTAATAACCGAAAATAATATATCACAAAGTTAAGAGGATTTGATAAGCTGACGATATAGGTATTTGTTTTTTCGCCACTGTCCTTTCAATTCTATTAAGCGAGCTCACATTATTCTTTCTCTAACGTGATGAAACTTCTCGCTTTCGTGGTCTAAGCCATTTTCTGGTAGGTCGTATGATGAAAATTCTCTACTGGAACTGATTTTAGCTTCACGTAAACCGTCTGATTTGCTTCCGGCATTCTTGATAACTCAAAGTAAAGTCTGTTTAATTCGTTTACCGCTTGTTTCAGCTTTCCATGTGCGAATGCGCCCGCGATGTTTCATCAGAAATTGCTGAGTTTTGTGATTTGCTTATTTCCGATAGATGTTGTCCTTACTTTTAATCTGTTCATCATGTCCAATTAGAAAACAAAATTTAACCAGACTTTTTCCTACTTCTCTCACCAGATTTAACTCAAGTGAGAATGTTATATCAACAACAACAGCAACAACAACGACAACTGCAACTGTAGCGCCATCAGAAGCTATGTCAAATGAAAAACCAGCTCTATATGTTACACCTGCCAGCATAGATGAAAAAGCTGCGACGCCGCCACCATCTGCAGCATTTACAGAGTTAAAAGAAGATATAATACTACAACAGCAGCAACAGCAACAACAAGAGCATCGACAACAACAAATGTATGCCTCAACTGGGCGTGCAATTAACCATCATCCAACATATCCCTTTAGCCAATTGTTAACCCCGACAAATCAAAAAAATGTGCGTACACGACTGCCAACAGTTATCGCATCCCCTATTTACAACGATCGCCAACGGCCCGCATCATCAACGTCAGGCATCAATCGGAATGTGTATCCCAATTCTTACACCAATGGGTATCAACTGCAACGACGTCCCCCAAACCGAGCAGAACTGGACAAATTGGGTGGACGAGGTAAGGTTTCATAAATAAAAAAAGTACTTACATTTGACTTATGCTGAAAATGAGTTTGGAGACGATCTTTTTTGGCAGTCGATTTGTATTGATAGCTAGCCGATTTTGGCCAAAACACGATATAAAAGAAAACCGGGTGTAAGAGCCGTATTAGTCGAAAAATACTTTTTTTCTTTTATATATTCCATAGAAAGTTCTCATAAGGAATAAAAATCATTTAATTGACACAAACTACTTTTCTTTCTTTATGCAGGTCAGATAAACGATCGTTTCTCCCCTAGCGAAGGGGTCGCATCTCAAAAGTTTAAAAATAATAAAAACAACAATCATCATCATCATTACCCTGCTGGCAGTGATACAAAAGTGCAGTCAGCCTCAAATCAAGTTATCACATCATATAAGCCGCCCAAGAATCTTTACTCATTTCCCCCAAACTTAAATGCCGTTTACCCTGCACCAGCGAAAGATCCAAAGACAGCGTTGCCCTCAAATAGTATTACCAGCTATTTGCCCCCACCATCTGGATCATTTAGCAACGGCGCATTAAATGGGCCTGGCTACTTATATATGCCACCTACCAGCCCAGCAGCACCTGTAATGCAGCCAAGCAACAATGGTGGTTATACATATCCAGGCCCGATAGCCCCACCTACAGGCTCTGCTGACAGTGATGCCAAAATGCCATCCAATGAAGAAACTAAAGCCGCTGATGATGGAAATGGTGATGGCGGCGCTGACACCGATGATGCTGGGAATGATGACACTATTGGGGTGTTACCCGCAAGTGCCATGGATACAGCAGCCGATGCTGGTGCAGATGATACTAAAGATATGGCAGATGGTGGTGATGGCATGCCCACTGGCATTGATATGAGCATGGACGATCATGGCGATGATCATAGTCATAATCATGATCATCCACTTACTGGCTATGATAGTGATAAGGAGTATCCAACTCCACCACCAGGTTGGGTAGAGAATCACCCAGAATTATCGCATGATCATCCACATGATCATGGTCACGATCATCCACATGACCATGGTCACGATCACGATCATTTTCCTTCGTTTCCCAGTTGGTCAGGACCATCCTACCCAGATATTATCTATGATGATCATTTTCATCATCATCATCATCCCGAACCACCGCCTCCTCCTTTACTGCCAGAAACTACAATAGCACCACCAATAGAGCCACCACCAGAGCCACGTGTCAAGAAATACAGTTACTTTTATATTGGCCGCAAGCTGTGGTATATCCCGCTCTACTTTACTGTCTGGTTTAGTTTCTATGTGCTTTGGTTGATTCTCAAATCGATTGCACGTCACAAGGTAGGAGAACTCGCTGAATGTTTGAACATATTATTGATGTACATTAATATTTTGTCTTATTTTAAATATGCTTCCAGGTTAATTTACCTAATCACTATGTCAATCGAAGAAGCTTGCCGGAATACACACCACCACAAAGAACGAAAGAGTACATTGATAAATTAACGGTTTCTGTTTTAGCAAAAATTGACGGATTCAAAGACAAATATCTGTAATGGAATCAAAGCGTTTGTTATGCAATAAAAAATTTTATAATTACTATTTTGTCTGGAAGTATGCAATGCAAAAATGTCTTTAATTTGACTACCGAAAAAGATAATTTCAAACTCAGAATATTTGCATTGCATAGTTTAGGGCAAATGTTTTAACTCAGTTTATGTTGAAATTGTAGCTCAAGTTTTTAGAGGTTCAAATTAAAAGCCGGTATGAATGACACTTAAAAAAAATTACAAAAATCCTTTGATCCTGACTAAGCCAAACCTGTTGTAGAAGCAGTAGTTACAGCTAGTTTTAAGAAAATTTAATTTTTATTTTCAAGGAAGTAGGCAGAACTGTTCTGTTGCTCACACAAATATATTATCTTTTTGCGATTTGTATATGCAGTTACTGCTACCTTTTATGCTGCAAATTATTTTTTTCAACCACCGGTTAACAAACATTTCGCAGATTAATTTGCAATATAAATGAATAACGTGTAAAATTGACGATTGCAACAAAATAAACATAAAAAGTACTATAATAAAATAAATTGAAAGAGCAATAACTAAATTTAAAAGCTTCATCAGGATTTCATCGCCAGAAGAAAAGGTACGCCATGGTCAAGTCCATTTTCCGAACATACGGCAATTTATGTAAGTTGCGTAGTATACGTAGTTCATATCGCAACTTTTTGAAGTATACCGGTCAGGAAGGGTACCACTATATATTATTAAATCAAGCCGACATAAGTATTGTCATTAAAATTATTGATTTCTCATAAGTTTTTACTTTTATATCAGTTATATATTTCAAGATTCTTTTAATCTATTTTATATAAAATAAGAATCGAAGGGTATGATAATTGAAAGTTAAAAAAAAACCGCAAACGAAATAATTTGAAAAAAGCTACAGGCTAAAACAAATGATATGCCTTATGTTGTTTACTACAAATCCATTGTATTAAGTTGAACGTCGATTTCTTCTACCATTTTACCATCTGATACCATTTTTTCAATAATAATTGCAGCACTCTCATCTTCATCATGTGTGTCCTGGTCAGGCTCATGCTGGGAGTCATACTCTTGCTCAAGCTGGATATCGCTATCAGCCTGTTGTAAGCTTTTTGGCGATGAACGCTTAGCACGTGCTTCTGCTCTTAATAAAACCTCACGCCAGTTTGATGGTAAGCCAACTTGTTTGTTGACGGGAAGCAAATTTTTCGAATGTTTTGTACTACAAAAGATGAAAGTTATGACGTGTTTATTTTGATAATCACAACAAAAAACTTAATACATACACCTCGCGCAAATGATCCAGCTTCGGCACATTGCTCTGTCGTGGACTGATTCCTTGAGCTTCGGCGGCAGCCAACTCAACGGGGTGGGCTTTCTTCTTGTGTGAACGACAGTTAGAGCCGTTCGCAAAGGCCTTATTGCAAAACTCACATATATATGGCTTAAGACCAGTATGTATGATAAGATGATTCTTAAGTGCCTTGGCACGTTTAAACTCGGTACCACAATGATCGCATTTAAAGGGTTTATCTGTAGAATGCACAAGCATATGCATGTTAAGTGTGCGTCTTGTATTTAACTGTAAGCCACATTCAGCGCACGTATATGCAGTGTTGTTGTGTGTGTCCATATGGATCTGAAAATCAAAATAAAAAAAGTAAAACGGTTAGTGCACAAAAGTTTCTGTGGTATTCTCATTTCAAAATGTACTTGCCTTTAAGCGTGGCTTATTTTTAAAACGCTTATGACACAACTCACACTCAAATGGACAATCGTTTGTGTGCGTAAATTTGTGCTCCTTAAGCGCCGCATTCGTCTTCAATGCGCGACCGCACTCTTCGCAAACGAACGGTTTTTCATTTAAATGTACACCGTGAATGTGTTGGTCAACAATTACTTCTTTTGTAAATTTCTTATCGCAATACGGGCAAGGAAAGGTTTGCTTCAATTCGAGCGGCAAATGTGATTGAACATGCGCTGTTAATTGGCGCTCGGACTGACACACTTTATCACACTGACTGCAATGGTACTCAACAGTAGCCTGAACGAAAACATCATGAACTTCCTGCATATGTCTGCGATAGACTACAATACTTTTGTACTTTTTCGGACAAAGTTTACAACAGAATTTTGTACCCTCTGTAGAATTTTCTCCATCTTCACCATCATTACTTTCGTTTTTAACTTTGATTCTTTTCTCTAAGCTACTATCATCATCTTTTTCGGCCGTGCGATAACTCCGTGGACGTCCAACTTTGCGCTTTGGGCGTACCCAAACACAAGGGGCTGCGATTTTGTTCCCACTTATAACTTGAGTTTCATTACTTGACTTCGGCTTTATGACAATATTATCACCATCTTCAATATGAGCTTCGCTTAAGTCGTCATCGTCATCGTCGTCATCATCATGATCATCAACAGTATATTCATATATAAATTCATCACTTCCATCCATTTCTACATCTTCCACATTGTTGGCAATTTTTTCATCCAAAGTAATAGATTCTTTTTTAAAGAATTTTTTTAAATAACCCATTTCTACTTTTTTACAAGTCATCTCATCTTCACTGAAAAGTTCAACATCATTACTTAAGTGGCTTTCAGCATCAGGATTTTCATGTTGTTCAAATTCCTTCAAGGCTTGTTTATACTCCTCATCACAATCATCAATTTCCTGTTCATCATCATTTTCTTCTTGTACTTCAAAAAACAAAGTTGGCTTTGTATCATGCTCTTCATATTCTTCTTCTGTTTCCACTTCGCGGTGCTGTAAAAAATAAAATAAATGAAAACTTGGGTCTTGCCGATTAACACTGGTTGGTGGATTCCAGACAGGATAACTTAACCCAATTTTAAATTATGCCATTTTAAAGCAGGATAGCTTCCTCAAAACTAACAGTTATGACTACATATCAATACGATTTTTTCAACATTTTATTTCAAAAGTTTTCGGCTAAAACGCTTTTAAATAGATTCTAAAAATAGTTAGGCCTCGTAGTTAGTTTGCTTGACTTAGGAATGAAGGCCACCTTCGGACGCATTCATGCTGAAGGTATTTATATCAAAGCTCACAACTACAGTCACGGATGAGGCGGAAAAAAGTAACTAGTAAATACGTTATCACTGGCTCAAACTGCCATGAAGTCTATTCATATCGAATGGATTTCAAGAATTCTTTATTTTTAAGTTCTTTAGTCAAGTATTAAAAATGTACGATTTATAAATTTTCTGTTACGAAATATTATATATTTAATTTTTGAGCTGTCACGATTTCATTGTATCTTTTTATGAAAGCAACTCAATTATGAAAACTAACTGTATCATATTTTAGTCATTTTCAATGACATACAGGAAAGGTAATTAAATAGACCACTACAAAAACTCAATTCTCCACTATCAGCGGGCGAGATAAGAAAAGCTTCCAAAATTAGGATTCCACCGTGGGCTGTTTTAATTTTACCTAGTTTGAAAATGCTGAAACTAGTTATTTCTCAGTTTTTGGTAATTTATTCGAAAAGTGTGCCTCCAATTGAAAAATACATATATAGAGTACACCGTTGTAGAGTAATTAGCATGTTAACATCATACCTGTATAATGTGCTGGCGTTCTTCATCCAAAAGACCATACTGTAATCGCAACTCATTTGGATCTATCGGATCAGTTGAGTTTTTCAGTATCGTAAACATAGTCTGGACTTTATTAACGCGTTCCGTAAAACTAACAAGCGCGTCCAATAGCGTATGACACTCACTGCAAATGAATTGTGAAATCTCATCATCGGTTTTGACCTGCAAAGAAAACTTTTAGTTTTCAGCAATTTCCCCATCAGTTCAATTTTTGTTTACATTGACCCAAAAATATTTTCCAATTGCTGTGGCCAACATTTTATCCGGTACATTTTTATCATTTCTAAAGAAAACATTTAAGTTATTGCGTTCATCTTCTTTAGCGCAAAGGCGACACCAGCGCATCCATTGCGGCAGCGGCTGCTGTTCTTGCTCCGGTTTCACATCAGCTTGGGTTTCCCGTTTTTTACTGATTGCATTTAAATTTCGCTTCTTGGTATTTTTTAGTTTTGTACGCATTTTATCTGGAGCATCATCCATTTTAATTTATTTAATTCTCTTTAGATTTTAAGAAGTTTCTTCATTTGCATGGCCGACTTCGTTTCGTATTCCTGACACTGTTGAGAAAAATCAATCTTTTTTAATAAATTTTATGTATTTTATAATTTTGGCAATTTACGATTTTTTTTTCTAGCTGATGTCAAGAATTATTATAATTTGTTTTAAAGTTACATTAATTGAAATTTCTTAACAAACACAAAAAAACTTATTTATTAACGCGTTGGAAATGTCAAATGTACAGTGAAGTTAGTGGAATACTTCAGCGTATTTGACAATTTTGTTTGTCTCCATTTACATACGGAAAACTTCTTTCCACAAAGTCGACTTCGTTGAAAATGTTAAGTCAACGTTTATACGAGCAAATTCAGTCTGAGAAATTCTTGTATATTCTCTTTTGTGAATTTCTTTTGCATTTACACACGGAAACTAGAATTTGTTTGTGCAAGAAAATTTCAAAGCAATTACTGTGTCAACCCGCCACAACAAACGTAAATTCAAAGCATAATATCAGCTAAAGAATAGAACGAAAGGGATTTCGCGTGTACGACAAATTCTGTACACCACCCCTTCGTTTTTCCCTTCTTGCCTACAGACAGGGAAACTTTCTTTGAAGAGTTTCCTCGTGTAAACGCTGTCTAAGGAAATAGACTTCATCATACTGAGAAGGTATCTTGTCCTAAATTGGTGCGTCTGAGTGATTTATCTGTGAAAATTTTCTTGTGCACTAACAAAAACCATCCAATCCACACACGCAGCGTAATACTATTCGAATTTTCAGTTTTGATATGAATTCCAAAGTGAAATTGTCTGCAAAATTAAATAAAATATTAAAAAAACATATTGTCATAATATTGTTTTTTGTTTAATATATTGTACTCAGTACGCAATATTCATCAATTTCAGGTAGGCTGTTAAGCAAAACTGCAAATCGTAGAGAAATATTGAACTCATGTATTCGACTGCTAAACATCTACCCTATTGGATCAAAACAATAACCGTTAAATCGATGTGTGAAGAGCACTTTTAAAAAAAAATTATGTATGAGCATTTAAGCTCTAAGAGATCTTTGTATGCGATGTCAAGTCGATTGACTTAGAATATCACTTTACCTTCAAATTTAGTGTAGTTGGCAACGCTTGTAATTAGTTGACTAATTTGACGTTTTGCTGTTAAATGTTTTATCAAGTTTACAAATCCACAATTACATTAAAAGCACATACGAAAAAGTGAAAAAAATTTTGAGAACTTTTTGAATCCCATGTAAAATGATGTCGAACAACCTCAACAGAAGCACTGCTTGGCATCAGTGGTGTCGTCTCTGTGCCAATGAAGATCCGCAGGGAAACTTAAACATTTTTGAAAAGGACCAGCAGCAAAATGAAATCAACTTTTCTTACCCTAAAGTAGAACTTAGCTTAGCTGCAGCAATTGAAAAATATTTTTCTGTAAAGGTATGTAAGTAAATAAATTTCTGAGTAGAGCCTTGCTGTATTTGCCATTAAAGATAATGAGAAAAAAAACTTAAGATAGCGTTACGACTGGAACGTGATCCCTGCGTTAACATGCCTATATGTTCATGCTTTAAAAAAAGTTGTGATAATGCCCCTAAGACAAATTATGACCTGAAATCTTTTTTGTTAAAAAACTATTTAATTCATTCCTAGAAACGTCAACCGGCCACGGTGCTTATTTCTCCATAGTATGAGGTTTTTAGTCTCTTAAATTTAAAAGAATCTTTGTTACAAATCAACTTATCACTGTTTTAACCCTAGAAAATCAGAAAATGATGTGGGACACCATATAAAGATGCAAAAAATTATATACTTCGCTGACGTGTCAGAGGCATAAGCCTGCAACTGTTCGCTGAGAATTCAGCAGCAACGCTACACAGGTGTCTGGCATACTCATTTCGACCTTAGAGATCCTTGGCTTCTCGTTCAATAGGAATGCCGACGCCGTACGATACCGCTTTAGCTGTTATGTGCTTAACTACGCTGCCTCACCTCGTATCAATATTTGAGTAACACGTAATGGAATTGGCTGCAAGCTCGATATAGTGCTGACTTACGGACGGCAACAGACCCCTTAAAAACTTTGATCTCTTGTAGTTTTCGAGATATTGACAACTTTACTTTATTAATTTAAAGTTTATGGTTTTAAAGATTCTACAAATTTATGTTAGTTGGTTGTAAAAAATTTTTAAACTTACCTGCAAAACTAATTTTTGGGGAAAACTAATTTTACTTATACAGACAAGTATTTCCAACCAACTTATTTTTTTTTTTTGTATCAATAAGAAGCAGGACCCGATTTCTTAAATTAATTATTGATGTCACATTTAGAAGGAAATTAATAATTAAATAAAACAAAGGTGCTTAAAAACATCCCGAGTCTAATTCGATCACTTAAGTATGGTAATCTTAAGACGATGTTCTCAAGTCGAATTTTCTAACCAATAAGCAACAACAAGGCTAATAAAATAAAAATAAAAACCTTCTGAAGCTTACAAAATATTGGCAATCTCGAAATCGGACAGCAACTTTCAATTCGAATATTGTGAAAACATTTTATTAAGAACAGTTTATTTTTATGTTCATACAAGTATCTAATATTTTCGCCAAAAAAATATAAATTTACGAGACTTTGCAATCTCAAATACTCACGTTCTCCGTTTTATTGAGATTATAGTTTCCTAACTTTATAGCCTATGGTGTTTACACACTGACATCTTTTCGCCATAACTTTTACTCGGAATCAAGGTCGTACTCAAGAGGACCTACAGCCACAATTTTCGCCTATTAACCATATTCCCAAGAAAATGTAAACTATGATTTCAACATCAATAACATAAATTTCCTTCGAAACATTTTTTGATTACAAAAGACAAAAAATTAATGTGACGAGCTATTTTTTAAAATTTATTAGTAAATTTCTTCTAGTCAATTGGGCACTCATGTTCAGTAACATATCTAAACCACTGGCAAAGCAAAGTAGACACCCTGAACCATTGGCAAATCATTTGTTCATTTATTTATTTTCTTTTTAGATAACTAAAGACGGAGAGCTGCCAAAAATGCTATGCACGGAATGTTTTTCAAAAACGACTTTTCTAATGAACTTTGAAAAGCGTGTGGCAAAAGTTCAACAACTATTTGATGTATTGCTTAATGCACCCACAGGGTCAAAACAGGACTTGCATGTTATGCGTTTGAATTATCAACTTCTAGAAAACCACGAACAAGCTCTGCCTGTGATACCTAATAATGGTACAAAAGCAGAGAAAAACGTTAAAATTGAAATGCCAACAAAAGATCCCCTAGAACTTGAAATGGAAATAAAAGTGGAAAATGAAAGCTATACGGAACAATATCCATATGAAATAGAACACAAATTTTTAAAAGTTGGAATGGAACTTGAAGAACATAATCCCAATACAGCATCGAAATTTACAACACAAAAAACCAATGAAATGCCGTCGGACTTAAAGATGGAGCAAGTGTTTTACAAAAGAAAAGACACATCTGATGAGCAAGAAAACGTTACCAAAACAATTTACAAATGTACTAAATGTCCACAAAAATTTCAACGTCTTTCTGCATACCGAAAGCATCTTCAACGAAAGCATTTGGCTTGTTCACAATGTCCAAAAATCTTTATGACACAAGAACACTTGAATCAACATTCCCAAATACATCTGCCAGTTGAAATAAAGAAAGCATTTTCTTGTCCACACTGCGAAAAAAAATTCACTTTAGATTCAAACCTGAAATCGCATATTAAGCATATACATTTAAACGAGTGTACTTACATCTGTGAAGAGTGTGGGGAGCCGGCAGCTAATATGCAAATGTTGAAATATCACATGCTTAAACATACCGACGAAACACCATTTGAATGCGAGTTTTGCAAGAAACAATTTAAGCATCAACGATTTTTAAAGGTTGGTGACCATTTTAATGCTGTTGTATTTGGAGTCTATCACCCTTGGCCCCTTCTAAAAACAAATATTTTCGCACCGAAAAATTCTCAACAAGTTCAACCTAGAGAGGCAGAGGTTTTGCTCATCAGCTTAACAAAGAAATAGTTTTTTTCTTACTTTGAGACTAACAGCTTTTTTTTAGCCTATACTTAAATATTGTAAGTCCGCGTCTGTAGGTGAGTTGTGAAAATTTTCCATTGATCCCGCCTGTACAATTTAAAATATTGAAAGTCAATGTGGTATTATATGCATAGAAATCATTCTATTCTTTACAATCTTTGCTTGAACTAACCAGGTATGTTCTTTATTAGACATAAGAAATTCACATTCCGTAAAGTAAATTTTACACGTTCATTGGAGAGGGGCAATTAGATTTACATATCTAGGAAACGTAAACAGCAAGACCGCAAATTTTAAGACATGGACGACAGGCACTATAAGAAGAATTTTTCGAAATATTTAATGCATCTGTTAGATACTAGTGATCGTATGTGAAGCACATTTGCACAAGTTCTACTCTTTGTATTAGTTATTGGTCTTTGAATTCTAATAAATCTGCTTGCATCTTACGGACGTGTTATATATTTCCAGCGATTGTGCTATGTTATAAAAAATAATAAATCCATTTTTTTTAATAAAATTTCAGAAACACATGAGATATCACGACAACATTGATCACATCTGCAATGAATGCGGTCTTCAATTGAAATGCGCGATTACTCTCAAACGTCATATGCTTGTGCACTCAAATGAATTAAATTTCAAATGTGATCACTGTGGACGCGGCTTCAAACGTGCTAAAGCTCTAAAAAATCATCTTATATTGCACACTGGATTAAAGCCATACTCATGTGATTTTTGTGGCCTCACCTTTGCTAGTGGTCCGAATTGTCGTACACATAAGAAAAGATCACATCCAGAAGAGTTGGCTGCACAAGATGAAGCTGGTGCTAAAACTTTTACTAAAAATATTCCAAAACTAAGAACTCTTATAGCAACGTAATAGAATAAGTTTTAACCTTTTATAGCACGTACTAACATTATTCTTTCTTACAGCACGAAAACTTCAAATGATCTAATTCCAGTCGCTTCTAAACCTAGTGGAAATTTTGCAAATAAGAGGACTATAAATTTGAAAACAGCAGATAACCAAACGAATACTCTTTAAATAGAAAACTGTAACCACGATTCAGTAGAATTCCTCAACTTGTAAAATTTCTTGCTATTGCTTGTATATTTCAATTTATTATAGTAAAACTGCTATTTTTTTACCAAGCATAAATTTTAGGAGCTTTATATTTTATTGCATTATCATGTGAAGGTATATTTTAATGCAAATTATGAAAACGTTTTACATTTTATCCTTAAAGCCTGCCGACTGCAATTCGCACTTGCAGCTTAATTCCTCTGAAGTGAGCATTTTGGAGGCGCACTTGATGAGTTTTGAGTATGTACAGGTTAACACATAATACGCACTATTTATTGTCTGTTTCTACATACGAAGTTTTACGAAATCTTTAAAACAGTTTAAGTATCTTTTAAATGAGCAACACATTGTTTATATTTAAGTATTTAAAACATTGGTTAGGGGTATTTTAATCTTTTAGGCCTCTAAACTGGTTCATATTTGTTATTCATTTCAAAATTACCTTATTTGGTACTAATCGCATTTTTTAAAAATATTTTAAATTATTTTATTAGAACATTGAATGTTCAAAGGAAAGCAAGAAAAATAAAGCTGGGTTTATGAAATGGCGTTCTAATCCGTTCTTAATAACAAAATTATCAAGATTGATAATATATTTATATATATTTAAACCAGTTCAAATGTACAAGTAGTGGTATTTAAAAATATATAACCATTTTATTGATTTCAATTGCTTTAGTTCAAAAGACGTTAAATTTTTTTTCTGTTTCACAAATATTTTAGCAAAAAGATTAAGTTCTGAAAATTTTAAAAATATTTGAACGCCCTGTTATTGTTAATATAACTTAATCAAACTTTCTTTCATGTTAAAAACGAATTTAAGCAAATATCTCAAAAACGCTGTTGGACTATTATACATATAGGAGTGGTGCGCTTATAAGCATAGTAAATAATTATAAATTACAATTGTCTTTATTGCCTAAAAAAACATACAAAAACGTATAAAAAATCTATATCTTACATATATGGCCCTTGTAAATTTTGCCGTATGTGATTATAGAATTGCACCGATGCTGCAGCATTTGATTGATCATCCGTTAAATGTGATGAGGATTGACTCTCTGGACTACGCATCGAAGAAAGGTCATCTGTTACAGGTGTGTTCAAACTTTGGTGTTGCTGTTGGTGATGTGATTGAAGGTGATGTAAGTTTTGCTGTTGTTGTTCATGTTCGTGTTGCAAATTTTGTTTAATAATTTGCGTATAAAAATGTGCGGGTACGGCAGCAATTGAAGAAACTGCCGGTGATGTTGACTGCATTTGTTGGCGTTGCTGTATTGTTGGCGAAATATCAGAAGTGCCATCATGCTCAATGGTGACACAAGATGAAGCCTGACTAGGTGGTCGTTTCATATGCATCGTCAGTTCTGTATCAGCAGTAGCAGCAGCATCTAAAACACTAGCATTGTGAGCAGCAATTGTCGCCTGCTTCATAATGTGACTATAAATGTTATCAATATTTGGTATGCCGGACGATGGCATTACATGATTGTGCGGACTGGTGGCAATGAGCGCAGTACTTGTAGACAGCGGTAGTGCATGCAAGGTATTTATATTATTAGCTGTTGATACCGCAGCAGCAGTTGAATTTAATAACATCATAGAAGATGAATGCTGTAGCTGTTGGTCTCTGTGGTTTGTTGCCACCGCAGTGAGTTGCCTTTTAATTTGTTTTACATTTATAGCGATATCCTTAAGAGGCGACTGTGGTGGTTTGGGTTTTTTACCAAACGCAAAACGACCACTTTGTTTTGAAACGACAGGTGCAAGATTGTCTGCAGCTTTCGTGCTGTAAATAAATCGAAGTTTTAAACTTATAAACTGAAAAATTTAATTTAAAATTAACTTCGTTTTATGGGTTTAATTCAATAGTTCGTTCGCTTTTTTTATTTTTGAAAATATATAATAAAAAAAATTGCAAGTTATCTTCACAGTCCTTTTGACTGGAAGAGAAAACGAGAAAAAAATCTGATTGAATAAGTTAGCAATCACTATCGAATTTTACAGTTCTGCAAGTTTTATTCATACATAGAATATAGTTTTAGTGTGGGCTTTTACTTACACAGCCTTTAATGCCTCTAATTTGGGAATATTTTTGGTATAAACTTTGGCTCCACCAGCTGCTTCCTGCGCAGCTAATTCTTCTGGATGTGCTTTCTTTTTATGTGAGCGACAATTTGAACCATTTGCAAAGGTTCGATCGCAAAAATCACATGAATATGGCTTCAGGCCGGTGTGTAATATTAGATGATTTTTTAACGCTTTGGCGCGTTTAAAGGCGCGTCCACAGTAATCGCATTTGTGTTGCATCTCATCGGAATGCACAAGTAAATGACGATTGAGCGTGGAGCGTGAATTTAATTGCAGACCACATTCATCGCAAATATGTTTGTTTGGATCGTGCGTTTCCATGTGATTCTATTCAAAACGATCAAAAATTAAAACAGAAATTAAGCAAACAAAAATAAAAAACAGAATACCTTCAGACGTATTTGGTTCTTGAATCCTTTTTTGCACACTTCGCATTCATATGGCGCATAATCAGTGTGCGTGAGCATGTGTGTCCTTAAGGCCGCATTTGTACGCACAGCTACACCGCATTCTTCGCAAATGAACGGCCGTTCTTTCATGTGTATGTACTTGATATGAGTTTGCAAGAGAGTATGCGAGCTGAATTTTTTATCGCAATATGGACATGGCACAGTTTTTCGTAATTCAGTTGGCAGATGAACTTTTGCGTGTATTTCCAGTTGGCGGGGTGTTCCAAAAACTTTTGTGCACTGGCTACATGACGATTCAGGTGGAGGTGCTGTTTTAGGATGGGCACGTTTGAGATGTTGCCTGAAATGAAACATACGCTTGAATTTTCGGGGACAATCAGTACAAGTGTAATTGTCATTGTCCGCAGCTTTGAGAGATTTCTTTCGTTTACGACGCTTTTTTGGCAGATCTAAGGACGTTTCTTCATTTTCAATTATGCTTTCAGCTATATGTTTTGATTTAATTCGTATTTTGAGTGGTTTAAGCTCCTCTGCTTCGATTGCCTCCTCTTCCGCCAAAACAGAACCGTCTATTTCATTATCTTCATCACTTTCTTCTTCTTCTTTCTCTATTTTGTATTCTTCATCATCATCATCATCATCGTCGTACTCTTCATTTAAAAACTTATCACCAGCTTCGTCCTCTTCCTTGCCGTTTTGCGGGCTAACATCTACAATATTTTCTTTTTTAATTTTTATTTTAATTCGTGGTTGCTCTAATGGATTGGCCGAAATTGCAGAAAGTGCTTCGTTTTCAAAAATATTTTCTTCCAAATCATTGATTTTAGGCTTCGCTTCAAAGTAATGCACTTCAGGAAGCTGATGCTGCATCAGCACATGCTCTCGTTCTTCATCCAGTAAGCCATACTTTAAACGCATTGCATGTAAGTCCATATGTGATTCTGTAGGTGTGTTCAGCAGCACACAAAACATTTGTTGCACCTTCGCAACACGTTCGGAGAAATTAACCAGAGAAGTGACTAGCGAGAAACATTCGGTGCAAAGCATTTTGGGTAGTACTTCATCGCGTTTAATCTACACATAAAATAGGAAATGCATAGAAAAATTAAGAAAAAAATTTAAAAACTCGAAATTAGTACCCAACTTACTTCAACCCAAAAGTATTTGCCAATTGCTGCAGCTAAACTTAAGTCTGCTATACTTCCAATGCCACAAACAGTAGATTCTCTACACCCACTACTTTGTTGTTCATCCTTAAAGAAAACACTAATGTTGCCGTTCAGATCCTCTTTTGCACAGAGGCGACACCACAGATGCCAATCGTTGCTCCCACTAATAATATTGCCGCTGTTGATGTTGCTATGTTCCGACAATATGTTTTCCGTTCCTGATACTACAGCCGATGTTATGTCAGTATGCATTTTAATTAATTAGCTCAATTAAATATTACACAAAAATCAATAACAATGCGTATCTTGTGAATTATCACAACTGATGGAATTAGGCTAGAAAATTTTCTAAAAAACATCAGTTACTGCTAAATTCTCAAACTAACCGTTATCCTTCTAAATATTATGCTGATTCGAAGCTCTGTAAGGATATTTTATTGAAATAATCGTCCATACAATAATTTCATTGAACTGAATAGGATTTTATTTTATAATACGACAGCTGTCAGTAACGAGTGTCAAATTTTTACGTTGCCAATTGTATGAAAAATGCCTTGAGAGTTGCCAGCTACCTCAGACGAAATACTCTTCTAACGACTTATTGGGCTCGGCTCAAACGAGCGCTTTTCAGCGTGCATTGAAATAACACACCAAAGACACAATATCATCATATTTGGCTCATTGCATATAGTCTTGTGTTATGCTGAAATGTGCGTTGAAAAAACGCTACTGTGAACCGAGCCCAAAAATGTTTAAAAGTCAATGCGTCTGTGTACAGGTCGGACGAAAAAATTAAACTTATTTGTTATTTTCAGATGTCCGAGCAGTAATAAGATATATAATGGAGAAATGACGGATAAATTAATGCCAAAGAGTTTTTCCAATGGAAAACTTTGCAATTTTCTTTCACCCAACTTGAAAGTTGATGGCATAAATTTGTTATGTATATCTGTGGTCAACAAAAGTTTTAGTCACACGAAAATTGAATTTTAGATACTTTTATTAGAATTATTCCTGAAAATGCTGACCAAAAAAAGAACTTTTTCTCTCGTGTGAGGCCTAAAAATGAAGAATCTTAGTACTTTGCACTAGAAACTATCGATCCTTTAAGATGCCAGTAAACATCGATACTATTCGATGTTTCCTCAGCTCTAGTTGACAGCAATTAGATGTACGAATCTTGCTGTTGATTAATAACAAATTTAACCAAAATATTAAAAATCTCTTGAGCTTTTTGATTCCTATATAATATGGTGCCTAACAAACGCAACAGAAGCACTGATTGGCATATGTGGTGTCGCCTCTGTGCCAATGAAGATCCGCAGGGAAATGTAAACATTTTTGAAAAGAAACAGCAACAAAAAGAAGACAACTTTTCTTATTCTGAAGTACCAGAGTTAAGTTTAGCTGCGGCAATTGAAAAATATTTTTCTGTAAAGGTATGTTGGTGTGTACACAAAATAGTCAAATTTGTACATAATAATAACAAATCGTTGTATCGACCTTGTTCCCTTAGACGTTAACGTAGCCTTAGCTTTTATGAAGATAACGATAAGATGGGTATCTGTGAACATGAATATTACTGCAAAGGTGCGTAATTGTTATGATGTTCTGGTGTTAAACAAATTTTTGTGATTTTAGTGATAGACAGGCGACAGTTCAGAAGCAAACTTTGAATGGTGCCAGCGAGAAAATTGGTAAATTCTATTCGAAAATAATGAGCAAACAGAAAAGTAAATCTTAGCCATTGCAATAATATTAGTCAGAGATTAAAACGTTCTGGCGGCGTTAAGCTTTACAACTCTTCCTAAGGTTGTGAAACCTTTTTTCGTTAAAAACATGTATTTCTCCGCCCTACTTTATAGTTTAACCGAAGAACAAAGTTGTGAAAGTTTAATTGCATATCAATAATTGTTTCAAACTTAGAACGTCAGACAATGACGCAGGACAACACACGAAAAGACATCTCACTCTATAGGAAAGTAAAACAGACCGTGCCGCATGGAGGAGTGCTTTAACTTTACCTCTTCAATTTTTACGTTGCTAACATACCGAGTCCACCAGACGGAATAACATTGATTTTCTGCGCTGACGATTACTCTATCTCCTCTTCCGGGAAAACATCGTGGAAATTTGCAACAATATCAACGAATACTTCGTCGACGTGTCAAATTTCTTCAAAATTTGATAGCTACACTTAGCACTACTCGGACGCAATAGGTGAAACAAATTTTAGGCATTGTGGTGGCATTCGATAGCGTTTTGGCTTTTTCCACGCATCCAATCCAATCCCATACTTTATTTTATCTTATAAACATAGGAACACTACAATATATTTGGTATGCTTTCACAAAAATAATTAAAATTGAATTATATTTCTTTTAATTTCTTAAGTTCCATAAAAAAAACTCATTAAATTAAATAATCTAGTCACCAGACAAGTCTTAAAAATATATGAGAAAAAAGGCAATAAATAAAAACAAAATATCCAAAATAAAGAGAGGCATGTCCAAAAACATTTAATTTTAACTCGTCCACTGAAATAAGATTCACTGGTCAAAACTTGGCATTACTAAAATTTAGTCTTCTTTAGCCTAAGCTAACGCAATCGTATCATATAGTATCAAAAAAACATGATATGCCATAAAATTCAAATATGAAATCTGCTTTTAATTATCATTTTATTATTTTCAGATATCGTTCGACGAAGAGCTTCCGAAATGGCTTTGCACAGATTGTTACTCCAAAGTGACACTTTTAGTGAATTTTGTCGAACGTGTGGTAAAAGTGCAGCAACTGTTTCATGTGCTGCTTAATGCGCCAACACAATCGCTATTAGACTTGCCTGCAATGCGTTTAAAATATGGAATATTAGATGAAGGCCATGAGCAAGTACTACAATTTGTTCATATATCAACAGAGAAGAACATTCACCATGAAATATCAACAACCGATCCTTTGGAACAAATTAAAATTGAAATGAATGTGGAACATGAATATTTGATGGAACAGTCTCAAAGTGAACAAGAAAACCTTTTGAAATATGAAGATACAAATGAAGAGCAGCCACAAAAATCACACGAATTCAAACCAACTTCGAAACGTAAAAAGCAAAGGACTAGCATATTATCATTCTCGAAAAAACGAGTGAACCGTAAAGACCAGGAAGATTCTAATGGCAAAGCTTCGTCAGTCGATGTTGAATCAAATCCAACTGAAAAAGTTGAAAACCATACTGAAAGAATATACACCTGTACAAAGTGTCCACGAAAATTCCAACGCATTGGTGCATATCAAGAGCATCTTAAGCGCAAGCATTTGCCATGTTTACAATGTCCAAAATTATTTATGACACAACGACAATTGGAACAGCATTCGCTGTTACATCTACCTGTTGAATCGAGAAAAACTATTTCTTGTCCACACTGTGAAACAAAGTTTACCTCACATTTAAGTCTGAAATCACACATAGCAATTATTCATTTAAATGAGTCCCTGTATATATGCGAGGAATGTGGTGAAACGAAGCGTACTATGCAAATTCTGAAAGATCACATGCTATCACATACCGATGAAGAACCATTTGAGTGTAAATTTTGCAAAAAAAGATTTAAAGGCAAAAGACGTCTAAAGGTTTGTGGCATTATTTTTAGGGTATGTCGTTCATTCAGACCAGAGGCTAAAATATCAAACACCCCAAAAGCGAAAAAACAATTACAGTTCTCCCCTAAATCTCTCACTTTTTATACCAACAAGAGCAGAATAACAAAGACTGTTTTGGTTTTTTGAATATATGTGGTGAAACAGGCACGTCCTCTATACGGAATCAAAGATCACGGAAAAGTGGTTTAGCCCATTAACTCGAAACGTAAGCCATTGTATTATCAAAAAATATATTAAGTACGAAAGTGTAGGCAAGATACAATTCATATCGATTATCTGGCCACATTTTTCGCGGGCTTCAAAAGATTTCGATGTGCTGAATTCGAATCTGACCGATTCACTCTGAAATGTATAGTTTTTGAGATATCCGCACGATATGTGTAAAATCACAAACTTTGAGTGCATTTTTTAAAATAACGTGACGTAAAATATGGCAAATTAAATTGCGTGAGATGGGTGATCCGCAGAAAATTACTATTCCAAAAATATATGTTTTATCTCTCAATTTTTTTTTTGTTTTAGTGAGTAATTAATGTTTTTGACTACAACATCGTAGTTAATGTTTTTTTAAAACTTATTACGTCGAGTAATGACCCATACTTTGTATTTAAGAGACCCAGCATTTGTAACAGCGTAGTGCAAGACCCCGGGGACTTTCAATTTTTTTTTTTCATAAAAGTGTTCCTTAACATCACAGAAATACTATCCTAAGACCGTTTTAAGAAATTCATATATGAAAAAAGATATACCTATATTTGTAACTGTACCTATGACACGTTTTATATGGAAAAATTATGTTACAAAAATTTAAAACGCGTTTTCCTCAAATTTAGGTTTTTTGACTTGGCTCCAAACTTTTCTCGAAAACTACTCACGGATTTCAATTATACAAAAACCATTCGATTCGCTATAAATAATACTAGTAACTAAACCTTTATTATGTTACACACTCTTATTTTTTATACAGGGTAGTTGCCTCAAAAATATGGATCTTTTTTGGTCTATAAAATGACAAAAATATTAAAAATAAATTCATATTAGATGTTATTCTTGGAATATTAGAGTAAAAATAAAGACATGAACTTTTCTATAATTCGGGTGGTATGTATATCACAATTTAGCTCTAGAAATTTAACTTGTAAGTTATATTTCCATATATCTTAAACAAGATGAATTTTATTTTTCACTTAAACATTAAATTATTTATATTTTATTAATTTGCAGAAACACATGAGATATCACGATAACATCGATTACATATGCACTGAATGTGGTCTTCAATTAACCTGCGCAGAAACTCTGAAACGTCATATGGTTGTACACTCGGACGAATTGAAATTTAAATGCAATTATTGTGGACGCGCTTTTAAACGATCTAAAACATTAAAAACTCATCTTATCATTCACACGGGATTGAAACCTTATTCATGTGATTTTTGTGATCGCACCTTTGCTAATGGTTCGAACTGTCGAAAACATAAAAGACAAGTACATCCAGAAGAGTTGGCTGAACAAGAAGCCGGTGGAGTCAAAAAGATTACCAAAAATATTCCAAATCTAAAAACACTTGTAGAAATGTAATTTTATTAGTTTTGACACAATTTTTGTTAAAACTGTCATTAATTTTTTCTTTTTCGTAGCACACAAACAACAAATTAACCATTTCATGTTGACTATAAAAACGATTGGTTCTGGTAGTCCTGACTCGCCGAGAATGGAAGTTTTCTACAAAATTTTTATTAAATGTATGAAGAAAAAGTCGAATCAATGGGTGTAACTCCCCGAGCAGAAGTGAAATGATGAATCTGTATGCGCCATGTCGAAATGTCTGGCATTTATTTTTACTTCCTTGAGGAAGACGAAACTACTAGAAGACAAAAAAATATTGGGCGCTGGGCTTATTGCAATTCAAAACTTTGAGCAAACTTTACAACACATAAAGAACTAAAAAATAATTTTATTATTTAATTTTGTATTTTATTATTTCTTATAATTGTACCGCACATTAACTAGAGCAGTAGAATTTCAAGTACTCGTGCAAATACAAATTTCACTATCTTTACTGGCATATGGTACTGATACTTGAGTTTTAAGAAAATTTTCAAGTGTCAATATTTTACGTATGTATTGGTATTTAAGTTTTAGTATATAGTCGTGAAGTATAGAAAAATGCACATCAAAAAAATGCTTTCAAGAAAAATTTAATAGGTTAGGTTAGGTCACATAAAAACAGATAAACATAGAACTGCTTACCTGAATTATTATGTCTATGAATTTAAAAATGAAGCAGTCTTAATGTATATAAACTATTCCATGGCAAAGTAATATGTATTTTACTTTTGTGGCTCTGTTAAGCTATTCTTTTTAGTTCGATCATATTTTCTGGCACGTATGTTAATTCACCATGTCATCTAATAAGAAATCAAATTATTGAAAAGTAGAACAAATCTTGTACAGAGTTTAAATATTATATACTCATTGTTTTATTGCTGTTTCACGCCCCATTTTTCCGTAAATTGCTCCTATATTTCATACTTAACCTTAAGTGAAAACATACATCAGAATTATCAGTATCGGAGTAATATGGTACTTAGTACAGTCACTTATGTACTGATACTTATGTACTGATACTAACAGGTTCAAGTAATTATATTTAAGTATTGATACTAAAAACAAAATTTATGAAAATACTTTTACTCAGAATATATTGAAATATTCAAGTAGCAGTAGCGTACATACTTAAGCATTTACAGCTCTGATAATAACTATGTGTAGTAGCTAAGTAAAAAATTAACATTAAAGCTATGAACAGAGCATAAAGTAAACGAATGTTTTGACTTATTTTGAAATCTATACCAAAAATAGTGTGCATGAATTTTAAATAGCTTGTTTAAAAAAAAGTATGACTAAAGAAAGTAGCATATGTTGTTTGCGAATTAAATTATTTATTCCTTGAATTATACAAACTTAAATATGTATGATACTTATACACTTAGAGAAAGCAATATATGCTTGTATAATAACTTTTATAATTCATATAATAAAATTATTTTTAAAAAACTATAATACTCAGTAAAAACGGTAACAGAGTCAATCACTACAGAACAAAGAAATATATAAATCTAGGTTTAGCCTTTTAGTTTTCTGCGCAGGATACATTTACATCAAATATTGATGCAGGTTCTTTATGGTAATTTTAATCAAAACTGCTCTGGCGTTTGAGTCACATAACTTGAGATATACTCAAGCAAGCGTTGTCAGACATACTGATTTTACAAAGATTTGAAACCAGCCCGCCAATCTGATCATCACCAATTTGTATTGATTTTAGTTTGCATCAATGATTCTTATCATAGGAAACCGAGAAATGACTGATGTGAAGTCATGAAAACATTAAATCATTGGAGACACCGTTTCCAAATTTTTAGTTCATGTAAACAGAGTTCATATTGAAGCTTCCTTTGCATATCAGACAGTATCAAAGCTATAGTTACCTGTTAACAAATTGCACATGCAAGTTGTTGAAATCAATATTCCCGGAGTTAAATATATGTATCTTTAAATTTTACATCCTGGAAGACAAAGTGTACTGGATAATAACAAAAATTTTGTCGTAGATGCTTATGTAAATTCTGTAGGCATTATTTTTATTTGCTTTTGCTTTTTTGATAGTAAAATGGTTAAAAGTTTGTGTACTAAATTGAACTGATTTTTGCACTCAATGAACTGATTTGGCATTTCAAAAATCTAAAAGACCTCACTTAAACAGATCACTTTAGACACGCATATATATATTTTTAAAAAAATTCGATCCCAGATCATATGAATGAAATGAAATTTCAAAATTATTATAGGATGAATAAAACAATGAAAAAGTCAATGTAATTACGATTTTGTTAAGCAGGCTTCAAACAATTCTAGTACCCTTAACAATTCTTAGAAAAGTGACAAGGCTCCGCATCAACACAAACATTGGGAAAGAAGTTTGATTTTATTAAATTCACTTAAACTTGAAAAATGTATACTAAAATGTCCTGCAAAATAAAGTTCGACTACTTTCAGGTTTACCAAAATGTAAAACATTGAGGATTACCATAACAAAAAATTGGCATATTGAGTTAAGGGTACACTCGCCCATTGTTTCCGTTCTTAAGCTTTAAGCATTACTTTTTAATATTATTACGGATTAATTAAAAAAAATAGTAAAAATACTTTATCTTATGTTAATGTTTCGCCTTCTGTTACACAGGCCTCAAGATAATCAATCCTTCTTTCAAGCGTAGTTAACTTCTCGTTTAGAACAGCCAGACGTGAACGACATGACATGTCAAAAGAGTTAAGGAAGTCTGTTATCCTTTTTATGCTGGCAGTTATAACTTCAATATATTCTCTATTAGCCCAATCCTGATGGATTTGCTTTTGAATGGCATCTCTATGCACGCCACTCATAATGCTCTCAAAATGTATGTACTTTACTTCTTGAGATCTTCTGTACAAACATAAATTGTCTGCGTGTCGATACTGATATTTAACTGGGAGTTCCTTAATTTTGCTGGAGTTCATAAACCAGCTAGCTCACGACAGTAGTGCAAAAGTGACGTCAACTCTGTGGTGATCGAATAAAATTACTGTTAATAACAGAAAATTGAAGTTACGTTATTATTGAAAACATAAAAATTTTATTGCAAGAATTAATGTTGTACCTAAATAAAAAACTTGAGTTACGCGAAGTAACTAAATGAAAATAAATTTATACCGATTGTCACCACTCAGTTTATGATTTACTGCACTGAAAAATGTTGCCTCTTCCAATCCTTTTTCCGTCCACAGCAAAAGTCAATGGAACTAAATTTATACCAAAATTTATACCGATTGTCACCTCTCAGTTATGCTTAACGAGTTCGTTTTTCTCGTTACTAGTTACACGCATGGTAGAATTATAGAGGGTAAAAGTAAATTGTCAAAATTTGAAAATGTGACACAGAGAGAGTCCACAGCGATTGTCAAAATCATAATCACAACAAAACAAAAAAACTTTTACAATATGGCAAAAGCCATGAAATTGCGCTTGGAGCAAATATGTATATTAAAAAATACTTAAAGGGAGGAAAAGTCATGCCGCGAAGATCAAGAAAAGCTGGAACAAATTTGCAACCAACTTTCGGTGATTCCGACACAGCGGAATCCTCAGGAATTTCATTCGCCAGAAGAAATGGATAATGCAACTAATTACGGACTAGAATTCACAGGACGAATCGTAAACCCATATAGACATCAACAAGCAGAGCTGCTTAGAACGTGTCAATAAACAACCTATGGCACGCAAGAAGACTAACCAAACTCCAGCGCAACACCAACGTGGTAAGAACTCTTTGATGCACCATGCCAGGATTTTTAGTGCCTCATGTTTTTCTTCCACAGATTTTCTAGTACCGCGTTTACCTTTTGGACGCTTAATAAAAGAAATTTTGATTAATACTGGCCGTGGTATTGAGGTGAACCGTATATCAGGAGTTGCCCTCGAGACCTTGCAAGAAAGCGCACAACTATATGTTGTGCAACAGTTACAGGATGACTACACATTGATGCTGCATCGTGGACGAGTGACTCTACAGGTTAAGGACATGGAAGTATTAAGATTTTTGCGCGGATATATAACGCTTTTTTTTCTTGTTTGATTCTGAATGCTATTTTATTTTTGCAAAACTTGACTGCACATTGAACATTTATTTGAATGCATTACAATAAAAATTTTTGAGGAATAATTTACAAATCGTTTTGTTGTTGCAGATGGCATCAGTCTGCACTTTTTAGTTCCAGGAGGATTAATGAAATCTACTTGGTCGAAATGCTTATGGCAAACACGGCCACAAGTCCTCTAATCCTGGCCACAGCTTTCGATCCACCGTCCACGTCTTCCTTCATGCATAGGAACAGCAAATAAGGAAATATTTTCCTTCGACAACCACGCGGCATAATTCGCAAAAATTCGGCATATTATTTTAATTAAACAAACACTTTTTAAGAAATACTAACACTTTTGAAACAAAATCCACATGCGAAACATAAATGTTAACAAAATTTTGACGTTTCGTTTTGCCCGATTTTGACTTATTCTGTGGACGGAAAATAAGAGAAAGAGGCAACAATTTTTAGTGCAGTAACCATGTTAATTAAATCATGCACGCAAGTTTGTTTCTGAGTATTATGATTGATTCAACTAACATGGCTGGAGCGATGTCAAGATGTTTCTTTCTCTTTTACTTGCTTCTTCGCGAAATGTCAAAATCGGTTAGGAAAAACAAAATTTTGTGCAACTTTTTTTGTACACTTCCAATAAAACTAGAATTGTGTAACTGTGGTTTTAAAACAAACAAATTTTTTACTTCCAACTGGTCTGAAATTTTTTAGAATTTTTTTTTAAATTTTGTCTCAGAAAATCTAATTAAGATTGTAATCAAAACCATGGTAGAACTATACCCGTCACGCCTTCAACGCCTTCCTTCTTTCATAGGAAAAGCAAATAAGGAATTATTTTCCTTCGACGCAGCTACGCGGCATAATTCGCAAAGCCTCGGCATAGTATTTTAATTATATAAATACTTTTTAAGCAAAATTCACATGCGAAACATAAAATGACAAAATGTTGACGTTTTGTTTTGCTCGAATTTGACTTTTGCTGTGGACGGAAAAAAAGAGAAAGAGGCAATTTCTGTAGAATTTCTGAATTTGTCCGTCTGTTTGTCATAAAAAAATCAAACCCGAGTTTGGTCTCGCTATTCTCAATTTTTTCGTTACTCGTGGCTCGCAAAAGCGACATGAATTGAAAATAAATATGGAAGTGTTTATTTTTTAATCAGACCTTTGTTTGCAAACTTGGTGTGGTTGGGTCTTTCAAACGGGTCATGCACTTGGCAGCGAGTATGCGTAAAGCGGCTGGAAAAAATATTTTGCCATTTCAGTTAAATGGTGGAAGGTCCTGAAAACCACGGCTCAAGTAGAAAAAGATCGGAAATACTGATGGAATTATTTAGTGTAATGGAACCAAATTTCACACAAACAGTTTGAATGATTTGGAAAAGCTCTGGATAAAAACTTGTTGAATTTCTATAAATGGGCGTGGCACCCTCCATAGAAATAAAAACTTTAAAACGCTACACTGAGGGATATATTTAAGGTAATCCAAATTTTACACAAATGACTCGCTAACTTGTTGTCTGATGCTAGCAAAAAGTTAGCGAATTTCGAAAAGACTGCGCGGCGCATCCTATAGAATCAACCTCCAAACGAGCACTTTGTTATAATTTGAGACCACATTTTATTGTCCTTTTCCCATATCGAGCCTGTCGAACTTTTAAGTCCTTATTTTTTTTTGCATTCAAAATACAATTTCATTTATAAAATTTATTTGCATATATAAAATTAAAATTATTTTAATTCATTTGTTCGAATTCAGCTGTTCACATTGTAAACACCACTCCGAACACAGATTTTATTGCTATGATTTCTTCTCCATAAAGCCTTCGTTCATTCGCCTATTCTATATTGAATTCGCGATATTTAAATAAGGGATGAAATTCAAAAGTCGGTTATATTAAGGTGATGCTTTTTATTTCTGTACAATTTCGTTTTTCTCAAGGCTTTATTCTCGACAAATAATTTTAAACGTAGAAGAGGTTCACGCAAATGGTGGTGGAAGTATTAATGGATTGAACGTCATTTGATAGTTATAAAAGTCCTCGATCTTCCGGTAGCCCCACAGTTCCATAGCTTTCGCACATTTGTTTTGTATATTTTCAATCTAAAAAAAATGATTACTTAATTATTTTAAATATTAATACATATTGTCTTTATTTATAATTTTGTGCTTAGTGTGTTTCCATGCTGAAGAAAAAGCTAAGCCTATTGAACACGGTTTTTCAACAATAAGAAGCCGAACTGTGATGGGCTAAAAAGTTCCCAAACCATTTTTGCTTCCCAACAACGTTAAGAATATTGATGTGTAAAAAAAACAAGGGTACTCATTTTTCAATATCTAAATAGAAGAATTTACAGGTAAATAATATGTGTACATTAAATTGAGGTACGATTGTAACCCTAACTTAGCTCCATTCTGTAAAGTCTTTTATGTAACAGATTTGTTATTTTTCTTTAATTTTCATACAAAAAAATTACATCTTTCGAATAGTTAAATGAAATAAAATATCAGATTTCACAGAGTTATACACGGAGCAAGACTTCGCATTTTAAGTACGTCAAACGTCAAATGAAATATTTCCAATTTCTCGAAGAACGGCTCCTGGCGATAACAAAATTTGAAAAACTAAACTCATCAAAATGTCGTAACATTTACCTCTTCAATCAATAGATACTGTTTCCAGCTGAATGGCACTGATTTTGAGTCTCGGTAGGTTGAATATACCTCGCCATTATCAACCTTAGTATGGGTATCTAAAAATTTCTTGACCAGCGGATCGAACGGTAGGCCAAAAAATTCTAGAATCTCTTGCGTCATCTCGTAGGGATTGACAGAAAGATCTTCGTAACGCAATGTTCTAAGGAATGAAACAAAACAAATATTTCATTTTAACATTAAAAAGATTTTATTAAAATTATTTTTGTAACGTACATACCTGAAACTTGCGCGATGTTTTTTTAGCAGTTCTTCGGCCGTTTGGTAGTCGCTCACTAAATCATTACACAAATTGTATATGTTATCGCAGTCAGGAATGCCAGGACACCAGAGACAGTTTTTGCGTGATTGCTTTGTTCCACGTGGATCTCGAACCAAGAGTAAGATGCGCACATTTAAGCTCAATTTGTAAAAATAATAGATTATTATTTAATTAATCGTACATAAATTATGTGTGCTTATTTATTTATGTATCTTATCAATAGAATTGGCATAAAAGTTTTATATTATTAGTATACGAGTACCAGCAATGCTTCAAAAGATGCACAATCGCATCATCTCCATTCGAAGATCAGAATGACAGTGCAAGTAGTCTTCAAACCGAAGTTAGACAAGAGAGGTCTTTCAATATCGCTAAAACGTACTTAAGCCAAAACGTAGAGATTTTCTGAGTTAGAAGTAGAAGCCTGTCTTATCAACTGGATATCTGTAATGTTGAAAAGCATAATGATCCACTTCTATAGTACGACATTTGTCAAGAGATCAACTCATTGGGGAGTTTACTAGCACTCATTTCTTATTAATACAATCCTTCTTCGTCTAGCTCTTGTGGTAATAATGATGCTCAGCCTGATTTGTTCTATTATAGATTGGGAAGTGCTCTGAGACAACTCTGCATATTGACTACCAGACTCTTTTCTCAGCGCAATAGAAGAAAACACAAATAATGTCTATTAAATAAGAGACCTCTAACTTTATCAAATTCGGTCAAATGTCTAGGAATGCTTTTTGAAACGAAGCTGAATTGCGACAAAAATATTGAATTCAGGAGATAGAAAGGCTGGGAGCCCGGTCGATAGTAACAAAATACGTCAATGTTGTCACTTACGACTGCTTGGTAAGGCTGACAACGCCAAGCAAGGAGCTTATCGAAAAGAAACAAAATCGAGTACAAAAGACAGCTTGTCTCGGTGTCTCTCGAGTAATAAGCACTGGTCCTTCGGAGGCACTGAACATAGTTCTACATCTTATGCTACTAGACTTCCATACAATGTGCTTAGCCTAGCCAGCAGTAAGGTTGCCAGATTAAAAGAGTCGACGAGCTGCTCCACAAAACACTATAGCCACAGTAACCTTCATGGAAAGTTTCATAACAATGTACATATTAGTCTTTTCAACGGACTACTTTACTGAAAATTATTTTCAAGAGAGCGTTCACAGCACGGCTTCTCATTCGGGCTGAGCTCAACTGTGGCAAACCGTTAAGAAATTTAAGCTGTAGAGCAGAAGTATTCTTAGAGAGCATAGATGTTGTTGCATCGTCTTGGCTACCGATCAATGCTAGAACCATCCAGGCTAAGGCTCTAGAAATTTAAAAGCCATGTGAAATGGAATTAGTAGATTTATTACCAATGCCGCAAATAGAAATCTTTACAGACAGGTAGGTTGGCTTATGACCATAGGTATAACTTAATTTTCTTGCTCTTACTCTTTATCCTCCAGTAATTGCTTGGCTAGTGAGAGTCGTAAGCGCACCGTTTTCATGCTCTGAATTGGAAACAGCTTACAAAAAGGTGTTAGAAGCTGTGCACGCCGACATAAATGAGGAGAATCCTCACACACTGACCCAAGATGTGCATTATGCGAAAAATAATATTCTGCCAAATCCAAGTTAGTAAAATTACAATATAATAAACGTTTTATATTTTCAATAGCTTGCGCCGACTCCACCTTATCGCGTATCTGCTTAATGCCAAAGTTGAACAACGGTTCATAATGATAAAAGTTGCCTGGCATCGCGTTAAGAATGTCACCCAAAAAGGTTGATCCAGTACGCCAACTGCTAATGACAATACTGCGCACCGGTGTACCATTTGTCTCGGGTGTCATATCTGACAATTGCTGAACATCAACACCAAAACATTCATATGGATACTCAAAATTTTTCATTTCTAGAGCAATTTTAGCACGTTGCTCAACCAAAATGTCCGCTATAGTCGCATTCCTTACTGCTGGGCAAACCTTTGAAGCCAGAAACTGACAATATTGTACGATAGCGATTATCAACAGAATACAAAGTGCACAGATGCCGATTAAATTAGCACAACGGGCTATTCTCGAATGTTTGTTAGCAAAAATCATTTTTAAGATAGAAATCTCTTGAGTTAATAACTATTCAAGTATCAAAAATCTGACAAATTAAAATATTAAATCAAAAAGAAAAATTTATTTTGAAAAAAAATTAATATACTAGATGGATCTGTCAACGCACATACCATTCGAAAGAAAATTAATCTGGTTTCTGATTTGTTAATGTATGCTAATTGGCTGTAAGTTCAGTAAGGATCTTCACACGTAGTCTTGCTTTCGACATGGGACCGGTTTCACCTTATTTTATTTCAAGTAAAAGCTAAATTTTAACTCTTAATGTGTTAAATTGCACATTAAACACAGAATCTAGAGTATATAGATTTTTGTTCAGTACTTTATTGATTTTTCTACTGCTGTTTCAGTAGACTTAATAAAGCTTAAATTATTATTTTGTCTTTAAATCCATAACACGGTGTTCAAATGAAATAACGAACGAAATGTGTTGACTTTTTTTAACAAGTGCGTGCTGTCCATTAGTAAACCCTACATTTTTTCACCTTCCGGAATAAAAGGTACGTTTGATAGTTGTGACTAATGCTGAGAAAGTACCTATTTTAGCGTAAATGTTAATTTCACAAACGACTTACTGATGAAAATTTGACAAAGGCTTACCCTACGCAAGCGTGTGAGGTTTCGGTTGATGCCGTATATGCATACAGTTTTCGATCCTTGTGTTAAATATTGCTTTTTGATACTTCAATCTTAAATAAAAAATTATAATTGATTTTCACTATTCTTTTGTATTTATTAATTAATGCATTTGAAACTTAATAAAAATATACAGGAAATATGAAATTTTAAATATAAAAATTACTGAGATTAATAACTAAATTTAGATTCATCAATATAATAAAATTTAAAATTTTCATTAGATCCAATACAAGAATTTTTGAATTCTGAGCATATCTACAAATAACTACAGTAATATATAACTAGTAAAGATGTTATCTTCGGCCAGGCCAAAACTCACATACCCTACACTGCATTGAAAGTACTTTTTAAATAAATGTTAAAAAATGTTGAAGAGGTTGAATAAGTCGAAAATAATGTAAAAAGGTTCAAAAATGTTGGAAAATGTTGGAATAAACTGAAAATGTTGAAAAAATATGAAAACCATTAAAGAAAGATGAAAGAAATTTAATAAGTCGAAATATATGAAAAATGCTGTAAATGAATAAGGAAAATGTCGAATGAAATTGAAAGAGAAAGTTAAAAGATTGAAATTGTCAAAAGAATATGGGAAATGTTGAAAAAAAAAGAATAGAAATAAAAAAAAGGAATATGCCACGCCCACTTCTCCAATTTCGCCCACTTTTGGTTCAATAAACTAACCAAATTTTAGCACAATAGCTTGTATAGTTTGCGATATGTGCCGTAATTATTCCTAAAATTTAGGGCGTTAACACACCCACTGGTGCAATCCAGACCGATTTTGATCCAGAAATAGGTTTTTATAAACAAACCTGTTACACCAAATTTCAGTATAATTGCTCATATATTTCGATAGTTGTGCCACTCAAGGTATTTTAATTGTACGGGAAGTGCCACGCCCACTGATGCAATCTTGTCAAGTTTCATTTAATTCCGAAGCTTATAGTAACCGACACCTCTACACAAAATTTTATGAAGATTACTCTCATAGCACACTATCTATAGCATTAAACGTATTTCGCTTATATGGGAGGTGCCACACCCATCGGCACAATTGTGCCAAAATTTTGCAAGAAGACACCTTTTAGCAAGTGTCTCCGCCTTATTAAATTTCATAACAATTGCGTTGTTAGTTCTCTTTTTACAACGTTTATAAACATTGTAGGCGGTGCCACGCCCTTAAAATATATTTTTCAGTATATTGACGTAGCTGGTATTATTGACTGCTTTCAGTGGTATCATCCCTAAAATTTTAATTAAAATAGAATGTGCCATTTTGGAGTTATACGAAATCCAAATTTTTAATTGTTAAGAAGTGCCACGCCCACTTTAACAATTCTGCCCACTCATGCGCAATTCAAGATTCCTAAGGTCTGTATTCGTGTACAAAATTTCATCACAATATCTTGCACGGTTTACAAACTATGGCGTTATAAAAGATAAAATTTAGGGCTTTTCCACGCCCCTTTAAGAGCCTTTGCAAACTTAGAACCTAGACTAGGGTCTTAATTTTGTTCTCATCTTCACCAAATCAGCAATTTTCATCAAAATCGCAGCAACTTTTTTTCAAAATGGGCTTGGGTATATTTACATAGAGTATGGGCGGAAGGCGTAGCAGCTTGCAAGAAGATGTGAGCTGTGTGCCAAATTTCATTGAATTAGCTAGCTTAGTTTTTGCGTAAACCTGATTTCAACAGACAGACACACAGACAGACAGACAGACCGACACAGCTATATCGACTCAGGTGGTGACGCTGATCAGGAATATATATACTTTTCCATACCTGCCACGCCCCCTTCTATGCGTTACAAACGGAATGACAAAGTGAATATACCCTCTGTGTAGGGTATAAATATGTATGCTAAAAATATGTATGCTAGTTTTTACATCCTTAGGGAGAAGAAAATGTAGCAATCTTTTAGGAACCTTTTCTGCAAAGCGGCTCCAATGCTATTACGATATTAAATACGTCCAGTTGTTATATTTTCGGTATTTTTTATTATTACGATTGAAAATTTTGTAAGTATTTATTACAAGATAAAAAATTTTCATTTTGCGGGAGTCATCATTCGTACAAAATGGTCGCCTCTCAGATGACCTTGAATCTGCGATATGACGCTATGAATATTATAAACGAAAATTTTTTAAAGCATTTTTTTCAAAAAATTATCAAAAGTTAACTTTTAATTTAGAAAATGTGAGTTTTCCCTAAATTATATCTTTTATAACGCCATAGTTTGTAAACCGTGCAAGATATTGTGATGAAATTTGGTACACGAATACAGATCTTAGAAATCTTGAATTGCGCATAAAGTGGGCGGAATTGTAGAAGTGGGCGTGGCATTTCTTAACAATTAAAAAATTGGATTTCGTATAACTCCAAATTGGCACATACGATTTTCATTAAAATTTTAGAGATGATACCACTGAAAGTAGTCAACAATACAAGCCACGTCAATATACTGAAAAATTTATTTTAAGGGCGTGGCATAGCCTACAATATTTATAAACGTTATAAAAAGAGAACTAACAACGCAATCGTTATGAAATTTAATATGGCGGATACACTTGCTAAAAGGTGTCTTCTTGCAAAATTTTGGCACAATTGCGCCGGTGGGTGTGGCACCTCCCATATAAGCAAAATACGTTTAATGCTATAGATAGTGTGCTATGAGAGTAATCTTCATAAAATTTTGTGTAGAGGTGTCGGTTACTATAAGCTTAAGAATTAAATGAAACTTGACAAGATTGCATCAGTGGGCGTGGCACTTCCCTCATTCACATAAAGTTGTAAGTGCTATTTTAAGTGAACTATTGGAGCAATCGATCTGGAATTTTAAGTAAGTGGTTTACTGGGTAATAAGTATATATGAATCAAAAGCTGGCGAAATAGCAACAGTGGGCGTGGCACCTCCCATACAATTAAAGTACCTTAAGTGACATAACTATCGAAATATATGAGCAATCATAGTGAAATTTGGTGTAAGAAGTTTTTTTATAAAAAGCTATTTCTGGATCAAAATCGGAGTGGATTGCTCCAGTGGGTCTGTCACTGCCCTAAATTTTAAGAATAATTACGGCACATATCGCAAACTTTACAAGCTATTGTGCTAAAATTTGGTTTGATCATGTTAATCACGAATATCATTTATTGAAACAAAAGTGGGCGGAATTGTAGGAGTGGGGTTGACATATTTCGTGTTTTTCATTTTTATTCTATTTTTTTTCAACATTTCCCATATTCTTTTGACATTTTCAGGTTTTTCCAACAGTTTAAAACATTTTTACATTATTTCCGACTTATTCAACCTCCTCAACATTTATTTAAAAAGTACTTTTAATGTAGTGTAGGGTATGTGAGTTTCGGCCTGGCCGAAGATATCACCTTTACTAGTTTTATTTTGCATTCATATACAATTAAAAGTTTTAATTTAAAAAAAAACATAATTTAATTTATTTTATGCTTAAGCTAATATTGCTCCTCCAATATGTTTAAATTAGTTTTCGGGATATTTGAACATTTTCAATGTTTCTTAAAATTTATTTGTTTTGTTCACAGATTTACTCGTACTTTTTATAGTTTTTAAAGACATACAAATATTACCTAGAAAAAAACTTAACTTGTACATTTAAAAGAAAATAAACTACGTGCAATTTCATGTTTATTTTTTAATAATATGTAATATACATGTGGGTTATTTCAAAGTTAACCCACACCTACCTGTTCAAAAACTTAAGCACTAAGGAATATCGGTCATTTTGGGCTCATTTCAGCGCTTCATCCTAGTACAAAGTGGTGGATCGCATATATAGTAGGTAGAGAACTACAAACTAAAAAAGTGCATTTGCACATGACTTGAAAATTTTCTAAATGATTTATTGTTTTAATTTATTTCTATGCGTCTGCATTATACTTTAAGATTACACATCCTAAGAGATGTTTTGTCAAGCATATAGTATTTTAGAAAAATTAGAAATAGACTGAATTTTAAATGTACATGCATTGTAGTTGTTGTAGAGTAGAACCTGAAAAATTAAATCGGATCGTATTTTTAAGTCCTCAATTTGAAAATTATCCCTATATTTCAGTCTTGAAAACTCTCAATATGAAGATTTAGGGCATAAAATGAGATTCATAAAAAAAATACGCGTCGCTTTCAAGTTACAAAGAATAAAGTTTTTTTTTCGCCAAATCTATATTTTTTTCAACCTGCAAATGAGCTCAAGTACAAAATGTTTGTTGTTTCAATTTTTTAAACAAGTGTTTATATTTTAATTTATATTTAAACTTTTAATTTTGTTTTTTTTTCGATAACGCACAATCTTATAAAATTTGATTTTTTTAAAGTATAACTTTTATACTATAGATTTTAATAAAACTTAATAGTAAACAAAGTATTGCGTAAAAGCAGGCGTGTGGCTTACACACTAAATTGAGATTTTTACAAAACATATTGGTACTGATATATCTACACTAACGAAATTTAGTGCTAGTGGAAGATATAGTGTGTAACAAATTTAGAGCATTACCGCCATATCTGAATAAAATGTTAAGACAAAATTTTGAAATAACTTAAAACATAAATAAATGCGTTTATAAAAATTACTTCGTGTCTAAGTTTTATTAAAATTTAATATTCAATTGACATGGTAATTATTGTGAAAGCGTAACTCTGCACAGCACAAATGACGTTGAACGTAAGTGACATATAAATGAAAAAACATATTGCGTTTTATTGATACAGAAATTTGGTATGTCATAGAGGATTTTAAGTTTAAATAACACATTTAGTACATGAAGAGCAATTGCAGTCTGGGTCTGAAAAATCTTATTTTTACATCATCTACTAATCTCATGTAGTCAACTTGTATTATAGCAAACTATATGGTCTGTCAAATTAAACAATAAAGCACGTTTGGTAAGCTTTCATGTTGGCCTTCTTAGCATTCTTAAAAAAATCGGTAATTTACAACTTCAGATGAATATTTCTTTTTCAAAGAATGGACAAATGTGATATGATGAATTTTTACTTGAATTCTCTAAATGACATATCTACAGTTCAGTGTTGTAAAGTACTGCAATCTATTGCTACAATGTCATTGCAGTCACTGTGCACTTCGTTGAGAAGAAAAATTGAAATAAATTTCATAGAGTTCATTTTAAATTACAAAATTTTTTCTTCCAAACAAAGATTAGCTTGAACCACTTTCAACATAAAGTGTTCATGTAATGAATGAAGGACCTTAAAATAACTGTCACTGGTCTAAATTGAAAATTTAACTGCAACTTTATGTATAGTTTCCAGTTTCCAAAATCTAAGTCTAAGTCAAAGTTTTAAAAAAAGTTCCAATGAAAAATAAAATTTTTAAAAAGCAAACTGTTAATGACGATTGAATTTAGAGATTGCAGTACCGTTCATACTGCAATCTGATCAAAGACTGTGGTCTAAGTCTACTTAAACTTAGACTTCACTAAGTTGCGCCTGAATTCTTGACTGAAAAAGTTCAACTGCACACAATAATTTTCGTAATAACGCGTGATTACTGCAGTTTATTACTCATGAATTTTAAAACAGTTCAAAGGACCAGTGTAGTTCCAGTTACAATGTAATGCACAATGCGACTTTACTAATTCCAATATAATGTATAAAATGGCAGTTGATGAAAACAATAATAATAATTTATAATAAAATTTATTAATACTATTACAATCATCGCATTTCGCGAATCCACCCTATAACTGCTTATGCCTACGAAGACAATTGATCACATGAGTGGATAAAGGTGGTATGATACAAAAAAAAATTGTTACAGAAAAAAGCTTTAAAGTTTTCATCATCAGGACTACCCTTGCGTTCGCCTGGTTAACTGCAGACCAAATACATGAATAAAATTTGATAAAATTCACGAATATGATACGAGTGTAGCTTTCTCAACACATAATTACCAATAGAAATATTGCAACACATACATTTTGTTTTAAATTAAAATTAATAATAATTAATATGAATAATTTTCTTATATAATGAGTTTTTGCGGATTTTGTATTTTTATTCCTTATTCTAATTCGCTAAAAATGAGGATATAATATTTAACAATTCTTTGAAGTATTCTAAAATTTGTTTGTTTTTTTGTTCTCATTTCCTGTAAAATAAAACAAAGTTTTATCAATGGGAAGTTATTACAAAATATCAAAAATAATCACAATTAATCCAAAAATGAGAATTTTAGCTAATACGGTATTATGTGGTAATAGTAAAATTAGCAGTATTTTTTATCATATAATAATCGTATTCATACGTATTCACTTGTTTATACATATTTCATCTCTTATATTTACGTACGTACATAATAATTAAGCAGTAGTAGCAATAATGTTTATACTTTTTGTATTTCTACTTGTTCTTTTGTTTTTTTGTTTAGCGTTCAGTTAGTGTAACTAAATATTATTATTTTATTACGTAGTTTTCATTTTTAAATTTTATTAAATTTATCACAAACAAACGTAGAAGAGTTTCACGCAAATGGCGGCGGAAGTATTAATGGATCGAATGACCGTTGATAGTCGTAAAAGTCTTCGACTTTTCGATAGCCCCACAGTTCCATAGCTTCTGTGCATTTATTTTGTATACTTTTAATCTGAAAAACAAAGATAATTCAATTAATATTTATATGCTACACTCAGGATGAATTCACTTTGTCATTCTATTTGTAACGCATAGAAGAGTGTAAATCTCATATCCAATGAGTTACAAAAACAAACAAATAATTTGGGCTTTGCTTTGCTTCACTTTTTGCTTGGTTCTCAAAAAGTCTATGCAACACAAAGGTCACTGATGATTCCATTTTGCATTGAATGAAACTAGTATCGTACCTAGTATTTTTTGTATCTGTAATTATTTTATACTCTACACAGAGGGTATATTCACTTTGTGATTCCGTTTGTAACGCATAGAGGGGGGCGTTGCAGGTATGGAAAAGTATGTATATTCTTGGTCAGCGTCACCACCTGAGTCGATATAGCTATGTCTGTCTGTCTGTCTGTCTGTCTGTATGTTGAAATCACGTTTACGAGAAAACTAAGCAAGCTAACTCAAAGTAATTTGGCACATCGAAATTTGGCGAAATCGGTTCTCGGCCACACCTTCCGCCCATACTCTATGTAAATATACCCAAGTCCATTTTGAAAAAAAGATGCTGCGATATTGATTAAATTTGGTGATTTGTCGAAGGTGAGAACAAAATTAAGATTAGGCTAGATTTGAAGTTTGCAAAGGCTCTTTAAGGGGCGTGACACAGCCTTAATTTTAACTTTATAACGCCATAACTCGTAAACCGTGCAAGATATTGTGATGAAATTTGGTACACGAATACAGATCTTAGAAATCTTGAATTGCGCATAAAGTGGGCGGAATTGTAAAAGTGGGCGTGGCACTTTTTAGCAATTGAAAATTTGGATTTCGTATATCTCCAAATTGGCACATACGATTTTCATAAAAATTTTAGGGATGATACCACTGAAAGTAGTCATCAATACAAGTTTATTCAATATTAAGGAAATTTTTGTTGAAGGGCGTAGCACAGCCTACAATATTTATAAACGTTATAAAAAGAGAACTAACAACGCAATCGCTATTAAATTTAATATGGCAGATATAATCGCTAAAAGGTGTCTTCTTTCAAAATTTTGGTACAATAGTGCCGGTGGGTGTGGCACCTCCCATATAAGCAAAATACGTTTAATGCTATAGATATTAATGTGACTAAATCTTCTTTTTTATTAAAACAACTACATAAAGGATTATTTTTCTGTACTAAGCAAGCAAAATGTTAATAGGGGGAAAAATATTTAACACTAAAGTACCTCTTCGATCATTAGATCCTGCTTCCAGTGGAACGGCACTGATTTTGAGTCTCGGTACGTTGAACTGACACCGCCAATATTAACCTTAGTATGAGTATCTAAAAATTCCTCGACCAGCGGATCGAATGGTAGGCCAAAAAATTGTAGAATCTCTTGCGTCATCTCGTAGGGATTAATAGAGAGATCTTCGTAACGCAGTGTTCTAAGGAATGAAATGAAGAAAAAAATTAAGTTAGTCATTAAAATACATTTATTCATTGCAACGCATAGTACCTAAAACGTGTGGGATATTTTTTCAACAGTTCTTCGGCTGTTTGATAATCTTCCACCAGATCATAACATACATTTTTAGGGTTATCGCAGTCAGGATTGCCAGGGCACCAGTCACGATGCTTGCGTGATTGCATTGTGCCACGTGGATCTCGAACCAAGAGTAAGATGCGCACATTTAAGCTAAAAAAGTAAAAACAAAAGTTGGTCATGAGAAAATTGCAAAAACTAACAGATAAATAATAATAAGAGTCTTAGTAGAAATGAGAGTGGTCACCGAAAACCGCATTTTTCACTGAAAATATCTATTTTTGAACAAACTTACAGATTTTTCGGGCATGAAATCGATGTGCCTTTATCTGCTTTACAACATTGGTTCTGACATATTTTTTTACTTGTGGCTTACTTTCCGAGTTATTGAGCGGAATTATTTTCGTCGGCCTCTCACAACCAGGACCACCACGATTCTGGCGACTGACGCTTATTTCGATTATCAGCCATATTTAAACTATCCATTGCAAAAAATTGTAAAAGAAAGGAAAAGACAATGAAAAATGCAACACTATCTGCCGGACTCTAAGGAAATTTTGTTAAACACCTTGCAACTCAGAGGGTGTTCCAGGCACCATCGAATTTTTTTTTAAAGATTCAAACTTTTTGAGTCTTCGTATGAGGGGCTCAAATGCACCGTATATCTTAATGAAATGAGTTTCGAATTCCCTCATTTATAACTCAACACTCGTTGTCAGTGAAAAGAGAACTCTTAAAGTCAATTAAAAATAAATGAAATACTTAAGATATGAGAAGTGGAACAAAGTAAAAATGGAAAAATCACGCTGAAAATGTAATTAAAAATTATAAAAAAAAGTAAGTTAAATAAAAGTAAAAGAAAGTCTTGATGATGATGATGGTGGAAAAGTCAGAAGTAGATATGAGTGAAGTCTTTTATTTTATCATGAAATTTTAATTTTAGAGTAGGCACTTCATTGCTGCAACACAACTGCTGCGCTGCATTCGTTAAGAAAAAAATGTTTCGTCATTATTTATGCTCGTTGATTTTTTTATGTCGCTACAACATCAAATAAAAATAATTTTTTTGTTCTTTTTTTACATTTCGCATGACTAAGTAAAAACGGAACTTAATTACTGGCACAAATAGCTTTGCGTTATACAGGGTATCTAATTAATGGTGAATTCTCTATTTGATTAAATTTTGCTATTTACTTGACTGACGAACAATGCTTCGGTTCAGAGCTAATAGCCTTAATTACTTTTAAAATCAATTCAATTGTATATTTTATTACTTAGGAAAAACTTTTAAAGAAATTAACAAAAAAAAAAAAATGTACGTCTTTTAAAGAATTTTTTTGAAATTTGTTTAAGATTTAGTTGAAAACCAATATTGACAAATCTCATTTTGATTTGATTTCAATTTACTTCATTGTGAATATTATATACATTTCTTTACACATTACTTGTAAGACAATTTAGGTATTTATGATAGGGAGTCAAAAAAAAATACTTTTGTTGAATTTCAATAATGCATGCACGGGAAGTAGCATGAGAATTACGAGAATCGAAATTTGTTGAATGAGTCTGCTCTAAAAGTTTGAATATAGGGAGACAAGTTAAAACATTACTATTTGCTTGTTTCAAAATCTTAAAGAAAGTTATTTTGTGTATACTGAATTGGTAAAACGAATATACGAACTCTCACTAAAATCGGTGAAGTTGTAGAAAAATGTTTATTACAATCTTTTATATGGTTTGACATGTATATGATTCTTTGTCGCTTTGTGCAAAATTTCTTTGAGTTACATTAGAATACGCTCTAGAAGATCCATCTCATAAAAGAAAACTATGTTCCTTTATGTCACTGGACATAAAGTGACAGGCATAAGACGAAGGGAAGACAAATAATGGCAAAATATTAGTTTTACGGGCAAAATCTAGTAGTGTATATTATATTAAATTTTTCATTTTTTATATCCGCAGAAAAGAAAGCAACAAAAACAAAAATCGTTTATGCGCCGGAAAGCACGCAATATTTAATGGTTTTCTGATGCGTGGTAAAGAAATAACTCAACGTAATTATGGTCTTTGTTTATTTTTGAAGATGCAAAAAATGCAAAATGCGACCACAAAATTCAATTTATAATAATTTTGTATGCACAACAGCAACAAAAAAAAAAATAGAAGATTAAGGTTCGAACTTAAGCGAAAAGCGAAAGAAGTGGCGACGGCACTGATAAGAAGTCAATTTCACTGCTTCTTCAAGATTGTGTGGTTTTTTTTTTTTTGTATTCATAGCAAAGTTATGAGAAAATTTATTATTTAGTGGTTTTGCTAAAATTAACTGATTTAAATAAAGCTATACATTTCTATACCGGCAAGAAGCAACATCATATGGGCATCATGAATAAAAATATAAAGCAAGTCAATTCTTATTCAAAATGTATCAAGTTTCGAGTATGTATGTATGAGCAACATTGACTTCAATCGCTTTCACGATGAAGAATCTATTGTTTGTATGATTTTTTAAGCATACATAACATAACATATTAATATATCATATTTAGATAAAAAAAGTTCTAAGCGTTTGAAATATAAAACAGGCACATTTTGTGATCAAATACATAATGCTGATAAATACAAAGAGTGCGACGGAGATTTCGTGAAAAATGACATGCGATAAAAATCTCGTCAGATAAAAGTTACATGCGATACGAATCTCGTGAGACACAAATCTCAACTAATTTCAGAGAAGAACGCGAAACGACTTTTTTTTCATATCTTGCGGTTAATGTCTAAAATTTTTCTATTGAGATTGAAATATTTTAGGACACAAATGTTCTTTGCTAAAATTCACAAGAGAGAAAAGTGTTACGCATTAAAATAACTTGCTATGCAAATCTCACATGGAATAAAAATGTTACGAGATAGTAAATGGTTCTCTTGTGATAAACAATCTGTTCTTCTTTATATCCATTAAATTTTGCATTACTTTATAGAGTGTTTCTCTTCTTGTAGCAAATTTTATCTCATGGAATTTCTTTTTTTTTTTAGTTTGTTGCGTCCAAGTGATATTATGCACATGAAAAGAGTCCATATAAACAATATTTATAGTCAAAGTACTGGTCGTTTCATTTTACTATTCTGGTAGTTAGTGAGAAGTGAGAAATGAGACATAGATCACAGTTTCCTAAATATTTAAGATTTTATAAATGATGGGCAAAAATTTTAGCTTTTGGAATAACAAGTTATAGGAAACTACCCTACAAGTTATAGGAAACGTTTGGAGAAATAATCATTTTTATTTGTAATTAAATGATAATTAACCAAATTGTTATGTAACATATCATGCATAGAGCACATTTCACAACTTTAAAAACAAATAAGTTTTCTCTATTCTGTTCCAAAATCATAACTTAAATAATAAAATTGCTGACCTGGTAAAAACAAAAATAAAATGTGTCAAATTATATTTATAAAAAGATAAGAAAAACTTGTGCACAATTCAAAAAATAAAAATGCATGTCAACTAAGCTGAATGATCTGGGCGATATACTCTGCCGGCCTCCCTATCATCGCACACATCCATAAAACATTTGCAATATTATGCGAAAAAAAAAAGCTGCAAAAAATGCCAACGCTCAATTCTATGACAGCGATAAAAAATAAAGCTCAAAATGAATTGCTGCAACAGGATTTTTTTTTTCTAGCAATATCTTAATATTTTTTTTTTTTTGAAAAAGTTACAAAATAAAAAAATTTTAAATTTTGTCAATGCGACAACTTTACTACATCGATAAAATTGTGCAATTGCATTTTGTGTCTAAAATGTTGTGGTATGTTTTTCGACAGCAAAAGAAAATAAATAAAAAATCGCACAGCTAAGTGCGGTGGCAATAAAGCAAAATGAGTTCGTATAGATATTTATTTTAAGTTAAATTTGTTTCATTTTGTTCTGTTTGCTTGTTAACTTAAGGGTCGATCAAAATTAGAACTTACTTTTTAGTAGCTTGTGTTACAGTGTTAGAGTTACGATTTCATGATACAGTATGACCTCGCTCAACGCAGCCCTCGATGAACGCAACTCCTTGATTATAGCAACACCTTAATTGCTTACATTGTTGACTCTGTTAACACGCAACTTTAAAAAAAGCAGTACTCAATTATCGCAACTTGAATTTTTTAACTTTTGATCTAGTTTCCTTTGACTTCTTTTTTAATTTTGAAATGCTTCCTTAAATGTTACTGCTATTTCTCAGAACAAATATATGTATGTATGTACAATATTTAAGAATTACGTGTGCATTTATTTCGTGCTTATTCAGTTTAATTAAATTTATTTTACGACCGGTTGCTTTCTGTGTGCTGAAAAATGTAGGTTCTCAAAAAACGAAGATCAAGTGGAAGAAATTGAAAGCGCAGACGAAACCAATGTTTCACTCCACCTGTATCGAAGATTAAGGCTTTTAGTTCATTCATCAATGAGCTGAAGAAAATGGCATAAAAAATATTTTGATTCTTCAAGATCTTGGAGAATTGCAGTGCAGCATATACCTAATGGCATACAACAAAATGGTGTCAAAAATTATATTTTTTTGAAAAATAATTTTACCAAAATTATATTCTACATACATACATAGGTACATAACTACTAAGTCAGAAATATTTATTTTAGTTTTTTTTGATTTTAAATAAAGAATGCAGTATTTTCAATAAAATACTTTTACTCTCATTCCAATTGCAAGTTTATTTAAATGAATAATATGCATTATTATTCAAAATCAGCACCTTTGGTCGAAAACATTTCTTGACTCGATTTTTGCAACAACCTCAGTCATCGCAACTGCCCGAATTTCTATTAGTTGCGTTGAGCAAGGTCGTACTGTATTTTAGTTTTTTTTTAAATATCACATTCTAATAACTTTTCTACGATATAAAACACCGCTTCCACACAAAAGCTATGCCTGATTTCCATTAAAAATTTAACTCGATTTGGGCCAATTGAACAAACAACTTCTACTACTCATTAATAACTTTCAGCAATGTTGTTGGTCTTGCCGAGGTACATAATTAGTACACAGATGTCAATGACCTTCGAAGTGAACTTTGATTCCTAAATTGAAAAAACTTTTCGGAAGGCTAAGGATTTACTGATCATAAAAAATGGTATTTTTGTCACTTAAAGGCTAAATAACTCAATGACATAATGAATAAATTTTGATTTCAGATTCCGTTTGAGCAGCGTAAAGTCGAACTGTATTACTGGCATTCTGAATTTTTAATTTTTGTAATTTTTAGCTTCAATAAAATGCTCTTAATTATATCCACAATCAAGTTTTTTAATCCCTTGCATTTAAAAGTAATAAAATGCGTAAGGAATGAAATCAAAAGCATAATTGAATGGAATGAATTATTAGATTCGTAGTCTTTTACTACTTAATTTATAAAGAGGAATCACTTTTTCTGAATCTAGCATGATATAAAAATATAAGAATGGAAGGCATTCTAATTTTCGTTTCTTGATGATCATATGCTCCAAGTGCTAAACAATAAGAAAATGAGACAGATAGAGTACACAATTACACAACTTAGAGGACCTATATCCTTTTATAAACAAACAACACATATCTTCCTCTATTTTTCCTTATAACGAAACAGTTAATATTGATAAATAATTGTTCACGTTGTATAGAGGTAGTTTGCTCATATACTTTATAAGTTTTCGGCTACCGGAGCCTGCTATGTGCAACTTATGACCATAATACCAAAACAAAAATCATGATACCTTTAAATGAAATACATTGTAAATACAGGGTATACAGAAACATTTTTTCCTGTTTTTCTCGAAAGATCATACAAAAAAGTAAATTTTTAACACAAATAAAATTTGAGTATTATGCTCCCATAAGCACTTTGGCGAAAATTTCGCCTTTAAAATGCGTTAAAAATCGGCCATTGGGTGAATATTACATTTTGTTTACAAAGTGGGACAAAATTCCACCAATTTTTGGTTTTTTTTATATATCGCTTCAGTGCTTATTGGTACACTGCTGCTAACAATTTAGCAAAGGTTTCAACTGGATCCAAAATGAAAAAGTCTCCTTTACATGAAAATTTGCCGACTGATTTTTAATTTTTTTTGTTTTCCAATGTTAACTAACAATTTACGTTTTCCTTCATGTTTATATGTATTATGCAATGGCAAGAATGTGTAAATCGTTGTTCCTGTTTTGTTATTTCATTTCTCCCTCGTGCCAGTGTCGCAATTATACAGGAAAAAACAAAGTTAAAACATTGCATGCTTTTAGGATAAAAATGTTAAAAACTTTTAGAGTAAACTTTTTCAATTTCCGTAACAAGTTTCAGGGTTCTTATATTCTGCAAAACAACGCCACGCAATTTATGTTGTTAAAATGGCTGAAAATTTGTAAATTTTTTTATTTTTTTTTAAATTACTGCATTTAAAATTAGGTTAACAGTTGTGAAAAGTGCCAATTTAAAGTAAAGTGCTCCAGATACACATGGGTTAAAGTGTAGTTAATTTTTCATGAAATGATGAAATAAAAACTGTATAGTTTTAGTATACTGATATTAAATTGTGTGAAAAAAATGTGATTTCATATCGAGAGTTTTAAATAATATAGAAAGGTTTAAAAAACTTTTGTCAAGGTTTCCTTTTTTGTTGAATCCCTTAGCTCGAATATTGTTTTAATTAACTTTGACGAAATGACTTTGACACATTGGCCAAGGATTATTTTTATTTGTATTTAATGAAGCAGCACATTTCAGTCTAATAAGCAAGCCACCAAACGAACTATCCCTTGTGGCAAAGTAAATAATTCGTTTAGACCAAGCTGTCTGTCTCTGTAAAAAATCACTAAAATCTCTTAATTTATGATTTATTTAGCTCGCGTTAATTTAAGTAAATATTTGTACAGTTTTTTTTTAAGGGTGGGAATAATGACTACACACGCAGGTTTTTTGTCACGCAAGGATGAGGAGAGGCCTTAGAGAAAAATAAAAATAAAATCAACTTTATATGGCAAAATTCAAAAAAGTGTGAAAGCTTTTAGAAAACATAATTTACTTTCGCTGATACGTTGTTGTTTAAAATAATTTACATTTATGCATGCACAAACTACGAATTTTCATCCTAAAGTAGGAGTGACGATAAGGCCCCTTAGACATACTTTTTAATAAAAGTGATGGTAAGCGAAAAATAAACATTCGATTTATTATAACATGCCGTTTCATAACTGCATTACATACTGCGTAAAACAAAGTGGCATGTAAGCCTTCTATAAAAATTAGTTAAGAAAGGCTAAATATTATCACACAATGCGAAAAAGGCAATAGTTACTGCTTGCCAGTGTAGGCATTTTCGAAAATTACGTGCTTATCCATAGAGAATGATGATATATTAAAGTTTTCAGTCAAACTAAACAACTCGTTTCTAGAATTTCTCTAATGCATCACAATTTCGAGATATTTTAGTATTTTATTATTCTAGCAGTTATGCGTTGAATAGCTGAGGTTCAAAATTTAATTTTCAACAAAAAAAAACTATTTTAAAGCATAAAAAGTGCTATTTTAATCTATACTATTTATATAAAATTGCTTATATGGTAATGGTTTGTAACGCTTTGGCACAGATTATACTGAACCGATTTGAATAATTGCTTTTTTAAGACAATATATTTGCGCTTATCAAGGTTATTGCACACTTATTTTTTAATTTTTTTTCAAATTAAATATCCTATTTTTTGCGATTAAGTTTTTGCAAAACCTCACACACACATTCTTATTGGTACGCACACTGCTTGAAGAATTTGTCGGTTTTTTCATTAATTCAGAACTTTATGATTGAAGAAATTTTTCATTTTTATTTGACTTTAGTTCCTTAGCAGATTTTTTATGACTACATATTTCTCGGTAACTTTTTTAAAATATTTTAATTAATTTTTTATTTCAGTCGAACGTCGATTTTCTTGTGTCTCATGAATTTTAATAAATACAAAATTATTACTTTACTTATATTGTTTAATTAATGTTTCATGGTTTATGAACATGCATGCACAAAACTAGCAAACAGTACCAAGTACTAAATTTTTTTTCTTTTATCGTACATTATGTTAATTGCAGATCTATTCGTTAAATTGCTGAGAAAAAAAAAAGTTAATGAAAAACTGCAGATTGTTAAAATATTAATAGTTATGAAAATAATGTGTACCTACCTAGAAGTAGGTACTCATGTGAAAAATTGTTAAGATATTGAATAACCCTATTCGGTCAGCGGTATAGTTTCTGAGAACCTCAGTGATATTAAACGCTTTAAAAATAGGTATCTAATAACTTTGAAATTTTTTCACCACTGCAGTCATTTTCACTACAAAGGCACAATTAAATTAAAATATTAAATCACATAACGCTGATAAAGTAACGCCAAGTAATTTAAAAAATAAAATAATTTTTTTTTTATTTTTTATGAATGGTTGTTTGTGTGTTATTATTTTGAATTAGTTTAATTTTTGTTTGCATTTTTATCAAAACTCCTAGCGAGACTAAAAAGCACGAAGTACTCGTTAAAAGCTGTACTTTTTACAATATTGAAATTAAAGACTCAACAAAATTATCGCTAGCTAAAGAATGCGCAGTCAAAACAAAATAAAATATTTATGTGGCCTCTGGTTGATATAGAATTTAAGATAAACATTTTTTTGTAATAATTTATTGTATTATACTTTTTTAAATAAATACATGTATGTATGTATGTAGTTAGTGTTTTCATTAAAAGTTTTAAAGTACTAGTTTAGCGTGCTCGAGAATTTCGAAAGAGCTGCTCTTTAAACTGGCTCAGACGACTGATAGTTATAAGAAATTGGTTCGGGCTTTACCTGTAAAATGATCTTTTTATATCTTCGACAAGTAGAAGCTTTTTAAAGAAATTTAAATTTTTTATAGTTGTTAAAACACAAGAGATGCCGCGAAACTCTTTCACACAATGAGATTAATTGGCAACAGGATTAATTTTGACATTTTATTTGTTTATTTGTTTGTCGCGTTGCTTTATTTTCCAAGGTTTTTGAAACTAATCGAATAAGATACAAAAGTTTTCGAGATTAATATATAATCAGACATTTTTCGAGATTAACTTTTTATTAATAATAGTGCTTTTTTAAACGAGATTTCTCCGATAATCGCGGAAATGGAGCTATTCTCGACAATTTATTGGAAGGACTTGTGAATTCATTTCAACAGTGAATAACTCATTGAATTTTAAACATTAAAAAGTAAATTTTTGATAGATACAGCATTGAGTGATCAAACTCTTTATATATAAAAGGTGTTAAAGACGAATTACGTTTGTCTTTAGTCGGTCGGATTAGGGTTGCCAAGTGGTAGGAATTGAAAAATTTCTGAAAAAGCCGGTAAATGAATGATTTTTGGGGAAAAATCAAAGACATCACATCCGACGCATCAATAATAAATTTTTTAAGATTGCCGATTAAAAAAGTTTTTAAAATAAATAGCTGCAAATAAAAAAAGGCTCTTAGCTTTTTAACATTATAAGCAAAAACTATTTTATTTTCGGAACTTTGGACTTGAGCCAAATAAAACTGGTTAATTTATTTTTTCATTTGATCAATCCATTTAAAATTAGACATCCTGGTAAGAAAAAAAAATATCCCTAAGTACATTCACATTGAAGAAGATGACGGCATAATGAGGTTCTGTGTTCATTTTTATGAGTTTTAAAACTTTTTCTAATCTATTTATTTTTTAATTTTTTCAATTATTTTTTGAGTATTAAAGGCGTAAAAAATAACTTTAAAAAAATGTACAAGAAGAAATTAAGTTTTTTTTGCTCTTTTTTGGATCAAATTTGTTCATTGGACTTGGAAGAAAATATAAATGCCGAAAATCGATATATGTACTTAAAATTTATGATTACCTATCCGTATAGTAGCCCATCGACTATGCAAAATCAAAATGAGTCCGTTCAAACAAAATTGTGCAATAATATTTAATATTAAGAAAAACAATTGCAATCAAAAAAGTGCAGTGATTTTTTTTAAATATCATCTAAAAATTGATTATAATTTTACTAATTAAAAACAAATTTTAAAATATACCTTGAGTAATACCATTTCGAATCTTGAAAAATAACATTTATTACAATATTTATTTTTATATAAAACTTTCAATAAGTCATAAATTTCTTAAACACTTAATTATGCTCTTGCTTTCATTTTAATTATAGTTTTTATATTATTATTTACGTAGAAGAAAAAGTCATTAATTCCACAACTATTTACATATTATAATAAAAATCAATGTTGCATTAAAAAATAAGTGAAAATTTCAACAAATTGAAACTGCGGAGAACGGGCAGCATGCAGCTGAGCAGAAATAGAAAAAAGAAAATCCAACACAAAAACTGTCGTTAAGACTGCAACCAAAAATAAAAAGAGCAAAAGTTCGTATACAGCTGACAGAAAAAAAGATACAAAAACATACAGATAAAGATAGTAAAAGAGCAAAAGGAGCGTTCTATAGAGAAACAAAAAGCAATAAAAGGCATTTTAAAGCACAGACGGTAAAACCGATGCAAATAATGAAAGTCACGTTTTAATATGAAATAAATATAAGAAATAGAAAAAAAACTTTAAAATAACAGCCGGTGGCAAAATGGCTCAGACAGACAGATATTTCTTTAGCCAACAATCTTCAAAAATAATAAAAAAGAAAAATGTAGAAAAATAAAATAAAGAAAAATAGCTGTCGCGCTTAAACAGTTAGTAGTTGATCACCAAACACTGCGTTAAGCCATTATGACAATATTTTATTGTTCACACTAGAACGCTAAGGTTTTAGAATGTTAGTTCTTGAAAGTTCAAGCTGTAACTTTAATCGTATTCACTATTTGTTATTATGAAAATTTAATTTTTCATAAGCAAATTAAAAATCAAACAGCATCTGCAGTTTTATAGTAAATTTGACCATTGTAAAATTAAACAACATCATTCTAGAGAAACTAGCGGCTTGGCTTGGCAATAGGTATAGATTTTTCTGCAGTAAAGAAAACTTTTTATAGCAACTAGCAAAAATTTGCCCTGGCTTCACTGCAATTGACCTTGACACAATATTTTGTCTTTTCTTTGCCTTTTTTTTGTCAATAAGAAAGAAGTAGTGGAATCGGAGTGTAGTTTCACTGTTTAAAGCTTGCACGCCTGCAAAAAAAAACAGCTATTATATGTAGCTAGGCTATATCGATATACTATTTATTTCTCAAGGATTTGGAATACTTCGGAAATGATATTTAATTTTGCATCATTGAAATTTAATATTGAAATCCAGAAATTGTTCAATTTTTAATTTGTTTATAACATTAAATATTGAATTTCGGTACTGAAATCTTTAGCCTTCTACTTTAAACCTCAATTCAAAATAGTCAAATAGATATTTTTCAATAAAATATAGCGTGGAACTCACGAAAAATTATGTATGTACAACTTGGAAAGTTCGATTCTCAGTTCAGCAAGCCTTGCCGAAGTACAAATAGATGTTGCTATGGCTTAAGCTATTGTTTGACATTCAAAGCGTTCAGTCAATTTGCGTTTATAATGAATTTTGCGGACTAACATTAGTTGCTGTATTAGTTAAACGATTGGTTGCTTTTGGCTTACTGGCTCACTGGCCAAACAAATGAGCCACAAAATGTGAAAGAAACAAAAACGGTACAGAGAAGAATAATAACAATGACACAAAACGAATATATCTCATTGGTTGTATTTTGCCTGCGCTTTTTTATGCGCTCTGAATTCTGCTTATCTTGGCAATCAAATTCAACTGAGAGCCGCAATGAAACCAAAAGGAAATTAAATTCTCAAGTGCTGTGCAAAGAAAGGGTAAACAGAATTCTATTGAGATTGATTTGTGCGCTCTATGTCGTTGAGTGAAGTATTTGTTTTACCCCTTAAATTTACGTTTTGGTATAGAGTATATTTAACTGTTAACGATTTTATTCTTTCTTTTCTTATACCTTTAATTGGGTATTTTTGAAAAATAAATCTGCAATTTTAAAATTTGTAATATCCATTATTCAAAATTTTATTATTGTGAGTTTAGCTTTTTGTGTACTTCAAAAACTAACACTATGAGGAGTGGGCTAATAGAACGGCACATGTCCAGTTTTTAAAAATTTTCAGAAATTTAAGTTAAGTTTAAGTCTCTGAACTGATCACATCTTACTATGATTATGTCTGTTCACGCTACAATTTTAACTCATTCAGACATAAAACAAAATATGTTAAAAATGTTTAATACTCTAAGAGAAAACAGGGGGAAGAAATAGACATGTACCTTTTTGCTTAAACCTTTAATGGACATGTGCGTTTTTGCTTAAACCTTTAATGGACATGTGCGTTTTTGCTTAGCCCTTTAATGGATATGTGCCTTTTCGTTAAACTCTTCAATAAATCGATTGTGACGTGCGCTGTGTGGCATGTAGCGCCGTCTTGTTGGAACCACAACTCATCCACATTCATGCCATCCAATTCGGGAACAAAATAGTCGGTTATCATGGCTCTATACCGGTCTCCATTAACGGTAACTGACTCTCCAGCATTATTTCGGAAGAAGTATGGCCCAATGACTCCACCAGCCCATAGAGCACACCAAACAGTCAGTTTTTGTGGATGTAATGGCGTCTCATGTGGATTCTCTTCACTCCAAATGCGGCAATTTTGCTTGTTGACGTAGCCATTCAACCAAAAATGAGCCCCATCACTGAACAAAATTTTGCGATGAAAATCAGCATCGAGATCAATCTCATTTTCGGCCCATACACCAAAATCACGACGCATTGCATGGTCTCGCGGCTTTAATTCTTGCACAAGCTGGATCTTGTAAGGTCGCAAGCCAAGATCTTTGCGCAAAATCTTCCATAAAGTTGATGGACAAAGCTCCAATTGCTGTGCACGGTGGCGAATCGATTCATTCGGGTCCTCTTCAACATTTTGCTCTACAGCGGCAATTGTTTCTTCGGTGCGCACTGTTCGACGTCTCTGCGGATGCGTATTATCACATAGAGTAAACGTAGTGCGAAAACGATCCATGGTTAACCGAATTAATTGCTCTGATGGACGATTATGTCGACCATAAAATGGACGGAGCTTGCGGTAAACTTCGCGAACTGAACCATTATTTTCGAAATAAATTTGCACGATTTGCAAGCGTTGTTCTTTTGTCAACCTGTTCATGATGAAATGGCAAACCAAACTGAACATAAATGACATTAGAGTTGCCAGATTTGACCATAAAATGCCAGTTTTATCTCTATTCGAAAAACAAACCTCTAAAAAAAACACCCTTTACTAAGTGCGCGAGAGCCGTGAACTATGTGACACAAAACAATGACAAGTAACACGGTGCAATTTGTTTTATTTAGATGCGTTCCATTCAAGAACGTTATACAAACCAGTAAAAAAACACTTGACTTCGTTCAGGAAGCACTAAAATATTTTAAAGTTCCTTTAAACACTCCAACATTATCCTACATTTGTACCATGTGCCGCTTTGACGTCCATTGTTGAGTACACACTTTTTTAAATGGAATACGTGTCTTTTTGAAAATCCACACACAAGAAACGTTTAAAAATATAAATATTTGCAGGACATGTGCCTTTTTGCAGAAAAACCTTCACTTTGATATCAAATAAGTATAACTTCTATTGATTTATTGAAGTGCCTGAGATTGAAAAACTCAAAGCGTTCAATCATGGACATGTGACGTTCTGTTCACCCATTCCGCATTTAAACCTGATACAAAAAGTTATGAATAATTTAATTCGTTTAAAAAGCCTATAATCAGTGACAATGTTATGCGCTTGGTTTCTAAAGGATATGAGGTCGATCGCTGCATAAACGAATGTTTTTATTTACCTGAATTAATTCACGTTTGATTTTTTTCCGTGCAAACAGAAATTTGTGAAGTCGAATAGAAAAATAATAATAAGAACTTGTGATTCATCTTCATAGAAATAAATTTAAATTTTGCATTCTGAACTTGATAGTGGTGAAATTAATACTACCTGTTGCATGCTTCTGTGGCGCAAAGATAAAGCCATGCGCGTGCAAACCAAAGGTGCTGAGTTCGAACCCTCAGCATGTCCAAACAGTTTCATTCATTTCTATCTACATATTTAATTTTCAACAATAAATGATATGAATTAACTGAATTTTTTTTGTTATATGTAGTCATATGCTGGTTTAAAATATCCAGATTTTATACAAATATTTCTTATTTTTTTCTCAGTGTATGTATAAGCATAAAACTAAACGTGTAAGTCTTATGTTTAAGGAAATTCAGCAAATTCAAATATTCTATGCAATGTGCTGCCAGAAATAAACAGACATTTTTATTTCTGCGCAATAGTTATTAAATTAATTTAAAAATCTGCAAATGTCTACAAAAAGAACCAAAAAAAATTGCAAAATAAACATTTTGTACAGCCAAGCAAAATTATTAAAAAACAATAATAAAATCAACAAATTTTAAAAAGTTCGTGCCATTGACTGATGATTTTGATATTGTCACAAAACATGCGTTGGCTTTTGTATTAAATAATCAAAATTTCAATATTAACACACAAATATTTGATATCAATTATGCTATGTGTACTATGAGTACAACTAAAGACAACTGAACACATAAAAGAAAAAAAACAATAACCGAATGCCACAATGAATTTATTTGTCTGCAATGTTCTCAATGAAAAAATACTAAACGATTTATGTTATTCCGTAACGATATAATTGAGCTCATTTCATTATTAAAATTATCATCATTTTGTTTTTTCACACTTTTCTCTCATTTCTGTGTCATTTTAATTATGTTGTGTTCTATTCGGTACGGTTCTGTTATTAGCACCACATGTGATTTTCAGGTTACCACAATTAAAACTGTTTGCACTAGCAAACTTTTAGTCTTTGTTACTTTTGGTGAATTATTTGATTCTGCGTTCTGTTAGGTATCGTTATAGTTTTTACTTGAGTTTTTTTTTTTTTAATTTCTTTCTTTTTGACTTTTATTAATGATATTTAAGTAAGTTTCTAGATTATAGCAATTAGTTTTTGAATTTATCGCACTGAAAATTAAATAGGCTCTTAGCTACTTTTAAAGGCATTATGTTTTATCAGCGCCATTAATATTGCGGTCACAATTAATATGACATGACATGAATGCTTTAAGGTAGAGCTTCATATCCTTAGGTGGAATTAGGACTTACGTTGAAGTACCAACCCGCAAAATATGTGCAGTTTTCTCAGTGTATAGATATTTTATGAATTTGTTGTTCACTAAGTGAAATATGTATATGAACAAAACAAACAACTTTTTTAAATTCCTTGAAAATAGCTGGTAATCTAGCAGTCAAAGCTGCAGAAAACTCAACTATTGCGTTTAAAAAATTGTTTGTTTCTTTTTCTGAACATTTTCCTTTTTTCAGATTTTTTTCAGTGAGCACTCAATATACTAACATGGGCACAATCTCATTAAAAACACGTTATTTAAAATTCAAAAATCTAGAAACACAAAAAAGAAACTTTGAACACCTTTGCTTCAAAGACGTTGGCATTTAATGCATTAGACATCTTTTGTGAAATAACTCAAAATGTAAAAATGCAGTTGACAAGGCTATTTATGAAAAAAAAAAACGAGTTTTGAAAATTTAAGAAATCTTGTAACACACTACACTCAGGGTATATTCATTTTGGTATTCCGTTTGTAACGCAAAGAAGGGGGCGTGACAGATAAATTGGCATGTTTGACTGACTGACTTTCCTGTGAAAATTTTGAACACGGGAATGCTGTGCGGAATAATTCCACGAAATTTGGTGCACAGGCTGTTTTAAACACAACTTTCTGGATCGAAAATGGGCAAAATCGGTTGCGGAAAACACGTCTGACACTCATAGAAATAAAACATATGAAACGCTATAAGTAGCTCTCGTATTTATGGTAACGTAACTAAAATAAATTTCACATAAATAAAGGATGTTTTTTTTAGAGGTATAGAGCTTCGAATTGAAATAAAACACAAGAAAATCGTTTTAATGTCCATCAATTTGTCTTTATTGGAAGGATAATTTTATGCCATTAATGTTTAAATATGATTTCGGGCATGTGGCCGCCGCGGCTGGCTCGAATAAAGCCAATTCTACAGGTCCAATTTTGAACCACTTTTTCGAGCATATGGGGCCGTATGTCGGCAATAACGCCACGAATGTTGGCTTCCAAGTCCCCTAACGTTTCTGGTTTGTTGGCGTAGACGAGCGACTTCACATATCCCCAAAGAAAATAATCCAATGGTGTCAAATCACACGATCTTGGTGGCCAATTGACAGGTCCATTCCGCGAAATTATGCGCTCATCGAATGTTTCCTTCAATAAATCGATTGTGACGTGCGCTGTGTGGCATGTAGCGCCGTCTTGTAGGAACCACAACTCATCCACATTCATGCCATCCAATTCGGGAACAAAATTGTCGGTTATCATGGCTCTATACCGGTCTCCATTAACGGTAACTGACTCTCCAGCATTATTTCGGAAGAAGTATGGCCCAATGACTCCACCAGCCCATAGAGCACACCAAACAGTCAGTTTTTGTGGATGTAATGGCGTCTCAAGGGTCTCATGTGGATTCTCTTCACTCCAAATGCGGCAATTTTGCTTGTTGACGTAGCCATTCAACCAAAAATGAGCCTCATCACTGAACAAAATTTTGCGATGAAAATCTGCATCGAGATCAATCTCATTTTCGGCCCATACACCAAAATCACGACGCATTGCATGGTCTCGCGGCTTTAATTCTTGCACAAGCTGGATCTTGTAAGGTCGCAAGCCAAGATCTTTGCGCAAAATCTTCCATAAAGTTGATGGACAAAGCTCCAATTGCTGTGCACGGTGGCGAATCGATTCATTCGGGTCCTCTTCAACATTTTGCTCTACAGCGGCAATTGTTTCTTCGGTGCGCACTGTTCGACGTCTCTGCGGATGCGTATTATCACATAGAGTAAACGTAGTGCGAAAACGATCCATGGTTAACCGAATTAATTGCTCTGATGGACGATTATGTCGACCATAAAATGGACGGAGCTTGCGGTAAACTTCGCGAACTGAACCATTATTTTCGAAATAAATTTGCACGATTTGCAAGCGTTTTTCTTTTGTCAACCTGTTCATGAAATGGCAAACCAAACTGAACATAAATGACATTAGAGTTGCCAGATTTGACCATAAAATGCCAGTTTTATCTCTATTCGAAAAACAAACCTCTAAAAAAAACACCCTTTACTAAGGACGGTTCCGAAAAACCCTGAACAAAAATTGGATGAATTTCAACAAGCGGGGGTGGCAAAAAAATTAAAAAGAAATATTTAAGGTAATGCAACCAAGTTTTACGCAAATACTTGAAATTAAGAGCACCAAACAAAAAAAGGGCGCATTGTGGCAAGAAGGCGTGGCACCTGAATACAAGCAAAAAATTCTAATGTAAGTAAATGTTGTCAAATAAAATATGAGAACGTTTGAAGAAACCAGCCATAAAGTATCTTTTTTAGTGAAAATATGGCGTAGCGTATTTAATTTTTGGTGATGCCAAAGATAACACCCGTGCTAGTTTTTTTTACAGTACTTGTAGCAAAAATATGTGAAAAAAGATATAAAAAGAATTAATTAACAAGCACAAAGCAAGCTTACACTATGCAATTGAAAGAACTTGTTGTAGGCAGCGATGTCTAACTTAGTAAGTGCTTCAGAGTCTGTTATCAACAGAAGATAAATTTTAAACTGCAGTTTACTTTGTAGTTTGCTAATTAAAAGTTTTTCATCTTTCTATAATCAGTAAAAAACAATTTTTGAATTCTCTTATCTTCATTTTCTTAAGAAACATCAGAAAAACTCAACTTCTTTGGTTTTCTTTATTCGTTTTTCTACAGAAAACTGTTAAGTGCATAAATAAACGCAGCATGTTGTTTCGTTGAAAAATAAACAGCAAAATGTTTACAAAAAGAAGACAACAAACTTAGACAAAAAATAAACATAAAAATAGAAGTTATATAAAAGACAATTTAAAGAAGAAATAACAAAAGTATGATGCATTAAAAGGCCAACGTTTTATGAGTCAAAGTGCTGGAGGCTTCAGTTTGCTGTTACTGTTTGCATAATATAGCCAAAAGAACAATATTAATGCTTTGACATTTTGAATTCTGTTTGAGGTTTTATTTGCCTTTTTCTATTTGGTAAAAAAAATAATCTTCTTATTCAAACGGTTTGTGAAATAAAAGTTATAATGAAATTCTTTTATGTATCGATGTAAAGTAAGAGTACGCACATATTAAGATAAAAGCGCTGTTAAAAAGTTTGTTTTAAAAGTACGCATTCTAAGAGCATGTATTTTAAGAGTACGCACCGAAAGATTACGAATTTTAAAGGGTATGTAGCGCATGCTAAGAGCATGTATGCGAAGAGAGTGCACATTCTGAGACGACGCGTCCAAAGCGTATGCACCAAAATAGTACAGATTTTGAGGCAATGCACCCTAAAAGTTTGCGCTAATTGAACATTCATTCTAATAGTACGCGGACGTGCGTCGTTTGACTTCTAATTTACTAAACTTAAAAGTGCGCAACTTAAGTGTGTATTTTGTAGTCCAAGTGGCTCAAGAACTAGTCGTTATCAGGATCGTAACAAGAGGCTTTGAGGTCCCACGGCAAGAAATGGATCGAATGCCCGCAATTTCATCACTAGATCGTGTGTCATGAGGATCGAGTAAGTCGGTATCAAAGTCTTCATAACTTTTTAAAAAAAAAATTTATTCGCAATTCTGAAACGTGCTATAATCATAAGAACTTTTTTTTAAGTACTCGTATAATGATTCTTTATAATTATTTTGTAATCCGCTCAATATACATAAGTAATATAGAAATAAAATCAATAAAAAAATTATCATTTAATCAAGTTTATTACAAAAAAAAAAAATTCACATAACAAGTAATTAGTTTTGCTTATTCGCAATTATGATGCGATAAAGAGAAAAACCCCAAAAACACCGCACCTCGCCGCACTACAACGAAACAAGTGAAGATTTCAAAATTTCATAGACGTTTGCTTAGCACACATTTGAACCAACAGACGGATATAGCATACCCGGCTTACACATACACACAAGTATTTAGATTACGATAAATAAACACATATGTACATACAAGTAGGTATATGGAAAACAAGTTGGTTGTTTTGTCGCTATCGTCAACTTGTTGGTATCGACAAAGAAGAAGAAATCATAATAATTTAATACCCTCTGCGCTGTTGTTGCCTTCTCAATACGCAGTGTTGACACAGTAAAATGTCTTCTTAAAAAATAAAAATAATGAGCAACCGTTTTGCTATGCAGCAGCGCCGTAAGGCGTAAAAACTGCAAATGCGCGTAAGCGTTAATAATTTGACCAATAGTTTAACTAAACAACACCGTTTAATTGTTTAACTAATGAGAAACAACAATGTTGCATGGGATTTGTTAGAAAAAACGTCACTGACTAAGTACCCAAGGAAATTAAATCTACATTTGTTTATTTGCATATAACTCGTATAAAACTTGATGAATTGATTTGAAATAAAAAGTTATACGGTTAATTTTGAGTGATTTTGAGCATGTTAAAGGGATTGGTGCTAAAATATGTTTTAATTCAATGTCCAGTGCTATATTATATAGCTACTCGTACAAGGTATGTTTCATTTTAATTTCCCCAAGCCAATTCTCGAGAACTTAGTAAGATAGTGATAAATGCTTTAGACAAAAGTTATAACTGTTTTAAGAGGTCAAATATCATTGACCTTGCCGTTGACCTTGAAACCAATTTCCAATGTCAATTCGAGGTTAACCGTGATTTTTTTAATAGACATTTTCATTAATAAATTTAGAGAATGGAGCACCTGGCATATATTTATCCGTACAATGCACTCATGTACGGATCATATTGTCACCGTAGGTATTATCCTTTACTAAATATGCAAATGGTAGACGAGCCAGCATCTAAGCTTTATTCACTTCACTGATGCCTTCGATAGTATATACTTATAAAGAGTGTATTTGGAATGGACTGGAAACAAGAAATGTTCCTAACAAACTTATTATCATCATTAAGGCGAACTACGAGAGCTTTAACTAACGCATCGTTCATAAGGCAATCTCTCAGCGCCAATCGGACCAAGCACAGGGATAAATCAGAGTTGCTTGATATCTCCTCCTCTAATATTTCAATTATGCTGTACGATGTACTAAGCCGCATCATTACTGGGATTCAATGGGGCTTTTGAGGTCATCTGAAAAACTGGCTTATGAAAATTATATCGCTCTGTTGTTAAGAAGAACTTACACGATTCAGTGATTAGGCAACGATTGTTGGGCTACGTATTAAGACTGCATTCTCACTACCAAAGATGGTAGTGCGGAAAACATAGCAGCAAGAATCAAAAACTCGAGAAGTGTCTTTGCACAACTTTTTGTGTACAGAACATAGGTGGTCAAACAAATGTTAAATTAACTTAACACCACAAAACACGAAAGTTGTAATTTTTCTCGACTTTTAATTTAACTGATTTAATCAGTTTGCATTAATATTATATTATAAAAGTTGACCATTTCAAAATACTCATTTTAAGAAATCCAAATATTAAAATACTGTCTCTCTAAAGCTAAAAAACTTTTTTACTATGAACGAGTAACTTACTTCACTTCACACAGAGTTAAAGTCATACAATGGAATGCACTTTGATCGGAAAACCATCATCCTTTTCTCACTTGATATTCTCCTATTTAACTTATCAGTTTATGTGCCTATCAATTGTTCAGCACAATACTCTTCTACTTGAAAGCAATGCAATGTTATGGTAATGTTTTACTTTATACATGACCGACTAAGTTATTATCTACCTATAAATCAAATGTGCTCGACTCTTCCTCTGACATGGGTATGCACAAGTGTGTGTGTATGTTGGTTATATTGTTGGCGGAAATTGAATTTTATTTGATATTAATGGAGTTTAAACCAACACCAGTACCTATGCTATTGAGACAATCTTGTTGTTGATGTTACCATTTTATGTCTTCCACATTTTTGGCCTGCAAGTGAGATTCTTTTGTTACTTTCATTCTATGAACGCAAGACTTTGTCTGACACACAATGAGTTGTGTTGACAAGAAAATGCAGAGAATTGAGTCAATTTTGCATGCAATAAAAGCAATATTCATTATTTTCCACTCCTTATGTTAAAATTAATGCGCTCTATAAATTGCGCTTGCATGTAGACTTTTTTTTTTTTTTTTGAAAGCAAACTATAAAGTACTAACATTAAATGGGAGAATGGAAACACTTTACTGAACTTAAGCTACCATTAGACATCGGCAAATTTCGATTATTTTTTAATTTCAATGAACAAAAAGAAATATTTTTTCCTCCCGCTTAAGTTTTGTTCTGCAATTGATAGTTTAAATATGGCTAAAAATCAAAATAAGCGCTAGTCGCCAGAATCGTGGTGCGCCTGGTTGTGAGCCATAAGTAAAAAATATGTTAAGACCAATGTTGTAGAGCAGATCATCGATGCACATCGATTTCATGACCAAAAAATCTTCATACGACAAGATTTAACCTACTTTTCACCATTTTGAAGTTTCCAACAAATACTGTACTTTTAAACAAAATTAGTTATTTTGGGCGAAAAATGCGGTTTTCAGATTTGAACGAGTAATTGTGATTTAAAACTTTCAAGAAAAACCGTATTTTTTTTAATATGAAGATAGTCTTTAGTAGTTATAAGAATATGTAAAGTGGGTCAGAACTTGTTATACAGAAATTTTTCGGGCATGAAATCGTTGCTCCACAACATTGGTCTTAACTTATTTTTCTACTTGTGGCTTACTATCCGAGCTATTGAGCGAAACCAGTCTCAGAACTAGTCGCACCACTATCATTGCAAAAAAAATAAGCTGGAGGAAATGACCATGAAAAATGCAACGCTATCTCCTGCACTATTACTGTTTTTGTATTCTAATACGAGCATTCAAATATGAGTGCCTTATGATATGGGTTTAGCATGGTATTACCCGGTTACGTTTCTAAAGTTACATACCAAATATAACACGAAAAGTTTTTATACCTTCATTATATCCTATCCGCCGGGCTCTTGTATTTGCACTTCTAGTAAATAGAAGAGTAAGAAAGAGGAAAAATTAATTTTAGTATCATATAAGCTTAACGTGTAATGCTTTTTTGGTTCATTTTGTTTAACGTTTAATTTTTAATGTGACTCTTTGGATTTTTTTGTTTTCAAGGAGTGTTTGATAGTGGTTTTAGGTAAGGTTAGTTTAGACTGGCAGTAAACATTTTAAAAGCCGTATATAGCTTAACAAACCGGTGTAAGGTGTTGTCAAAAAATTAAATTTTATTGCTAGCGATAGTAATTGTATCTAGCTAGTCAAGAAGTGAAGCAATGACCTTATTTTTGGAAAATACGTTGTGTTACTTGAAGAAAGGTTTTCAAAGCCTAGTACTGGCAAAGGTCGTACAATTGCAAAGAAAGCAGAAAACATAGATTTTCAGCATGTGAACCGATTTAAAGTTCGGCAAATTCGCTTTGGTCATTGAAGAAAGGTTTTCCCAGAGAACTGAACTTAGCTCTGACAAAGGCCGGACAATTGCAAAGCCAGTTGTCGAAAGATTCATTCTTTATTGCATTCATACAGACAGACAGAGAAAGCTAAGTGGGATATATGCTTTTCCAGCATGCTTGCTGACGGCAAAGTGTCTAGAGCAGACTGCAGTGTCTTTTGCGCTGTCATTACGACTCTTAGGCAGTAGGTTAGTGCTTTTTGAACTGTTATAGGAAGCCCAGACTGCTCTGAATATTTTTCGAGTTTTTAAAGTCTTTTTATTCTCGTTTCCAACGTTTTCTGTTTAGGTTTTTTTTTGTTGCGTTAAATTTGCGTTGGTTTGGTTGGTTTTGTGCTTAACTTTACCTTAGTTTATCTGTTTGTCTGTCTGCTGCTCTGTTTATCTATTAAATGTCTGTCCATTTAAATATCGTGTCCCGTATGACCGTGTGTCATGCTCTGAGACAATAGCAGCATTGCATAAATTGGACTTTGATTGACATTAACGTTACTTTCCTGGCGTGCGAATGGTAAATGATATTTTTCTTTAACTGTTTTTTCTTTTTTGCCTTTTTGTGAAGCCATGTAGAAATAAAGTTGCCTTTATGTCTTTTTTGCCAACATGTGTTCCTGGAGGGACTTGGTTTTAGCTTTGATTAGCTGAGTTAATAGATTAAAGTCCACCGCATAGTACTTTAAATCAAAATAATAGACAGTTAAATGTAAAAAGTTTAAAGATTTCATGTTGGAAAAAAACTTTAAAACAAAAATAGCAAAATAAGGGTACTTTTACATTTGGTGCTTTTTAAAATTCTTCTTCTCCTTGTGTTCTTTACTTTTCATGGAACATAGCGTCTCCACAAAACTCTTTCAACGCGCACGATCAGAAGCGAGTGCTTTCAATCCTCTCCAACATTTCCCCGATCTACGTATTTTCTGCTCTAGCGAACGAAGGTTTATAAAATAATTTACTTAAAATAACTTTAAAATTTGTTTGTGTATATTTAAGGAGCCACGCCCATAGATTATACACTAACCGACAATTTCATTAAAACCGCTCTCAATTAACATAACATTTAACCTTTCTTGCTTTATGAAAGTTGCCAAGGCCACTGGCACTGTTTCGCCCACTTTTGGTTGGAAGTTGCCTTATAGCACACAGAACTGGCGTATTAAAATTTATAACCATTATTTTACTAGTTCTTTGATTAAAACATATTACAATATTGTGGTTGGTGTCACGCCCTGAATGGGATTCGTCGAGAGCATATTTTATCTTATTGTACATGTGGTTAATAGTGTAGCTGTTGACTTTTCATCGGATAACTACAAGTTCCAGCTTCCGTTGGCGTAGTATTCGCATATGTTGCTGCCGAACTCTATGGTTGAGAAGGCAAAGTAATTATCTGCGTAGGATGCCCAATTGAATTCCATCTGGTTGACTCAGTATCTAAGCAACATAAAAGTTGAAAGGAACAAGTGAACCCCTGCAGTACACAATATTTTACATTTTTGGTCAGCGTAAGAGAAAGTGATGTAGTCGAAGAAATTCATCACATTTCGTTTTTATTTAGTCATTGATAAATGCATAATGAACTAGCTATTTTAATCAGGGTATTGTAAAATTTGGGTCACACACGGTTACTAAGCACTCATAACTCAAGCTAACTAAACTAAAAAGGTTTAATTTTCAATAAAGAGATATCTTCATGAGATCATGTTAATGTCATATATTCAGTAAAAAAAAATAATAAATTTGTATTAACTTTTAAAGCCGATTAGATAAATAAGAACGCAATATTTTTAAATTCCAAAGTTAATGCATGCGGAAAAAAAAGATCACAAATAGCACAATAACTGGGTTACTATGTTGGTCGCTATTGTTGTTGTTGTTGTTGTTCGTGTTACTTTGGTCATGTCGTGACTGCTACAGGCAAAATTTATGACGCTCATCTTCATTAATAAATCATCCCTTGTTGACATACTCCACTATACTCCACATTTAACGCCCACCAATGGCCGACGCGTTAAGGCTTAGACTATACAGAAAAGTGTAGGTTTAGTAAGAAATTTTCACAAACTTTTGCAACACTGTCAACACAATTTAAAATTCAGTTTTTTGTGTCAGCCATGAACTCTACACATTTTTTTTTCGACTGCTGTAGGTAGCTACGTTTTCTTTGCACAAACAACACCACGCCCAATTAAATTAATTGCATAAAAGACACAAATTTAAGAGGAAAAGAAATCAAAGAAAAAAAGTAGCCAAAAATCGTAAAAATGTTGCCCTACTCTGCTTTATGCCTTCTTGTAATGCAGTTCAAATGAAAGCGACGAAATTTATTGATTTTGGCAAACATTTAATTGCATTTTGGTCCAATTGCCAAGCAGAACGTGAGAATGATAACAGATTGTGGTAATTTTGTCATAATTTGGGGTTTTTTTTCAGTATTTTATGGGAAAAATAGATATGATTTGTGTGAAAAAATTTTCTCAAGGACTTAAATTTATTAATTTTTAAGATACAATTGTGCAGTTTGGACATTTTCTGAGTTGCTCATAGACATAACGTCTACATTCGTGGCATGCAACATGGTATCTTCATCCACTCATATCTTCATCAATTATATCTGTAATTTTTGATTTTAATTTTTATCATTCATTTTTAATTTTTCGTTAAAAAATAAACTGTATTTTTAATTAAATTTTTTATTTCTATATTTATAGTTTATATATTTTTTTTTAACTACGCATTTAAAAAAAAAGTTGCAAAATAACGCTTATTTTTTGAGGGAAATAAATATAAATCAAAAATGTAAAAAAAAGTATTTTTAGGAATATTTTTGGCAACAGAAAATTTGTCTTAAATTTTTTTTTTTTTTTTTGGAAATCAATATTTTTTCAAATTTCATTTACGAAATTTACATACATACAATTATCACGATATTAAAATGTGGCAACAAAAGCACAAACGCAGACAGGCGACAGAACAAATTTAAACAGGATATGGTGGAATCAAACAAAATTTGAGTAGCGTCCTTGGCACAGGTTTTCACAGAGTTGACTGAATTTTTAGGTTTATTTTTATACTGCCTTGGTTTCGTTTTAAATTGTTTGTTTTCTCATTTGAGAGTAAAGTATGGATTTATTTAGAATGTTTTTTTATGGGTTGCAGAAGTTATTAGGTGGTTGTTGTATTTGCTCATTTTTTTAACTAAAATTTTTTAATCTAATAAAAGAAAAATGAGTGAAATAAATAAAAGGGTAATGGATATAAATGCAGTTTTTACAAGATAAAAGCGTTCATGGTATTTTTTGCTGGTAATGAGTGTATTTAAGTTACTAATGTGATTTTGTGATTAAAACTCGACTAGAAAAAAAAAATGTGGATAAGAGAGGGTGCGCTACAATGTGTGAGCTTAATGGTGTTTCATTAAGTTAGCATAAAAAAGTATTATGCAGTGCCGAAAAGTCGCAAAACGTTGAAGGGGTCGAAAAATGAAGAACAAATCGATATAAGCAGCAAATGTCAGAAAGTCAACAAATGATAAAAAAAGGAACATACAATTTTGAAAAATTCTAAAAGTTCAAAAAGTTTGAATAATTTGAAAAATAAGCAAGAAGTCGAAAAAGGAGAAAGAAGTCTAAAGATCTTCAAAAATTCGAACATTGATTAAAGAAAACTCGAAAAAGTTGGAAAATGTTGATAAATTCAAAATATAACGGGGGTCTTCACGACGTGGTCTTGTTTTTGCGATAAAGTGTTTAAGTATTAAGACAGCGTGTGTGTACACTTTTTCGTTTTCGTAGCAACATCTACTCCTACAAGTGTGTCATGTCAACCTAAGGAAATCGGAAACTTGTACAAGATAATCTGGCGTTCAAGTAGTGCAAATGCAACAATTTTGTATTAAAGTGAATTCTGAATATGACCAATATTAAGGAGACAGGCTAACAAAAGGATTGAAATATTGTTAAAGTGAGAAAGTGCTAAAAAGCAACAGATTAGTATTTAATAATTGTTTTTTAGCATAAAACACCGTGTGAAGTCCCCTAATCACAAAGCTCAAAAACGTTAAGAATACGAAAGATGTCGAAAAACTTTGAAAAATTACAAAAATATCGAGACATTTCAGCAAAAAATGTGAATACTTGTAATATAGAGGGTTATCCGAGCTTTTTTGTTCCACCAATACGTAAAGCAAATAGAATTGTGACAAAACTTTCGAAATATATTATGACGTGTGTTTTTAGCCTTTGGTTTTTAAATTTAAACGAAATATCGGAATTGTTAGACATTTTTGACAGTTAACGAACGCGCGATGGCACTTACAAAACCAAAACCTACGAAGACAATTCGATGTACAAATATTTTTGCTATGATATGGAGTCACAAACGAATACTGCTTAAGTAAGTTTTATTAAAATATACCTTATATATGAAGAATAATTTTTATATCCATATTATTTCCTTATTCCTAGTATAAGGCATTTTTGAGCACATATTTATTTTATCTCCCACGTTAAGCTTTTTGTTTCACTTTAAATTTTGCCATAATTTTAGCTTCTTATATTATGAAAGTTATTGCTTACATGAAATTAATGTCGCATTTTTTTCTTACCTGAAAGAAATAAAATAAAAAATACATAAATTATTATGAAAATACCACTTTGAAAAGAGATATATTTTTTTAAAGCTTTAAAATAAAGTTTAAGGCTTATGCTTTCACAAAAAAAAAAAACATTTGATGAAACTTGATTTAATATCTAGGTATTAACATAACTGACCATAAGCCTTAGGCTTCAAGTGTTAGAGGAAGGTGCTGCTAAAGTTTTAAAACCTATCCGTTCAAAATGCATCCAATGTTGAGACTATACCTGCACAACCAAATGTTCTGATCTAAAAATTTGAGAAAGAATGATAGAGGAATTTAACTGAAAAAAAAAATAATTCAGCTACCGTATAAGAGTATTAAAATTTCCTGTTTTTTGAAATGTTTTCAATATATTTCTTGCATAAAATTGTAGAAAAAAGTTAAAACAAACAAGTTTAAAAAGTTGAATAAAGTCAAAAATTCGAAAAAGTTTTAAGAACAGCGTTACATGTTAGCGTAAGCGTTGGCACTACATTTTCACCAACGCATTGTAGATATTCATCAATAACCTCGCTCAGTAAAGAGGCTTACACTTCAACAATTTTGAAACAATGGACGACAATGTAACTTAGCACATTCGCACCAACTCAATTAGAAATATCAATCACAACTTATCATTGGCAATTGCATAAATTAGCAATCCATTTAACAAAAATACAAGTAATTGAATTCAAATAGCCGTGAGCAGTAACCGAATGCCAGCGCTGCAAATATAACAACGCCGATAATGCAGTTAAAAATCAAAGCTACCGCTATGCACTAAATTGCAGTAAAATTCATTTAAAATGCATTCAATGAATTATTTCAAATCCGTTGCAAGTATTTCATTCCGAATGTAAACGTTGCAAGCGAAGCAGAAGGAATAGCATTTAGGTAGATGCTTCAGGCTAAAATGAAAGGCAGCCAGGCGGTGAACTGCTTGCAGCTCAATGGTAAAATATCTACGGTTATTATAGTTCCGTAGCACGTCCCCGACAAAAGAATAGAACTAATTTAAAATGCTTTATTTAGCGAGGCATTGCATTGCGTTGCGTTATAAATTAGCAGCAGCAGCGCGAGTAAATTCTGCCATGCACTACATGCAGACAATTTGACAGACAGACGGAAATGTTTCTAAGATGTTATGCTGCACCATACCGGAATGTTGCATGAATTTCCTTTGTGTTGCACCAGATGACAGTGGTTGCTAATTCCTAAAATAGTAGATAAATTATTTTGTTTCATTTTGCTCAAAAATCCAGGATATTTTTTATTTCGAAAACAAAGTTTGTTTTGCTCAAAATTCAATATTTCGATTATTTCAAACAAAACATATCACGCAAACACATACATTCAAAAAATATTTTTAAGGCACTTTTAACGGCAGTTATCCCCACTGTATGTGCTGCAATGCCTGTACGATTTCTTCCGTTCATGTTGCAATGTAAAACGCTGCTACAGCTGCCCTGCAGTTGCCGTTGTAATCATGATGCTCCTAGTGCAGCAACCTAACGTTGATTCATCGTCAGTTGGTCATGGTCGCGTACTGCCCATAATTAACGTTTGCATGTAGAATCGGCATAAAATGAAATAGTTTAATGTTAAGAATAATTGGTGGCTATATGGAAAGTGTGTTCAACGTTCAGCTCAGGTAAGACGGAAATTGGCTGGGAACACAACGATTCAATGCTTAACAAATCTAATGCAATTTTCAATAGTACAATAGATATAGTTCGCATCAGTTGCTAGTGTTGTGTGCCACAGTAAAATAAATAAAAAATAATAAATGCACGTGATAAAATTTATGGTAGACATGGAACAGCAGCTCTAATTATGACTACATTGCAGTTTTAACTGAAATAAAATGTGTTGCACGGAACCAAAATATGCTATCTGATCAAAAATGAAAATATTGCTTTTTGAAAGATGTGCATCTTCTTACCTCAGGCTACAGGAATGAATATAAATGCGTGTTTGGGACAGGATTCAACAATGCAACTCCATATATTATCATTAGGCCTCTTCAAGTTTTATCATTTGGCATACATTTTGAGGTGAAATATTATACAATTTTAATTAAACGCCAAAATTGGCAAAAATTCGGGCATTTTCGGGCACCGGGACAGGCTTTGGCAAGGCAACTCTGGTTGGTTAGTTTTACCAAAATGCATTAACTAAGTGTATTATCATTTCCGTAAATCTTATCATGCAATTTTGAACACTTGACTTTTCTACAGCGGGCTCTCCGCCTATAAGAATAAACAGCTTCAGGCTTCTTTCTATGAGGTTATCTGAACGAAAATAGTTACAAGAATAGTTCTGAGTTTCCTGCGGAGCTTAAAAACAACATTAAGTTCCCCTTGGCATCACAAACGTTGAAAAAACAGATGGAAAATGGCACCAAGTATTATGCATAATATTATTGCAGTGTATTATGAAAGCAATGTAGTTTTAATGTGGTACAGAAATTATAAATCTTTTACAGTATTTTTGTAATATTACGTTGGGCACACACAAGAGGCAAATCGACCTAGTTATTTGTTACAGTGTATAACACTGTTACATTGCACGTTTAAATGACGTGCAGTATCGCACCTTGATTTTTATTTGCTTATTTTTTTTGTTGGCTGCATTTGCCTTGAACTTACAACCGCTACAAAATGCATTGATGGCGAAAAGTGCGTCAGGAGACTACACGAATATGTGAAACGAGCAAGTCAAGGTGTCATTTTAAAAAGAACATGATGTCGCTTTTACCATTGTTGTTGTTGTAAATGTTAATAATGGTTTACTATTTAAATGTTATTCTTTTACTTGTGAATTAGTTGCGGTGACAAGAAAGAAAATTAAAAAAAAAGAAAATGAAAGAAACTTGCAATTGTTGTTGGTAATTGTTTTTATTTCACTGTTGATGACATCTGGCATCGCTGTTGCTTGACTTGCGAAAGAGTGTCACAAGCAACGCGCACTCGATGTCGCTGTCACACTCGAGTGATATCACATAAAAATGAAAGGAATGAAGTGGTTTTGAAAAAAGCTAACATGTGGATTTGTTTAATTTTGCTTTTGATTTGCTGCAGCCATTGATAAAAATTTTTATTATTGTAGAATTAATAAAATTAAATAGAACTGATGTAATATACAGATACAAAATTACATCGGAATCGAGATATGACTTTCTTTAAGCGATTATTTGTGGAATTACCATAAAAATTGTATCAAATATGTAAAAAAAATATATTTTCGGAAAGGATTATGTTGGCATTCTTTTTTAATGAATTGCCTTAGAAACTGTCTTTTTTTTAGTTTGAAACGGCCATTGATGAAACCCATGATTCTTATGAGCCAACTAAAACTTCATTCGAAATTTTAACTTTATATTAAATTGAAACTGGCATAGGAGCTACATACCTTTTGATAAAATCCTGATATTATCGAATGTAACAAACAAGATTTCATACAGCATGTCAAAAAAATGTTTTATTGGAGCTAAGGTTTTGTTTTATCTCATAGCGGCCATTGATAAAAGCATTATATTCCCAAAGAGCACTAAAGCTGAATAAAATAAATGCAACACAAGGACTTCAAACTTAATCCGAGCTGAGGTATATAAATACCACATCTAAGAAGCTGTTGCTAAACATATTCTTTGTTATTTCTTTCAAAAAAAACAAAGGAAAAGTCACTTATTTGTCATGTTAGCTTAATAAAAAGCAACTAAAACAGTTTTAAACAAAAAGAAAGAAGAAGCAAAACAACACAGGAATGTCAACTCTGTCAACTGTCAAGGTGAAAAGCCAAACCATTACGACTTTGTGCACAAAAACTGCAGTGCAAATGAGAAGGAAGGACGCAGATGAACGGACATGAAGCATTTAAAAGAGAATTAAAGTGAAAGAAAGCATTAATAAGCTTTAAGCTACCTACTTGCTTACGTTAAGCATTTTTTTTTTTTTTTTTTTGCTGCAGCTATATTGACTTTGACAAATTAACATCGTTAGCAATGAACAAAAAAAAATTGAGGAAGTTATAAAGTTGAAAGGTGTAGTTAAGCAATAAAAACGTACATTTCCTTAAACTGGCTAACCTTTATGTCGCTTTGTTAAAAGAAACATCTGTGGCTGTCTTTCATTTCAGACGCTTACTATAAACTCGTTTGCATTTAAAGCTTTTGATTAAATCTTTTTGTGTAAAAGGCATAAAGCTATAACAATGGGAATAACAACCCAGACACTTTTAATGAAGTTACTCAAGTAAAGTTTTTAAACCACAGAAATTGATCAAAACTACTGCATTTTGCAGAATATTAGGTTTTGAAAGACGGCTTTGCCCGCTCACTTCCCCTTGTACAATCTCGCTTACGTTTTACGCAGTCTTTACTGCAGACAATTGGGTCCATGCACGCAATTTCACAACTTGGTATAAGTACCAAGAATGGCAATTTAAGTATTTATGTTGTATGGGAGGAGCCACGCCCCAATACGCAATGCCGTTCACTTTTTGCGAGTAGCTTGGCATAATCAATGTACATCCGTTTTTCAAATTTCACAACTGTAGCTGCCATAAATGCCAAGATATAGCGCTTTAATTGCGTTTGCTCCTCCGGAATGGCGGGAGTGGGAGTGGTGTAGCTTCCATACAAGCATAAGCTTCAAAACGCTATACTGATAGCTATTTAAGTAAATGCTCCATGTAAGAATCTTAAGGGAAACCACGCAGCACGTAACGAGGCGGAAGAAATAACCAGCTAATAAAAATGTAAGGCTTATACATCAACTTTTAGAGTCAATGCGGTGTAGGGTATTTAAATTTTGGGAAGGCCAAAGATAATTTTTGAGCTTTCAAGCAGCCCTTTTTTAATATGTTTATTTTTTTAAGGAAAGCTGTTCTCTGCAGGAAAAAATAAATTCCAGTCATTAAGAAATAATCCATGCAAGGGTACTTGCGTGTTTACATAATATATGGTAAATAAAATTCGCTAAAAAGGTAAAAGGCTTTTTGCTCTTTTCTTTAACAACGATATCTATGCATAATTTATAAATAAAACAACAGAAGTTACAGCACAACAAAAACACACAAAATAACCAAGTACAATAAAAAGTACAAAGGACAACACTTACATAAGCCATATGCATTGCATATATGTATGTAGGTATGTACACATAGTATGGGGCATTCCATGCCAAATCGAATACCATTTTGCTTTAGCATCTCTAATATTTTTGAGTTTTTCCTTTAAATACTAGTCAAAAGTTATTTAAGAGATATAAGTTTTTGGAAACAAACATATCTCCATGATTAATCAGCTATTTTTTTGTTGGTTCAAAATTTTCGTTTTTAAACGTAGCTTCCATAAAAAATATCGAACATCTTTTTAAAACGATATTTCTATGGTAATTTTAAGTTTCAATAACAATAGAGTTTAGCTGCTACAGCTATATGACTTCTTAGCTATATTCTCATAACCAGATAATGTGCAAACGATGGGATCTATTTTTTCGAAATTTTTATAGTTCATGTTTACAGGGAAATTATGCCTTTTATATTCAAAGTGTCGCATCTGGATATTTTTCAACACGGATAACATGAACATTGAAGATTATAAAAAAATAGATGCCATCGTTTGCACATTATCAGAACAGACTTAAAATTTGTTAAATGAATAAAATTTTGCTTTTACAAACAATTTTGAAAAACGTCAATCTTGAAAATCTCATTATAATATCATTTAAAAATACGTTCGATATTTTTTATGAAAAGTGCGTTTAAAAACAAAAATTAAAATGAGAAAAAAAAAATTTCAAAAAAATAAGAGATGCAACATTCTAAAAAGTGTTCGATTTGACATGGACTGCCCTATATGTGCATAAGTAAATATAATATGTTTTATAAAAGATTTTAAATTTCATGCCAGTGTGTATGTGTATTAGACTGGCTATTATTTCTCAAGTTTTCTTAATCGAGAAGTTCATTATTTTTTTTAAGACAGTGTACATTTTTGAATTAAAAAAAAGGTTTTATTTTAGCCCAGTATAGCGTTTCACCGAGCATTTAACGTCTTTGTTCTATTTATTATTTCTTGAAAACTAGCAGACTTACAAATAAAATGGCTTGGATCTTTTTTGTTTATTACTTTGAGGAAAATAATATTTTACACTAAAAAAAAATCTATTTTTTCATCCGTGTTTTTTCAAACAATATTATAATTTTTGGCGTTAAAGGAATAACGTCAAAAAGCTTATAAAAACTACTAAGATAGCTATTTTGTAAAACGAACGATTTATCAGAAATTGCAAAAAAAATTTGGGCGTTTTTCAAAATCTTTGCTTTGAAGGCATTTTTTCTCGAAATATTTTATTTAATTGTTGGCAAATGTATTGGATTTATTTTGAATGACATGTAAGTCACACAGGGTTTATCTTGAAAAAATCAAAAATAGTTAGAGCTGCTCAAGCAAATTAAGAAATAAAATTTGAAAAGGACAATTTTCGAAGTTGCTTATGCTGATAAATCAAAAACGATTTAATTTTTATTTTAAGTGAGTTTCCGTTTTCAGTTGATCTCTATAAAGAAGACTCAAGATGAGTTGAAATATTTAAATATATTTTTTTAAATTTTACATATCATTTGAAACTTCAAAGTTCTCAAAAAAAAAAAAAATCCTGATACGAGTATATTTAAGCAAACTGAGTACGTGATTTTACTGCTTATGGGACATAGTTGCGCAAGTATACTGATTTTTTCGTGTGTGATAAATGCGCTCGCACAGTGCCATATATTGCTGTAAGTTGCATAAAATGTAAGTTTGAATTATTAGTTACAGTAGTCGCTTGAGTAATTTTTTGTTAATTAGAGAAGAAATTCTAGTTTGTTTTGCAATTATCTCAAAATTGTATTTTCGTTAATGTCTCGCCTGCTACTATTCGGACACTGATTTACGTAAGAAAACAGTTTTAGCATATGTGATTTTCCAAAAAAAAAGGTCGTTGTAATGTATATCGCATAGCTAATTTTACCGGGCTATATCGCTTTGACTTTTTACAGTCTACTGGGTATATACATACATACATGTGTGCGCACAAGTTCTTTGATATAAATTCTTCACATAGTAAAGTTCAGACGAAAATTCTTCATAGAAAGTTTTATTTTGTGGCTTCCATTTTTCATATTTGGCTTTGAGCCAAATATTTAAGCCTGCTGTGCGCATTTTTATTTTTTCAACTCATATATTCAGTTAAATTGCTGTTTCCCGAAATTTTGTATCCTTACTTATTTATTTTTTCTTTTTTTTTTTGAACACATGCGGGATTTAAAATTTCTCTTTTTTAAGGTATGCTAAAAAAATATGGAGTGTTATATGCAGGTCGGCTTAACTGACATTTACATATTAAAATATGTTTGCAACCAACCAAAAACTTTAAGTCCATTACCTTATCCTTTCTACTTGAACCATTTCATTTTAGCCTTTAAGTTTTATGTTTAAGATGATTGCACCAAACTTTGCAGTACTATATATTTTAATGAGTGATATTGAATTGTTGTTTTTACTTTTAATCCCACTTTCGGCACAAATAATTTGATCAGATTTTATTAATATTCATTAGCCTGATTTTTTCACAAAGTTTTTACGGAATACTCGTTTTCAGACAAATTGTTAAAAGTCTTAGGCAAAGTGATAAATAAAAACCGATCACACAAGATTTCACTTGCAGAAACTGGAATATCTTAAGCTGAAACACGAACTTCTTTCTGTTCCAATTTCTTTAATCTAATTTGTTTAATTTTTTCACGTGTATTTAGAATAGCAATAAAAACACCACGGGTATAGCCAACATTTAAGTAAAATTGAATGAGAAATCCACACCTTCATTAAGGTTTTCAAAATTAAATTGAAGAAAGGCTTTGTAAGTCCGTTAAAAGTCAAATCTTTGATATATTTTCTTCATATTAATTAACACTTTTTCAAGTATCAGAGTTATAGGCCGTTTCAAGTGAATAATTTTAGAGTAAAAATATTTTTCAAATCAAAGCATTTTTTTATGAGCGAAAGTCATTTTATTGAAGGCATGAATTCTGCTTTTTCGTGATGTTTGTTAGCAATAATAATTTGAATTTACACGTACCAATACCACAAAAAAAAATAAAATCATAAAAAACTTAAATTTAACATAAGAATTGGCTTTCTATACTCATGATTTTATTACCATTCTAAATACATGTGAAAAAATTAAACAAAATAGCTAAGAAAATTGGGCCAAAAATTCGTATTTTTCGACTTGCGATAATCCAGTTGCTGCAAAGTGAAATCTTACTCGATGTTTTTTTCTTATTTATTGGATAAGACTTTTTATAATTTGTTTACAGAGAAGAAATCGGTAAAATTTTAGTGAAATACACTAAAAATTTTATTACCCCACTTTACTGACCAAAAATTGAAGACTACAAGAGCTATGAAATTGTGTTTATGTACAGATCCCAAACTTTTTTCTAAATTTATTTAATTTTTAAGTGGAATATTGTAAGAAATTGTAAATGACGCAGAGTAAAAAAATTATGCTAGAACCCATCCCAAATTTTGTGTTGAAGCGTGTTATTTTTACCAAATGTGAGCCATTAATGTTCAAAATAAAAGAAAACGCTTTTTATGGGACTTTTATGATTTGCTACGATTTTGCCTTTCAAAACTTTTTTCCAATTTTTTTTAGATTTTTTTAATCGAGTTTAAATTTGCGCACTGCTTTGGTCTTGATGACAATACAATATATTAAATCTTAAATCGTTCTGAAGCATTATAGCAGACAGCTCCAAAATAGCGCCTTACCTTTTCTACAAAGCGCTCTTAACATGGGTATTAGATGAAAGGCTTTCATGAGTAAAATACGATAAGCTGCGCGACAACATTTCAGATTCAATATGGCAGATCTCTTAAGATTGTGGGTTACCTCTTTCTTCACAACCCACTTCACATGGATATCAACTGAAAGAGTTTCTTTACAAACCTCTTGCACGGGTGTCAAAGGATTTGTGAAGTAGAATATCAAAAGCCACTAAGCCCATTATAATGTACGCCATAAGATGGCGGGCTACTTTTTTCTTCACAACTTCTTTGACATGAGTAGCAATTGAAGAGGTTTGACAATTCATAAATTAAAGTGAAAAGTAAAAACTAAATAAATTTATATATAATAATTCTTTTTTGAAACCAAATTGCACTAAAAAGTAGAAACTATATTTATTTTCTTGCAGTCCTTATAAGTTGATCACAATAGCTTTAAACATTTGTTAAAAAAGAAAGTACTGGGTGCACATAAAATATTATTGTTGCTGTTATGTTGTAACAACATGCTATTGGTAACAAGTTTTATCACAATGCTGATTGTTATTAAAGATAGAAAATGTAAACATAAATCAAAATGATTATACAGAATTATATTTTATAAGTTACGTACATATATTGAAAAATATGTGGATATCAAAGAAAAAAAAATTCTACTTTTTTTGCAACTTGGATTTAAAAGAAAACCATTGATATTATTATATCTCATTCTCAATCTCATTCTCATTAACGTGAAATTTTTGCAATTCACAACATATTCAAGTAAAACACTACTTAAGTATATTCATATTGGTACGCAATTTAGGCATTTATGATTGTATAAATAAAACGACACTCTATATAAGGATGTAACGATATTGGACTCATCGTTTTTGGTCATCAGTTTTTAGCACAAATCGATATTAATGAATGTATAAGTTTGCGAAAAGAAAGTATTTTTTCAGTCAAATACATGATTTAGTAATTGTTAACAAACGAATGATTGCTACAAAATAATATTTGTTTCAACCAAAACATGATTCATGTGACATTTTAACATGTATCAAATATTTAATTCGCCTATATTAAATCTACTATTTGTTAATTATTACCAAATTTTGGCATATATTATTAAATTATTTTCTCAGTGTAAGTACAATATTGAGCTTTCCTTTAAAAAATTGAAAAATTTTTCTTTTAAAGTGTCAGCATGAGTTTTTTCATGAGCATTTAATTTACTAACTCCGCGTGCGGCAATTTCGCTTATCTCTACACTGAGAAAATAATATTTTTGAATATAACAAACGCATACTTCATATAGAGCAATTAAATATTTGATTGAGTCAAACATAAAATGCTTCAACCAGCTCTTACCACTATTTGATCCAAATACAATATGTTTGGCTTAAATACATATATATTTAATTGCTCTATATGAAATATGCGTTTGTTATATTCAAACATATTGTTTTTTCAGTGTATATTCAGGGAGGTACAAATTTGTTTCATAGGGTATATTTACGTCGAAAATTCAGCATCAACTAAATTATTTGACTTTTTCTGATCATAGAATTTTGATTATCATGCTGCAATTGCATGCATTTCAATGACAGCATTTATAATTTTGCAACTAATATGTGTAATCGTTAAGCTTGTTTTTTGCCCTTTTAAGTCATACATTGTAATAAATTATATATTCGTGACAAAAACTATTTGTAAGCAAATTTATAACTATTAAAATTGTTTTTTTTTTATTGTTTTGACTATTTTGTAAAAATAAATTGCACATTTCATACATTAGCAAATAAAATGTTGTTTGTACACTAAATTGTTCGCTTTAAACTCATAATATTGGCATTACTTATTTTGTAGCAAATGTTCGTTTATTTATAATAAATCTACTGAACTGATTATGAGGAACCATTTATCAACCTACTGCTTCATTATGTTCATGCCAAACGAAAAAGTTCATAACGAACAAAATTTGCTGCGCTTAACAAAAAACCTCAACGGAATGTTACTCATACGCACTGTTGACCCAATATCAATGCACAAAGTCGCACGCAGTCTCTCGTTTTTAGTGTCATTTTAAAAGTTAGATATAGACTTTATCTAAGAAAAAATTCTTTTGACTTAAATTTTACATATCAATCAAAGCTGTATAGGCAAAAATATTTTGTTTTTGTACATTTTTTTGCTTCTATTTTCAAGCAGATTTATTAGAATAAAATAAGTAATCTTTTCCGAAACTATTTATCGCATTTTAGGAATGCTTTGTCAAGGTTATTTTGCATTAAATTTTTATCACAAAGCACTTAAGTGACATACTCTGGATAAGTAGGATAAGTAGGAACTTTTTAACAGTTATCTTGAAATTAAATTTTAGGGCTTCTTTTATTATTTCTTTATAGAATAGTTTTTTAAGTTGAAGGAGTTTCTAACATGAATGAGGAAAAACATTTTTTTTTTTAAACAACACACAGTGTTTAGGAAGACCGAACAGATTTGCCAGAAATGACGACACCAGAAATCGCCTGGAAACTGTTCTTTGCCATCACTAGTGACCGCAATCACTTTACTTGAAATCAGATCAGTTCAGCTATTGGAAAAATTCTTAAATATCTCAAGTGGGTCACTTCTAAATACTAAATGCTAATTTTTTAATGAAACTTTGTCATTTAGATAGTGGTATGTTGTAGTGGCGGTTTATGATGTCGTCATTTTTGGCAAACCTGTTTGTTCTTCCTGAACACTGTGAACAGTATTACAATTTTTATATTATTTTGAAAAAACGAGAAAATTTGCTTTTGTGGCACAGTATAAGACTCTCACAAAAACTTCGGTGGGAATTTATATCACTTAGAGAAAACTTGAAAACAAAAATTAATGTAATGTTGTTCCCTACATAGAAATGGATTACTCCTTTCGAATCAACGGAACGCTTCATAAAAGTGTTCCAAAAAAACTTGAACATTTGCAAACAAGTACTTTTTATGTCATTTTCCATATGAAGCGAAACACTTACTTGCTGGAACTTTTTTAGGCGATTGTTCATTTTTATTTTTTGAAATCTTTTCTAAATTTAAAGTTTTAGGCCATTTTCATACTAAAAAAACAGCTTAGACAGACGACGTTCGTTTCAATGTAGTTTACCTACGCTTCATAATTTTAATTATGATGTTTTCCCAAGCATGGAATTTCTGTCGGTCCTCCTGCATCTTACTCAAGAGATTGTAATTAAAAGAAAAAACACTTTTTTTTCTCTATTATCAGAAACGTCAAGTGGAAATAAATGACAACAACAACAATTAAAATTATCCTCTTGGCTGACTATAAAAAGTTCAAAAAACTGTTTTATCTATTTATCATCGCTATCAGCACTAGGCATCTTAAGGTAAGTTGTTAATAAGGCTACCGTTTACGCTTTGTCGTGAATTAAGTGGTCCGTTGTGCATTGAGTTTAATTACAATTATGAAAATCTATTGAACTTTTATGAAAATTGAACGACAACATTTATAAAGTATGTAAGCATATTGCAATGAGGCTATTATGTAAAGAAAATTTAATAGAAGCAAATTATTTTAAGCTTTGATTTCAAGACATTAATATTAACTATATAAAAAAGAACAAAACTTTCTACCCAACATCCTTCAAAGTTGCTTTCTTTTTTATATGAAATGACTCGGTTGAGCAGGCCCTCTGTATCCTTTCTAAATGGAAGGAAGAAAAGTTGGTCTTAACTTAAAGGGGGAAAAGTACGCCTTCCGTGGTAGGAATTGAAGTAGATCAACCAAGGAATACTTTGTCCGCTCCTAAATAGAAAAGCGAAAGTATTCGCTGTTATGAGGATTTTTGAAGAAAATCAGAAGAATGATATTTTCACAAGTTTTTATGAAAATTCGTTATGTTGATATATCTGAGGCACCATGAAACTAATCATGCACTAAAAAACTTAAAACTTTGTTGCACTGTGTGCTATTATTTATTACAACTGAGCACTAATTATTTAATCGTACGTACAATTATTAAAACATTAAATTTAACCTGGTATTGTGGCATAAAAGGAATGCTAAAGACAACACTTTTAAAATTAGTTTCTTATCAAAATATGTAACCATAATAATAAAGAACGTAACAATTATTTTTTAAACTTCATTAGAATATCATTCGATAAACTTTGATTTGTTGTCATAAACATGCCAAGTAAAGAAATCGAAACATTTGTTATTCATATAATTCTTATAGATACGAGCGAGTATTTTTTTTTTATACCATGCGGCGCTAAATTTTGTTGCCAGTTGGTCTGATTGACAGTTGGCTTACAATTAGTGCCCTTATCATAACACAAATAGTTGGCATCGGCACTTTGATCGGTTGTTTGTGTCATTAAAATGTTTGCTAATGATTATTTTTATGACTTATTGTAAGCCTGTAGTATAACGACATTATGATGATATACGAGTACGCATGTTTATTTTCCGATTAAGTATTTATTTTATTGATTTGTTAAATTCGTGTGTGGTTTTTCAATTACCAACCCAATAGTTGTGAAGTGTGGGTGCCGCAAAGTTATCTTTATGTTTTGAATTTATTACAATCAAACCGTGCGCAACCAAAAAGTACAGAAGTAGAGAGTAAATATTCAAACAGTAAGACTACGCACCAAATAGAAACTATGTTTGGAAATCAAACAGTAAGAGTACGCACCTAATAGAAACTATGTTTGGAAATCAAAGCGTACGCAAACAAATTTTACAAGAGGTTCGCAAGCGAGCAAAATAAAAAAAAAGGGGGGGGGGGACTCTTTATGAGTACGGAGCTAAAGAATACGCATCCAAAGAGTATACATGCATACACATAGAGTACGCCGCTGAAAAGTATGCTCACAAAATATTTACAGCCAAAAAGTGCGCAATCACAAAGAATGTATCAAAAGGTATCTAACCAAAAATGCACACTCACAAAGAATACAACCGCCGAGTGATGGAAAGGTGCAAACAGTGAGACACTTTGGTCATTATTTAAAACCATATTTCACTTCATTATTAAGACAGAAACTTTTACACAAATTTTCCGTTGAAATGAACAAATTTTTTTTTCAAAAAATGGATTTTTTTAAAGTAATGTTAATATGCTATTTAACCGCCAAAAAATTAGTCAAAAATTAATCTTTTTTTATCAAAGCTTAGAACACAGTGATAAACTAAAGTTATATAACTTATTGAAAAACTAATATGTACTTTCAAAAATTAATTGGGACATGTTTTCCATATCAAATCAAAAACTGAAAAATAACTATTTCAGTATTGATGTGGTTTACTTTAGAAACTCTCACTCTTAGAGAAATTTTGTGATACCAAGTTTTTTTTTAAATGTATGCAAACTCATTTACATGCTCGTTATGTTCCCTTTTAACTGTGACATGACAAGGGATTTATGTACCCGTAATACCATTTCACATTTGCAACATTTTACTGTTAATGTTGTTCTCGTTTTGATATTGTACTCGTAGCGCTGTTGTTGTTGCTTTGTATGCTGTTAACGTCATTGGCATTGCAACTTGGCTGCAAAATTATAAATTTTACTCGCATTATTTTTAACATTCACACACACATACATACGACATACGTTGATGATAACGGAATATAGTGGTTCTGAGCATTGTTACTAGCAATAATGTCGACAATGTGTTACAACCGAAGACACACAAACATACCAAAAATGTACGTGTCCGTGTCAAAGCACAATTGGATTAAAATTCAAATATTCAGCGCATTAACATGATCTAGGATTAGTTCTACAACTAAGATAATTGAAAAGGAGAAGTCACGAAGAAAAATTAAATTTTTCAAAAATTCTTTCGCTCCTATTTTACACTTTGTTTTTTTTGGGCGATTTTTCCTAAGAAAATTTGGGCAAACACTTAAAAGCAGAAATGCTACAAAATTCGTTTTGAAAGAGGGATAGCAATCTTTAAAATATTTTCCATAGAAAAACAACGTTTAGTTTCTAACATTTTTTAGAATAAAAAATACCCTCAGGCTTTACTTAAAATAAGTTATTAAGTGTAGCTTTAATTTCGCAACACTACCTTACTTTCGAAGTTTCAAAACAGCAACGCACAAAACTCCACGAAAGTATAAATGGGTTGTTTTGTGTCTTTCTGAATATTTTCAAGAGGAAAATTCTGTCAACGGTATTTGAGTATTGATAGCAATACAGAATAAACACGTCGAGTATAATTATTACTAGAAAATATATTAGTGCGAGCGTATTGTACCCCACTCATATAAGAAAGTTATTCTCAGTAATAGATTGTTGGGTGTACCCCTGTAGTAGTCAGATAGTTGAAGCTATGTAAGCACTTATGCCCTTTACCTGAAAAATGCTGGTATTCTTTGACCGAAGGAATCTTTAGACTAGACTTCAAAGGGTTTAGATTTTATGGCTGAAAGATTGAGGTATTCTCAGACATCGGGTATTATGTTCACATATTTTATACAGCTATTCTATAGGTATAGATAGTTCAATTTGAAATGGCTTGTCAATATGCTATAATAGTTGCAGAAAACTTTTTTGTCCTACTATAATTTTGGTAATTTCTCTTCTGCACAGTAGTTATATTTTTTTAGTAGTAATGAGCGACAGATTTTACCTAGTCTAATACCAAAGCAAAGTTCAGGGCCTAGAGGCAGCGTTGAAGCTACTCTTCTCGCAAGTTTATCAACCTTGAACCCATTGAATAAATCGAAATAGTTTCGAGATGTTGACAACAAGCAAAATTTGAGAATTGACGAAGATGAAAAGTTGCAATAGTCAAAGCAGGAAATGTCAATATATTGTCTTGTTGAACACTCAACTGAAGTGAAATGCATAAAAAAAAAATCAAAAGCATTCGCACAAATCTCTCATTCGACTTTAATGTAAATTATCTAGTTAGAGCAAAAGGTCGCTTATTATTTACATTTCTTATTGGCTTGCAAGCTTTAATCTTTATCTGACCTTTTTCTTCTCAAGAATCACTCTGTTGACGTTTAATAGCACATACACTTTTTATGATTGTCAAAAATGTTCATTAAAAATCACTGCACATACTTATTATCATTTACTATTTAAAATGTGAAAGTATACGTTACTGAGTAACTACACTATCGAAAATTTTAAAGATAGGAAATCTTACTAGAGTTTCTTTCACGCCAATTGCAGTCACCCGAAACAAGTAACAGCTCTCAACAGTACGGGTATTTAAGAACGCATTTCAGGTATTTCTATAGCTGTGTTGTTGCTATTTGCTATTGTTGACGATTGTGTTTTTTCATGCATAAAGAAAGTATCGTAGCTGGTGCTTTTACTTATAGCTCTACTTCAATTAAACCTAGGATTTAATAGGCCCCTTCACTTTTTTTTTTCTCTTTGCACTCATTGTTTTTGGAACGTGGCATGAAATAAATGTTAAAAATGCTTCAAACGTTGCACAAGAAGCATACTTTGCTCAAAAATTTCTTCGCGTAGCTCTCTAAAATTCTACCATCATTTTCTGTGGTTGGTGATGCCATCACGCCCATTAACTTAGCAGAGTAGCATAAATTAAGCACTATAAAATTATGGCATTTAACACTCAGCAAAAGGAAAAACAAATCAAATTTAAATGAGCAAAAAAAAAAACGTTAGCGGTTAGCCGTCACAAGCGTTGATAGTTGGCCACCACGCCTATATTGTTTAATGGACGTTAACGTTTTTTTTTTTTTTTGTTGCTCGCTTCATTTTCAGCATATCCGTACTTTAGAATGTTGCTTGTGCAATGGCTTCGTAGTTTTTATTTTTCGTTGCTGTTACAATTTTTAATTGAAAAGAAGGTTTCAAATTTCTAGCTGTAGCAAACTTGTTTTTGATTTTTTTTTGGTAAAGAACTTAAAGTCATTGCCTAATTTGACATGTATGCAAAATAGGTACACATACACCTTGGGGTAATGTGCAAATAGTGACAGAACACATTTTTTTTTAATTTTTCCATATGATTATAACTCCCATGGCGTGGCACCGCCGAAGTCTATAAATATGTACCAAGTTTTTGGGAGAAAAGATAAGCGGGACATAGCATTCAACCTTTTTGAATTTGACTAAGAGAGCGTAACAACTTCTAAGTGAAGAAGAGTTTGCCAAATCTCAGTAGGCACTAAAAAAACAATTTTCATTAAATTCGATATTGTTTCAGATGTTTTTATTAAATAATGATTTTAATGAAGTTGTTTGTGTGAACAAGGCACAAGCAGAAGAACAACGTTACGCCGTTTATTTCAATATTAAACAATCGTTGTCAAACTCAACTGAGATACATCCAATTAATCTTTCTATATGTGCTATTTTCCAATATTATGGCCAAGATCAACATTAAAAAGATAAAACGAGAATTCGAACGCTTTCCAGTCAGCGCTTAATCTTGCATGAAACAAGATTCTCCAATATAACATATTACTCACAATTTTTCAAAATTTATTTTATAGTGCGTTTCAAGGAAGTCAAAACAATTGAGGTACTCAATTATTGGCAAGTATAGTTTTACTTTTAGCACAAACTTTCTTTTTTCCTTAATATTTCTAAGAGAATATTTCAGCAACCAATTGCAACTTTATGGTACTATAATGTAAAATCAATAACTTCTTTCAAAATAGCATAAAGTTTCATTCAGAAATTTGTTTACTTACAATACATAAAAAAAAACTTATTTTACACTTAAAAACTGTCAATTGTATTCCCAATTACATCCGTTAATGCAGCCATTTCTAGTGATAATTTTAAGCCAAATATATTCAATTATGGCATCAGAATTTAAGAAAATGTAGTAAAAGCATCGAGTAAAAGTACATCTTTCAATTACTTCTACCACAAATAGACAAAATGTCTCTGTAAGTGCACAAGTTTCTCCCATTGAAAGCAATTAAACAAAACTTTTGCGGATCATTAAAGAAAACTGCACAAAAAACACTTAACAACACCAGAGCTCTTTTCCAACCATCTGTCTGGTTTTTTCACAACCATTAAGAATTGTGTGTTGCAAACCGGATTCAATAGAAAAAGAGTGAAAACCTCTACTAATTGTAACAAACAGCAATAAAAATGGGTAGGAGAAAAAAGTGAAAAATTCATTTAAAAAGAATCAAATGCAGGAGAGACAAAACAACAGCAGCAAAGAGTTTGGTTTTTACTTTTCAAGGCAAATCGAATGAACAAAAACATTTTGCTACAATAATAACGATGATGATGATGCCACTTTTTTTGCACAATAAATCGTGCGACAAGCTCGTGCAATATAGTAAAGTATTTGTTTACTGTATGCGGTTTTTTTATGCATTTCGCAAATTACACATAAGAAATAACCAAATATGAGAAATACATACATCTGTGGCAAGAACTATCCAAGTGGGAAGTTCAGTAATAGTTTTTTTACATACATCGGCTTTGCGGTCTTAAGAAACAGTACGGTACGAAAATCTTTCATAACATTAGGTCTTCGAAAAAAATTGAGTTGAAGCCAATTTTAAAAATGTATGCATGATAAGACTGATGAAATGTTACGAGAATGTTTTTAAGTTAATGTTAATATTGGCAAAATTTTGAAATGTTTGAACAAATTGAGGAATTACAAAATTTTTGCAAAAAATGTTACGAGATTTTGCAAAAAGTCGCATGCGATTTTATTTTTTTAACAAAATCACTACAGATGACATATTTTCACACAATTTGATCGAATTGACGCATTACAAAATGCTTATGAAATTTGATTTTGCAAGAAAGCCTCATGCGATTTCACAAATTTGATGATATTTTAGATTTTTTAGCAAAATCAATACAGCATGACATATTTAAAACAAAAAAATATCCATCTTATGCGTTTCTGGGTAACTCTATAAAAGTAGAATGTAGAAGTAGAGATGTGTGTGGTGTGCTTTGCCACAATTAATTCAGAATTGCATTTAGTTTAGAAATCAGAAAATCAAATTGTGTAGGGTAAGCCGAGCTTTTAGTATTAAAGTTAATGACAAAATTTTTCAAATACTTGAACAATTTGAGAATTTGTGAGGATTACAAAATTTCAACGAAAATTGTCATGATATTTTGCAAATAATATCATGCGATATTTTAAGCCACATGCACCATTTATGATCATATTGTTTGTAAAAAATCACAAGTGATTTTTTTTTAAATTGCATGAGATTTTCGAATTTCTTAGGAATTTACTGATTTAAAAAAAAAAAAAATAAGAATAATTCGAATAAAATGAAAAGCCATTAAAATTTTTTTCATAGTTAAAAAAATATGAAATCACATAAAAATCTTCTAACAGGCCGCAAAACAAATTTAAAAATTAGGACCTATGTTAATAATAAATAGCGTGAATATATATTAGTAGGATAATTAACAGAGGCACAACACAAAAATTAATAAAACAATTTTTTTTCAGAATATGTGGCTCAAAATGGTCCACACTCGTGCTTTTATTCCTAATGGTGTGTTCCGTTTCAGTCAACATGAACTGTGTCTAACATGTGCGTAGTTTTGTGGCACAAAAGTTACTAACATGGCTGCATTTGATTCACTCTATCAATCTTTATGCTGGCTTCAATTTTCAGAAAAACTAGCATCAATTACTAAATAAAAAATAAAGCCAATGCAACATAACAATATCTAGCGAGACTACCTCAAGTATCGATTACATAAATAAAAGTCTGACAAGCGGAGTGAAAAATATACAGTAGTAAAATATCAATTGTCAGTTATATATGCCTGCCATATAAAAGAGAAAACAATTGGGTATTTTTGTTTTGAGAATTTTACTTTACTTTAGTCTTTTTAATAGAGTTTTTTAAAATTATTTACATCCTTAAAAGTAATCAGCATTTATGAAAACATCAAAAGCCAGTCAATATGACTGATACAAAAGGCCAAAGTTTTCAGTTAATTATGGAATTTCTTCACAGAACTATTTTGTGACGATTGTTTTTGACAGTTTTGTAGCCTTCTTCTTGCATACAGCTCACATATTAAAACACCAAGTGTCAGTCAATTATAACTGACGCAAATAAAATGCTAAAAATAAAATTGATCAGATATTTTTTATACAGAAAAGTATCGATACACAATACGCAGTCTTTATGCAAATGCAAAAGCATTTACTTTATACCGCACCTACATGTAATTTGTTGCAGTAAATCAAATTACGTCAAAAACTATTAGTTTGACCCGCGCGTTGTCACGAGCGCCGATTTTTCAGACTTTTTTTTTCAAAACTATAGTAAAAAACTTGACTAATAGTAAAAAAAGAAGCCATAGAGGGGACGTAGCAATAACAGACCGACTTATGATTTCAAAGAACAAGCTTTAACAAAAATAAATTGCGCAGAGCGTAACTGAAGTCACTGAACTTGTTTGTGGGAGTTTTTTTTTTTGAACTGTGGGGTAACAGGGGGTAAGTAGGGAGAGCATTGCGCTTAAGGAGCTGCTTGTTTGGCAAAGTTAGCGCCATTTATATGAAGTTAATGGTGATTTCGTTTGCCTGAAAGTTGCTTGAACAGGTTTTTTGCATTTAGTTAATAATTTTGTTTTTAAAGTGTATACATAGTAGTTGTTGTTGTTGTTGTTGTTTTCATAGTGTTCATTGGGTGAAAAGTGTTTAACACGTTTTTGGCGCTCCTCTTGCCCCCTTCTCTACTCTGCTACATTCAAGTGAAAGTGATGTGAATTTTTTTTTATGAATTATTTGCATAAAACTTGTTTTTTTTTTTTGTTTTCTTTCATTTATTGTTTAGAGCTAAAAATAGTGCCGCACTGTAGTTATTTTTACAAATTATATTTCAGATTAAATGAAGGTATTTAGTTTTTGTTGCTGATAATAGCCATTAATCATGGGTAAAAGCTACAAAGAGAAAAATGTAGTCATAATTTGAAGATTTTAATCAGGTACTGTAAATAATCGTTATTCTCGAATAATTAAGTTCAAAAGTCATGTTAAGCGAGTAATCTATAAATATATTTACTTATACCGATGAAATGATTTGTGATTTTATTATAAAAAAAAAAAAAAAAAAAAAAACACTGCATTGCCGATTTTTTGTTTTTTTTTTCATACTGAAAATAAAAATATTTTTGTGGTTTTAATTTTTTTAAAACGATAAACATTTAATTTAAAATATGTTGTTATTTTTTGACAAGATTTGCGCTTTCTAGCCATTTTATAGCTAAAAAACTTGATTTCGGACCACTATGCGCTGCTGAGGGGCTATGATCGGATTCAAATTATCTTTGAATTCTAAACTTCTTAACTCTCAAATGTCGAAATTGCCATTTTTGTCCGTGATCTGAAAACCTTAGATTTTTCACAATCAAAATGAAACTTATAATTTTTTATAGACTTTCAATGTTTAAGCTATATTTGGCCACAAAAGCTCGCTTACACTCACGATTTCTGAACGCGTTAATTTAAAAACAACTCGTATTTACCTAAAACTATTTTAAGATTTTCAAAATGTACCTATTTTCTTTATCTTTTGGGATAATCAATCCAATCCACGTCTAATCAATCTTGACTAGATCTATTTAGATATTCTCAAACGAGAACTTCAAAGTAGAATCAAGTCATTATATAAAGGTAACCCTAGATGCAATTGAAAACTTTACTACAGACTACAAAAGACCCTAAACATAGGCAACATAAGCAACAACATTCACCAAATAGCGGTGACCTAGTTTTCCTCAATTTTAACGTTCCGCTGCCGTTAACTTGGCTCTTGCTCACTAAATCACACATTTGTACTTTATAGCAAGAACAACAACGCTATACTTTTAACTATATTAGCAGTGAAAATGTGAGACTTGCGTTACGTTAAAATAAAACCATCAGCCATCAAACAACACCAGCCGAACTCATTCAAAGTACGGGTATCTTCTAACGCAAAACTTCAACTTTTATTTTTCTGATTTCTGTTTTGTTTTTATTCTACACTCGTACAAAAACATCTCATGTTTAACTCTAATCAGGGTTGAAAACCACAAAAAAAAACTCTTTTAAATGAATGAACCAAAAATCATATGGCAAAAAAAAAAAATTTGAGATAGTCAGTAAAGGAAACAAAGTACGATAATATCAAGCACGTTACGAGAAAGCAAAACAGAATGGTTAGATAAAATTGTAGGTATGTTCTATGACGTATTTCATATCACTCAACCATGAGTGTTGTGATTTTAGCCTTAAAACGTCCGTGAGCAATTTAATAGTTTAACTTCGCTAAATTCCAAACAGATTTGGGCACATTTTCATGCCAATGAAATATTTAAAATGAATTTGTTCATAATTGCTTCATTTGACTCTGAACTATGAAAAGAATACGTTAATTGTGAATTTTTAAATATAAACGAAGATATTTTTGTCATGAACATAGAGTTAAATTTACTGTTGCCTATTAAGAAAATGGGTGAGGTTTATGCTCAACATGATTTGCCGTCAACATTATACGATTTGACAAATTTGAACTTTTTTCATTTGGAGCTATTTTATATGTAGGTTATATGCCAGTAAGCTAGCAACAATTTCAGAGCTAAAGAGCTAGATCATAAGGATTGGTTAAGGGTTAGAGGATCAATTATACCGAAATATTTTCAAAAATTTCGACAAGCGGCTATTTTATGGTCTATATTACTTTTACACATAATTACTATGCACCAAATAACATGATTTTATAAAGCATTCAAAAACTTTTCTTATAGAAACAGTATTTTATTTACTAAAGATTAACTTTATAAAGTCCTATTGATACACCCTTTATAATCGGTTTTTACTAAAATCTTTTTTCAACTTTTGTTGCGACTTTTTCGTGTAAGCAAATGGCGGCTTTGAATGAACGTGTTCGTATTGGAAACTTATACTGAGTACATTTCCTCATTTCTCGACCCTTTTAACATTTTTGCTCTTATTTCAATGTTTTCCGAATCATAATTCTGAACTACGCGATTACAATTAAAGCTCGTATTAATACACCCTGTATAATGGTTTTTTAATAAACACTTTTTTCAAGTTTTGTTTATTTTTTTTTGTGTAAGCAATTGTAACATCTTTATATTATTGGAGTGGAGAAGTATATATCATGTGTATATTTATATATATTATATCGTGACTCTTTTTACTTACAAAAAATAAATAGATTTTTCAAAATGGCACACGTTTTTAAATGATTAACTCTTTCATATAGGACAATGTATTCAGAATAAATGAGTTACAAAAAATTTTTTATATTTTGTAGCATCAACGTTTACTCATGTTATCAAAAACCAATTGATTTATTTTAAGGAACTTTTTACTCAAATATAAGAATTATTACTGGAACAAAGTATATGTATTTTGTCGGTGTATAAAATATAAATCTAGAAAACCATGCTCTTTTGCTTATTATACATTAAATAAACATCAAGCGATGCTAACATAAAAACAGTGTGGCAGCCAAAAGGAAGAAAATTGCATTAGCAATCAATAAACTTTTTGATTGATGTCCTTTTTATTGAACAAAAGCATCATTAATATAAAAATTTGACGTACGAATTTCCAGCAATGGGCTTTTTTAATGCTACTTTTTTATGTACGATATTAAAAAGGTGCTACTACTAATAATGCTATAGCAGAGCAATAGCAGGATATAATACGAACCAGTGAAAGCTCGTAAATTATAATAATAAACGAGCAATAAATTCTTGGATTTCAAGCAGCTGTAAGCATATGTCAATGATTTCGGCTAAAGCTTTTCTCTATTTTTTATATCTTACATTCAGCTTACTTATTTTCTAATTTATTTTCATTAGTTCATTTTTTTTTTCAACTTCACCAATATGATTGATACCCTAGGAGACAAGTTAATTCTTTTATATTATTAAACAAAACTTTATAACTTGCTCAAGAAGTCCTAATCACCCCATTTTCTTCTTATGTAAAATTCTGTTTCATAATTTATTTCATCCTCTTTATTGCCGTTGCTTCAAAAGTAGTGCAAGAAGTATCGTATTCCGGAAGTTAGTTTAGTGCACTTTTTTATGTGGCTTTAGCTATGTTACTTTCTTTATTACGGTATGGAGACACCACTTAAGCAGGTCAGCCGAACATTAAAAGTGTTAATAGAAAAAGACATAAAGACAATAAATAATAGTTACTAACGTTGCTAAGTGCACATACAACAACAATGAAAAATTATAAGCCAACTTATAATAAAGATTCATTACTTCATGAGGTAAGAAGCCAACGAAGCATAAAGGAAGCCTTTTGTATTTCAATTGATTTTTTTTAACTACCTACTCTTTTACGAGTATCTTCGTGCTGTTGGTTAAAAAAAAAATCGCAAAATTTATGAACCCATCGTCGTTGATGAGCCAAAAACTTAGGCGAGCAATGACATCGGGTGTGACGAATTCAATATATTTCTCTCCTTACTTTGCTTTTTGCAAAAATAAAATACATTTGTTATAAAAAAAAAGTTGAAAATAGAACAACTGTTTTCGGAAACTCTGAACTTACCAATTTAAGTATCATTTCAATAAAGTTTCAATCCTTTTGGACTAAAAATGGAGAGAATAACAAGGATTTTAAAGCTTTAAATAAATTGTTCATAGAGGGCACTGTGTCATAGTTATGATGTTTGACAGATTTTTCTCAACCAAAGTCTCCATGGGTGTAACCGGATAAAAAATACGGTCTTAAAATTTACACATTGAAAACTCTATTGAAGTGAACGATTGAGATAATTACTTTTAAGCCACGCTATATTTTGTGCAAAATGTAAAGAATAGTAAGGCAACAAAATCCAAATATGGGCAACCAGTAACACAAGGAAGAATTACAAATTTAGAGCAAATATAAAATTGCAATTTGCCTATTTTTTTACTGTTGTTTCTTGCATTTCCCTTAGCTGATTATACTATGAATATACAAGGAGTGGACTAAAAGTTACTGACAGCATACAAGAGCAGGAGATGGAGATGGAGCTGGAACAATACAAGGTAAACACGTTTTAAGCAGTTGACACTACATAAATGCAATTTTTATTTTTTCAAGAAATTTGTTCAATGAATATGCTAGAGCTTTGGGCTTAAAACACAGACAGTTTACTATTGAAAACAATAAATAATGCAGTTGGAAATTTATATGATCAGCTACGCAAAAAAAATTAAAAAATGTCTAAATATGTTGAAGAAGTAAGAAATATTGAATAAGTTGAAAAATGCTCATAAAAAATATATGTTACCGGCCAAACAATAATAGTTTTTAGGATAAACTAGTTTTTCCTAGGTTAAACTGAAGCGTGTTAGGATGAACCAGTTTAGCCCAGGCAAATTTTAGTATGTTAGGGCAAGCAAGGGTTCCTGGCGGCTTTCGACCGCGATTCACTGTAGTATATCCAACGTCCGTGCGTTAGCGAAGCTCGTGTTGGACATAGTATAGTGAACCGCATCGGAAGGCCGCCGCTCCAAAGGTCAGTTTGAAAGTCACCGATGAGTCCATCTAGCAACGGCCGAAACTAGTATGACTAGCTGTAGTCCATTTTTCTACTTAATTTATCTTCTTTTAGTGTATTTGACTGACATAAACTGACAGTAATCTCAACAAAGTAACGATTAAAAAATAATTGTTTTGTATAAAACTCACCACTTTCTTATATTTAATATTTTTGTACAATGGAACATATGTAAGCAAAGTTCAAAGGTCCCTGATGATTCCATTTAGCAATAAATGGAAAACTTAGCCGTTTTTTGTTTTTGTAAAGGGTGTTTTTTTTAGAGGTATAGAGCTTCGAATTGAAATAAAACACAAGAAAATCGTTTTAATGTCCATCAATTTGGCTTTATTGGAAGGATAATTTTATGCCATTAATGTTTAAATATGATTTCGGGCATGTGGCCGCCGCGGCTGGCTCGAATAAAGCCAATTCTACAGGTCCAATTTTGAACCACTTTTTCGAGCATATGGGGCCGTATGTCGGCAATAACGCCACGAATGTTGGCTTCCAAGTCCCCTAACGTTTCTGGTTTGTTGGCGTAGACGAGCGACTTCACATATCCCCAAAGAAAATAATCCAATGGTGTCAAATCACACGATCTTGGTGGCCAATTGACAGGTCCATTCCGCGAAATTATGCGCTCATCGAATGTTTCCTTCAATAAATCGATTGTGACGTGCGCTGTGTGGCATGTAGCGCCGTCTTGTTGGAACCACAACTCATCCACATTCATGCCATCCAATTCGGGAACAAACTAGTCGGTTATCATGGCTCTATACCGGTCTCCATTAACGGTAACTGACTCTCCAGCATTATTTCGGAAGAAGTATGGCCCAATGACTCCACCAGCCCATAGAGCACACCAAACAGTCAGTTTTTGTGGATGTAATGGCGTCTCAAGGGTCTCATGTGGATTCTCTTCACTCCAAATGCGGCAATTTTGCTTGTTGACGTAGCCATTCAACCAAAAATGAGCCTCATCACTGAACAAAATTTTGCGATGAAAATCAGCATCGAGATCAATCTTATTTTCGGCCCATACACCAAAATCACGACGCATTGCATGGTCTCGCGGCTTTAATTCTTGCACAAGCTGGATCTTGTAAGGTCGCAGGCCAAGATCTTTTCGCAAAATCTTCCATAAAGTTGATGGGCAAAGCTCCAATTGCTGTGCACGGTGGCGAATCGATTCATTCGGGTCCTCTTCAACATTTTGCTCTACAGCGGCAATTGTTTCTTCGGTGCGCACTGTTCGACGTCTCTGCGGATGCGTATTATCACATAGAGTAAACGTAGTGCGAAAACGATCCATGGTTAACCGAATTAATTGCTCTGATGGACGATTATGTCGACCATAAAATGGACGTAGCTAGCGGTAAACTTCGCGAACTGAACCATTATTTTCGAAATAAATTTGCACGATTTGCAAGCGTTGTTCTTTTGTCAACCTGTTCATGATGAAATGGCAAACCAAACTGAACATAAATGACATTAGAGTTGCCAGATTTGACCATAAAATGCCCCTGTAATATTTTTGGTGTTAATTAAGCTCAATAAAATAAATAAGAATAACTAGATTTTTATCACTAAAATATATTCGTTCTGTTTAGATTTTATAAAAGTTATTTCAAATCAACCTCATACATGAATCTTACTTATACTTTATGCAAAACTGCACAAATAAAGACTTTTATTTTTGCACTGCAGCTGAATATAAAAAACAAAAAGGATATACAACCCAAAATTGTATATTCAGTTCGCTGCTGCTACGTTTCCGACATGCAAAAACAAGAACTCACAAAAATATTTCTTTAAATTGAAAATACATGCCAAATATCCCAATGCAGTGAAAAACAATCGAATTTTCATTTAACACAAATTCTTTGCTGTGAAATATCCTGCTCATGCCTTTGCCATTTACGGCATTCTTTCACATTTGGGACGAAAGTCTAACCCGTGATACCAACATGTACTTTCAATTCCGGCACTTTTTGTTTTGCAGCTTTTGTTGCCAAGGTTATGGCTTGGATTAAACATATGTGTGTTTGTGTGGCATGGTGTGGGTGTAAGTTTTTGCGTTTGTGCCCATAGTCCAACTTCAAGCTGTACAATTTAAAATTCAATTTCAAATATTTGCATAAAAATTTTCAAATACACAGAACAATAAAACTATTGGTAAAACTTCATAAATTTTCTTAGGTAAAAAATTTGATATTAGAGCTGAAAAAAATCTGAATGTACCAAATACATAATTTATGACAATGGAGCTTTCGAAAGATACCTAAAAAACTTTTGGCGATTCCCCTAAGTTTAACATGGCAACTAGATGCTAGGTTAGGTTAATCTGGGATATGATTTTCTTGATGTAGAACTGTGTTTTTTTCTGGCATAACATCACTCAAGGCATTAAATTTTTTACCTGAATTCAGCATCAAAATACCAAGTGCGTAAGCAACCACTTTGACTTTATGCGACCAGAGACCATAGTGGTGAGATTACGCTGTCTTGTGGGGTGCCACGACATACAGCTCTAGATGTAGAACTGTTTCCAATGATATATTGATTTCTTTTCGACAAAAAAAAAACAGCTTATAAACCTACATTTAGACCAAAGGAATCAGAATAAAATATCAACCATACGTACATAATATCTGTAGTATTACCGATGTTATTTTGGTGCTCACATTTTTTATTGATAAGAGCATTTTAGTTACGTTTCGTCAAGAGAATTTTGAAAATCGCGAGAGGATGACCTAGCAAATGCACCATACTGAATGAGGAAATTGAAATCAGATCAAATTTTTCTGAGCTTAGTACGATTTATTTGTAGGTTTTTTGCGTCATTTTTAAAAATCGTTATTTTATTTAGAAAACATTTTCGAGGTTATTTTTATTTATTACATCATAATCGTACAGTGATGTATGCCTCAGATTTCTGATGTGATGACAACAAAGCTCAACCCAGTATTGCTTTATTTTATGGTTTTATATTTAAAAAAGGTGCAGCAGTATTTCAAAAACCATTTCTTGCTGATAGCACACCTTTAGCAAAATTTATGATACAGAATTTTCTCATCTTATTTATTTTGTCGGTTAGATTTAAAGCGCTGTACAAAATTCTCAATTGCATACAGTATTTTTATTGAAGTAATTGATGTTTCTTCCCTATTTTGTCACTTCTATACAACTTAAAAATCATCACTACTATTTGCTTTTTATTACGCGTAGCACCCACTTTATGGCAACTGAAGTAAAAAAATTATCAGAAAAAAAATTATTTTTGTGTTTTTTTAATATGGAACCTCTAATAAAAAATGTAACTTAAATGGCTTTTTCATAGTTTTTATTTTTTGAGTCTTTCACAAAAATTTTTAAGCAAATATATAAATATTTGTGGTCCAATTAATAAACGAAGCAGAGTTCTTGATTTGTTAATCGTTAATAATTATAAACAATTAGAGTGTAACTGAAATAGCTTAATTACTAGGGGTATTCACGCGTTGATTCGAAAGTGTGATTTGTGTGTCGAAGCAGTGCGTAAATTGAGTAATAATTCTTGTTGTTGGAAAATAAAAACTCATGCTGCATTTTGTATCAGCGCGTGAATACCGATACTATATCGTGTGATGTTGAAATCATTAAAAACGGTTTCAAATAACAAACTGATACTTCAGCATTGCAAACAACACTGGGATAAAAGTTTCGTCTTTTTTATACTAAGTGTGCATTTTTGCAACATGATATTTATTTAATTTTATTTTCTTGCTTAGCAAGAAGCCGCTGTAATTCAATAAGCTGATAGTTATTTTATATTATTCTTTTCAAATACTTTTTGCACACTTTTGCAAAAGTTTTTTAACTTTCTTACTACTTATTTCATGCTCAGATTTCTTATTAAATTTTAATTCGTAAAGTTTGTTTGACATTTTCTGCGTAAAATGGAGTATATGAGAAAAAAGCACAGAAAACTGAGATAATTCCATCCGCTTAGTACTGCTTCGAGTTGTATGTATATTAAAGTGAGACAGGAATCGCAAATTGAAAGAGCAATTCAAGTAGCAAAAGCAAAACGATTTATCAGCAAGTTAAAAACTTATGTTATTTGAAGTTGCACTTGATAAGCGCAACGGACTGGATTTGTTTGGGTTCATTTAAAAGTGAAAAAAATTAATTTTTTTAATGCCAGTTTATCGCAACTTTTGAGGAAACACAAAAGAATATTAATCGTAAATATATGGAAGAGAAAAATGATTTCAAGCGTCTGTGATCTTGAAAAACACTGAAAAAACTCAACATAAGCATTTAAAATCATTAATACTTATATTTCTTATACTTAGTGTTATTTACAAAAATAATTAAGCAGCATAATTGTTTGCTGTTAGAAGAAGAGTTCAGCATACTGTATACAGGGCCGTCGGTAGAAATTTCGAACTTGGCAGAGGGAAAAACACCATGTCGTATGAGCAACACATCAATAGCCGCACATTACAAATTTTCAAGGGCTTAATATAGGTTTCTCAACTCACCAACACACATAGTAATGCCAAAAAATAGTGTTAAAAACTAAAAAATAAAATGCTATTTTTTAACCTTGAGGTGACAAAAGTCAGAGGTTTTCAAAAAAAAAATCTATAAAAACACAAGTCTGAGTCATGAAAAGTTTTAGAGCAATGGAAGATCAATAAATCAATGTACGGCTAGTTTATATGGGTTGCATTGATTTCGATTCACATAAATTTGACATAGAGGGCGTCTAAATATGAGCACCAAATTTTAATTTCGCGGAATTATTATATGGAATATAACACAAGAGAACAACACCTTAACATTCTTAAAACTCACAATATAAATAAGGAATTTTCGTACAATTTCTTTTAAAGCTGTGGGGCCCTTTTATTTGAAAATTCGTTCCATATTTAATCAATACATTTGTAATTCACAATGATCTACAAACATTGTCACTTTCCGAATAAATAATAAGTTTAATTCAAAAACCAAATTCGGGGCTGTTAATGGCACACTCTTTATTGTAACAAAGAATCAAAAAATAGTTTCTGCATGGCACTATCGAGGAGACCAGCAAAATGATAAAATCAACCCACTGCTTTGTTAAGATAATGTGCCATTGTTCAGGTAGGTACTCACTACCCTTGTGGAAGTCTTAAGAAAAAATAAAAAAAAAATAAAACTAAAAAACATAAGCCCTACACACAATAAATTGAAACACCCTGTGTTTAAATATACTACAGAAACTAAAATTTATGAACACAGTAAAAATGTAAACAATAATTTTGTACAAACATCAAATGCGCTGATTAATTTGAAACAGTAGCGCATGTGATTATTTTAAATTTATAAAAACAAAAAACAAGAACGTGAACAAGAGTAAATAAAAAAAAGCTCCCACGGCGATTTTTTGCTTGTATTTATGTTTAATGATAAAATGAACGTAAATAATGCATAACAAGTGTGGAAAGTACGAGTAGATAAATATAAATGTGTGCAGTAAAAGAGTGAAAATTTCAGAAGTGCTTTTTAAGTGGATTTCCAAGTAACCAATGTACGATAGCTACATATTTATCTTAAACGGTGTTATCTTATTACAACTTTAATTTAAACTTTCCACCATACTTCCGATGAGGGTACGTACGTATCTGAATGCCTACCTGATTAAACAAGTCGCGACCTACCTCATGAAACTCCAATCGGATACCGAGCGAGATAAATGCTGCGCTGTTTACTTAGCACATAACAAAATTAATAGAAATTTAGTTTGACGCAGTATTTTTTTGAACTTTCAAATGGAAGTAAAAATAATGTAGTTGAGTGAAAAATATCAAAGTTATGTTTGAGTTAAGATTTTTTCTTGAATTGCTGAGTTTTTTTACTTTCATTGCAATACAACAAAAAATAACTTGTTTCACTTTCATATTACTTATTTTTATTGTTTTATATTTATATTTTTTTTTTGTTTTGGCATGAATCACACAATGGCTGTAAAATTAAAAATGCCGGTAAGGTTTTTAACTGTTTATCAAGCGCTTTGAACAAAGATTTAAATTTTATATTGTAGATTATGATATACTATAAACGTAGGTACTCGTATTTAGATTAAATGTAAGCAGGTATATACATATTTGCTTGGTAATCAAAAAAAAAAGTTGATAGTTTGATTTATGTAGCATATTAAACTAAAAAAAAACACTGAAAAAGATGCTTTGTGGTTGAAAAGACAAAAAATTTACAATAATCTGCCCTCGTATAAAGACATATACTTTTGTATGAGACAGGAGGTGGCATGTCTCGTGTTTCTACCGTACATAATAAAATGCTTATGAAACCATAAGACGGCATTTCTTCCAAGTGAATTTCATGTCTACTGTACAAAGATACACACGAGACATGAGGTGGCATGGCTATAGACATAAAAATCACTTGAAAAACATGCCGTCTCATGTTTTTATAATCAGCTTATTGTGAGCTTTAAAAATGCATATTAAAGACATTTTTATGTCTCTCTTTATCATGATTTTATAGATATTATAAAACTAAATTTCGCTACAAAGGCAAAGTATCCTTTTAATAACGATCACTACTTTGTAAACTGCATTTTTTGTCTTGGTACCTTCCTCTTATGCTACTAGGGATATATCGGCTGTGCCATTTTCGTATAATCAATTTTTTTTTTAAAGTTTATAACTAGTTATCTTTTTATTTTGTTGAGTATTCAATTTTATCAACTCAATTGAACTTTTTTTATTACTATGTATTCATTCAGTTTTCCACCTTAGTCATACAGTCATTATACATAGAAAAACTAATGGAACGTCAAATAGATTCATGAAAATTCTGCCCGAACGATTTTTCATATTCTCCTGTCGTTTTTAAAGTTTTCCATTTCACTTTGGCGAGTCTCATGAGCGGTGCTGCCCAGATGCGCTCAGAGAGCGTAAATAGGAGAACGAGAAGTCACTTAAAGAGCGTAAAAATGAGTGCACGTATACAGAATCATCAACACGTGCTTATCGCTGCTTGTGGTAGTGGGCACCACTGCTCCCCAGTAGGCAGGGCTAGGAGCTAGCAGTGCTTCTAGAAGGACATTCTTGGTAAGTATAAGGCTTCCTTGTTACCTCGTTTCTAACGTACTTTCTTTTTTATATGAAATGTCCCGATAAAACAGGCCTTCCTAAGCAGGCCTTCTAAGACCGCTTGCCGTAGCAGAGGTCACAGAAGTAAGTACTTGGAAAAAATTGAATTTTATTTAGTACGTCGTGGGACTCTGAGTTGTTTATTGTTTTGTATTTATCCGCGCGCTTTGATATTTTTAATGTTTAGTTTTTGTGACGGTTTCTTAATTTATAATTTAATTTGACATTGAATACACAACACTCTATCACCTTAACATTACATGAAACAGAAGGCCAGCCCAGCAACATGCACACCGTTCTTTACTTACAACGATTTATCTACTTTTGATGCCGTATATTCACAATCCAGGTGACAGAAAAGTAGTGTCGAATCATAAAAAATGTTCAGCTGCTATTCAGTTTTTCCAAGAAGTTTAAAAAACTGGATTTCGAAACTTTACAAAATGACATAGGTTTTAACGTAATTAAATTTCAATCCAATAAATGTACTCGATAATATTTATTTCTCAGTTACATACCATATGAATACATACATTGTATTTCGTTACGTGAGGGCCAATTTTAATATTATTTTTATTAGACGCACTCAGCACTTCTCAAACAATTTACATACATCAAAGAGTTACGATCATTTCAAAATGGAGTTCCAAGATTGCTGACATTAGCCGGTGAAATTTATTTTTAGCAATGTTTTAAGTACGCTTTTACAACAAATATATTTTTAGCTAGCCATATGAAATTTGCTTTAAAATTTAACTTATTAAATCTTTAAAGTTCAATAAGAATTGAATGATTTCTAAAAATCAATTGATGCTCTAGTTAGTAATAACGTTTAATGATATGGGTAAGCCTACATTTATTTTCAAGTGGCAGCTTAATAATACAACACTAATGACAATGATAAAAATCGCTCATTAAGCTACACAAAAAATTAAGCGATATGCTCATGAATTTAAAACTTAATTGATGAGCTATTTTTATTAAATTTTAATGGGTGCTGGTAAAAACTCATTATTATATTAGCACTACAGTTTAATAATTACAATAAAACGTACGACAAAAATAGAAATTTCAAACAGAAGGTGAAAAATTCTCACTTGGTTTTTATTATAGCTAGGCACTTTTCAGCACGACTGTTTTCATAATCAACTTTTTATAAATAATTACAAAACCACGAAAATTCATGGAAAAAGTCTGAAATAAAATATGCTTTGTAATTTTTTACAGCAAAACTTGTGGGTGCAACCAATAGTTATCTGAAAAAACAAGGGTAACTACGTTTAGTATCAATTGTTACTATTTTTAACAAAAATCGACGCAAAAGCATTCGCAAAGAATAGTTAAATGAAAGAGAACAATTATAAATAACATAGAAGTCAACACCAAATAAATTTTAAAGAAATTTTATAAATTATTTTCTTGCCAGAATTTTAAAAAACTTAAATTCAATAGCTGATTAATTAATAAAACCTCAAAGTGAAAAAATCTATCAACTTAACATTCTTCTGAAACCAAAACTAAACTGGAAATGCAAAATAAGAACTATGCACCGTCGATTGGAACGATTCACAAGCTGTAATAACTTTCGTTGTGCTACTGAGCAAAAATTATTGAAAAAATCCACTAATGGGTACATCGATTACGTTACGTTACGTTATGTCATGCTACGTATGTTATGTTACGTTACGTTATGTTGCGTTGCGTTACGTTACGTTACGTTGTGTTACGTTACGTTACGTTATGTTACGTTATGTTACGTTACGTTTTCCGAAAGCGAAACGTAACGTGTTTCTCGCTGTGTCTTCTTTTTTTGCTTACGGTTTCGAGTGCGAAAAACTGCCAGTTCCAAACGAAATCAGTTTACTCGACCACTTCTACCAAAACATCTGTATTAAATTATCTTTCTAGACCGCTCCACAAGAATAAACCACCGCATATTATTAATAATAGAAGAAGGATTTTAAGAAATTGATATTTAACACCCAATGAAACTATGAACCGTCGATTGGAATGATTCACAAGCTGTAATAACTTTCGTTGTGCTACTGACCAAAAATTATTGAAAAACCCACTAACTAATAAATGGGTACATCAGTTACGTTTCGTTACGTTACGTTATGTTACGATACCTTATGTTACGTTACGGTTTTACTAGGATGGAAAATGTGACATGTTGTGCTGGTGGAGAAATTGATAGTAAACACCCAATGAAAATGGAATGATATTATGTGTATTGACACAAAAAATGTTGGCCGATATCTAAATGAATCTTACAGTCATAATCTTATTACATGCGCCTAGATAAAGGAGTGTGTTGACCAATTTTCGAAATATTTTATCTTTTTTTATGAGCCATATTTAAGGTTTTTAAGATTTAATATTATAAACAAATGTCTATTAATAATAATTTTATATATTAATTTCAGGCTGAACGACATATATACCATTGACACGTGACCAAGTTCGTGGTACATCCGCTCCGAGATAGGTTAAGGTTACATTATCGGCCTACAAGGTTATGACCACAGTTTTAAGGATGTACGGCGCATAAGCCATATCCATAATCATGGAAATATATGACAAAATATGGCGAATAATATTCCAACTTTGACACCAACTGAGAAGGTAACAAAACAGTGAATAATGTCCTAACTAGGTATGTATCTCTATAGAGAAAATTGTTTGAATTGAAAAAATTTAAATTGAAAAATTGGAAAAATCGACATGTGCTGTTTTGGCGTGTAACCTCAGGTAGTTTTAAATAAGTTTTTATTTGACTTACCCTTTATCCTCCAGCAATTGTTCGGCTAGCGAAAGTCGCAATCGGACCGTTTTCATGCTCTGCATTGGAAACAGCTTACAGAAAGGTGTTAGAAACTTCGATCGCCAACAAAAATGCGGAAAATCCTTACACACCGACCAGAGGCGTTCATTGTGCTCAAAAAGATATGTATGCGCTTTACCGTACTCCAAATATTCCGACATTTCAGTGAAATCACAATATAGCAAATTTTTTAAATTTTCAATAGCCTGCGCTGCCTCCTCATCATCGCGTATCTGCTTAATGCCAAAATTTAACAACGGTTCATAATGATAAAAGTTGCCCGGCATTGCATTGAGAATGTCACCCAAAAATGTCGATCCAGATCGCCAACTGGTTATGATAATGCTTCGCACCGGCGTACCCTCTGTCTCGGGTGTCATATCTGACAATTTCTCAGCATCAACACCAAAACGTCCCGATGGATACTCAAAATTTTCCATTTCTACAGCAATTTTAGCACGTTTCTCAACCAAAACGTCCGCTATGGTCGCTGTCAGATTGTACGTTTGTGCGACAGTCTGTTGCAGCGCCATATTCAATGGCAGATCCCGATGATGGTCCATAATCCCACCGGCAGAGGAACCACCACCACCGGAACCTGCCGCCGCCGCTGCTGAACCAGCCATTGAAGCGGGCAACGGACGATGTTGTGCGGTAGCAATTAGCAACAGAATGCAAAGTCCGCTGACGCCACAGATGCCGATTAAATTCGCACGGCGGGACATTTTGCGACGTTTAGTAATGAGTGTTATGCGCTGCTGTGAACGATTTCTATGAGCTGAAGATGAACGATTTACACCGGATGCTGATAATGAAGATTGTAGTGATGACGATGATGATGGAGCTAACGACGTTTCCTCGACGGGAGCACCGGTGAGCAGCGATACCGTTTCAGAGGAAGTGCAGCCCAAGTAACTTGCTGACATTTGTGGAGCAGTGCTGGGCATGAAGAGATCAGCAGCCTCGCTGTTGCAGACTTTTGAGTAAGACGCTGCACATCGCCTACTTTACTAGTGGCTTATTCTCAAAGTATTTGTTTTTATTGATTTTTAACTTTAGTTCTTAAACTAAAATACTTTGTTTGTGGAATTTTTTTACGCAATGCAAAACTGGTACATACTTTTGCTTAGTTATATTTTTATATTCGAATAGCTTTTAGGGCGGTTTCGTAATTTAATTTGTTTTTCTTTTCACTTAATTACTACTATTCATATTTCACTTTGTATTATGCTTAACTTCAATATTGGTTTAAGACCAATTCATTTTTTTGACTCATAATTTAACTAAACAGCTTTCGCGGGGGCATGGTTTTGTTTTTATTTAAACCTTCTTATCTCAAACATTTTATTTATTTATTTCTTCAACCGTTCCTTTATTTACAACACTCCTCAACCAATAACACAACACTAACACTCACTTCGCCTTTAAATGTCAAACCAAAACTGAAGTATCCATTTCGCTGCATTAGAGATTTCGCCTCTTCTCAGTGTTGCAGAAATCAGTGTTGCCAGAATTTTTTCAAGAAAGTACCTAAAAATGTCAAAAAGGTAATTACAAGTGGATAGGAAAGTTTTTTGTATATAAAGAAAAATCCAATATTATTGCATATACGCTATAAAGATATTACATTGATGAAAATAATTTGAGCAAGCATCACTTTGACTCCATAAATAGTACGAGTTTTTCATCTAGGCCTCTTGGAGTCTTAAATTAATTAAAAGCAAAAAAATTTTCGCGCAAAGTTTCGTTTTTTCACAGATATTTTGAAAACTATTTTCTCTCACAATTTTTACGCTTACAAAACTAGGAATACGTTAAATCACACGTTCTGACTTGAAGTTTAACGCTTTGGCTCCAACATAATCGAGTAATTTTGAAAATATTTCCATAAGCCGCAAGCAATTTTGTTATAATTTTTTTCATAACTTTTATATTTTTCTTTAGTTTATGTTATTCTAACATTCAAAATATTTAGTAACTAAAAAGAAACTGGAATCTAAAATACAATTTTAATTCCTGAGCTAAATAAAAACGTAGCTAAGCGTAGTTACCAAGTAGCTAAGTGGCAACACTGCATAACATGATAAGAAAATCTTGGCAATTGCCACGTTCCCCTACTTTTTTAGTCCTAAGTCAAATAATTTTGAATCGCTTGAATGGAACTTTCTCGTATGGACTTAACTTAAGAAACGTGAACAAAAATGTATCATATGTTAAATTAACTATGTTAAGTGTCAAAGTGTGTGGTAGAAAACATACAATTACATATGTGACATTTTGAAACTTTTCTCTTTGTATACGCATATCTGGCCCAATTTGAAGCTTTTACCCATCAACTGATACCTTCAAATCCCTTTAGAAATTCCAAACTAATTGAAATTTTTATTTCTTGTTAGCTTCAGCCATATTTTTATTTTTACTAGATAATAATAACTTCTCAACTGATTAACATATTGATTAAATCGGATAAAATTGCTCTCATATTATTGCGAGTTTCTTTTACCTTTCTAGTTACTGCTTTATTTTCATAATTTGTTTTTTGTCTCTTTAGAAAATTAAAAATATTTACCTAAAGAAGAGCAACAAGATTTAGTTAACTTTAGATAGCAAAGGTACCCTTAGACAGCGTTTACACGAGGAAACTCTTGAAAGAAAGTTTTCCTGTTTGTAGGCAAGAAGGGAAAAACGAAAGGGTGGTGTACAGAATTTGTCGTACACGCGAAATCCCTTTCGTTCTATTCTTTAGCTGATATTATGCTTTGAATTTACGTTTGTTGTGGCGGGTTGACGCAGTAATTGCTTTGAAATTTTCTTGCATAAACAAATTCTAGTTTCCGTGTGTAAACGCAAAAGAAATTCACAAAAGAGAATAGACAAGAATTTCTCAGACTGAATTTGCTCGTGTAAACGTTGACTTGGGGAATATGTGAACGCAGCTAATGTTTTGCAACTTTCCTAACTTAAGGGATTACACCACGTTCACATTAGTTTTTTTTTAATTCATAAAGCCGACAAATTGAAAACTATAAATAAAATTTATAATTAAACTACCCAAATGGCATATTAATAAGTCAGGGCTGTAAGATATTGCAGCTAACTACAACAAAAGGTATCACAGTCACAGTTTAACGAATGGAACTGCATTCATAAAACCAATTCTTGGCTGCTAGCTTTAAAATAACAGTCAGAAGTCTGAATTGAAAAGACTGTATAATTTCTAGTAGCAATCAACACTGGGGATGGGAAGATTAAATCTAAAGACATTTTTTGAAGTACATATATACCATGTGTATAACATATATGTATACATAAAAAATCACTTTCTATGCTATCGGACTATGCGTGGTCACGGACCACGTGGTATCCCTTGCGAGTTCCCAAGTTAGCTTATGCTGATTTCTTATCCTAACTTATTGTTCTAATACGCTATGTATAAGGATATAATACTTCACAATTATTTAAAGTTTATTTCGCCTGCAAACTCTAACATCAGCAACAATTTCCAAAAGTTGAGAATCTGAGCAAGTACGTTATTATGTGGTAATAATAAAAATAGCAATATTTTTACGTACACAATAATTAAGCAATAGTAGGAATCATGTTAATAATTTTTTATATACATATCTACTTGTCCTTTTTTATGTTTAGCGTTCAGTTAATGCAAAGGAATATAATTTATTACGTAGTTTTCGTTTTAGAATTTTATTAATTTTATCAGAAGTAAACGTGGAAGAGTTTCACGCAAAAGGTGGCGGACGCATTAATGGTTCAAATGACCGCTGATAGCCGAGAAAGTCTGCGACTTTTCGATAGCCCCACAGCTCCATAGCTTCTGTGCATTTATTTTGTATGTTTTTAATCTGCAAAAGAAGACAATTTACTAAATTAATTTATTAGCTATAGAAACTCTTTTAATTCACGACTGAAGAAAGTATATTGTTCCACCAGCTAAACGTGTACATGATGCAAGCAAAATGTCAGTAGGTTGGAATAGTATATAACATTTACCTCTTCGATCATTAGATCTTGCTTCCATTGGAACGGCTTTGATTTTGATTCTCGATAAGTTGAATAGACCTCGCCATTGTCAACGTTAGTATTGACATCTAAAAATTCCTTGACCAGCGGATCGAAAGGTAGGCCAAAAAATTTTAGAATCTCTTGCGTCATCTCGTAGGGATTGACAGAAAGATCTTCGTAACGCAATGTTCTAAGAAATAAAACAAAAGAATAATTGAACTTAAACATTAAAAAAATGTATAGAACTATTCATTGCAACGTATCGTACTTGAAACGTGTGGGATATTTATTCAGTAGTACTTTGGCCGTATGATAGTCTTCCACTAGATCATTACATAAATTTTTTGGGTTACTGCAAGCATGATTGCCAGGACACCAGTCGCGATGCTTGCGTGATTGCATTGTGCCACGTGGATCTCGAACCAAGAGTAAGAATCGCACATTTAAGCTATAACAGTAAGAGAATAACAATAATAACTAGTAAAGGTGTTATCTTCGGCCAGGCCGAAACTCACATACCCTACACTGCATTGATAGTACTTTTTAAATAAATGTTAAAAAAATGTTGAAGAGGTTGAATAAGTCGAAAATAATGTAAAAAGGTTCAAAAATGTTGAAAAGTGTTGGAAAAAACTGAAAATGTCAAAAGAGTATGAGAAATGTTGAAAAAAATAGAATAGAAATGAAAAACACAAAATATGTCGTGTCCACTTCTCCAATTCCGCCCACTTTTGTTTCACTAAATGGCATTCGTGATTGACATGCACAAACCAAATTTCAGCACAATAGCTTGTATAGTTTACGATATGTGCCGTAATTATTCTTAAAATTTAGGGCGGTGACACACCCACTGGTACAATCTAGTCAGATTTTGGTCCACAAATAGCCTTCCAAAAACAAACCTCTTACACCAAATTTCAGTGTGATTGCTCATTTATTTCGATAGTTATGCCACTTAAGGTATTTTAATTATATGGGAGGTGCCACGCCCACCGTTGCTATTTCGCCAGCATTTGATTCATATGTACCTAATACCCAGTAAACCTCTTACATCAAATTTCAGATCAATTGCACCAATAGTTCACTTAAAATAGCACTTACAACTTTATGCTAATGAGGGAGGTGACACGCCCACTGATGCAATCTTGTCAAGATTCATTGAATTTAAAAGAGTATAGTAACCGGCACCTCTACACAAAATTTTATGAAGATTACTCTCATAGCACACTATCTATAGCATTAAACGTATTTTGCTTATATGGGAGGTGCCACACCCACCGGCACCATTGTACCAAAATTTTGCAAGAAAAAACCTTTTAGCGAGTATATCTGCCATATTAGATTTCATAGCGATTGCTCTGTTAGTTCTCTTTTTATAACGTTTATAAATATTGCAGGCTGTGCCACGCCCTTCAACAAAATTTTCCAGAATATTGAATAAACTTGTATTGATGACTACTTTCAGTGGTATCATCCCTAAAATTTTAATGAAAATCGTATGTGCCAATTTGGAGATATACGAAATCCAAATTTTCAATTGCTAAAAAGTGCCACGCCCATTTTTACAATTATGCCCGCTTTATGTGCAATTCAACATTTATAAGATCTGTATTCGTGTACCAAATTTCATCACAATATCTTGCACGGTTTACGAGCTATAGCGTTATAAAAGTTAAAATTAAGGGCTGTGCCACGCCCCTTTAAGAGTCTTTGCAAACTTCAAACCTATCCTAATCTTAATTTTGTTCTCATCTTCACCAAATCACCAAGTTTCATCAAAATCGCAGCAACTTTTTTCAAAATGGACTTGGGTATATTTACATAGGGTATGGGCGGAAGGCGTTGCTGTGAACCGATTATATGCTAGCAGCTTGCAAGAAGGTTTGACCTGTGTGCCAAATTTCATTAAGTTAGCTTGCTTAGTTTTCTCATAAACCTGATTTCAACAGACAGACAGACAGACAGACAGACAGACGGACAGACAGACAGACAGACAGACGGACACAGCTATATCGACTCAGGTGGTGACGCTGATCAAGAATATATATACTTTTCCATACCTGCCACGCCCCCTTCTATGCGTTACAAACGGAATGACAAAGTGAATATACCCTCTGTGTAGGGTATAAAAATCTAAATTAATTGGGATCCTAGTTGAAGTGGGGCCCAATATCCCAAGTTCCATGTCTTTTAAACTATTTTTTAATACTACTTATCAATGGACGGTGTATCTTTTAATGCTCCAACTTGAGTATTTGCTGCATACTCTTTAAGGAGTCTACCCAGTTAAAAAACTATAGCCAACCGCTCTCCACTGCAATGTAGTTAGAGCCCATCCGAAATCTAATTTGAAATACAATTTTCACTAATTACAATGTTAACGAAAGTGTTATCTCTCCGATGTAGAAACATCGGAGGATGTTTCAGCATTGTAGCACTGTAAGCGAAAGTAAGATGCCTCTTATGTAGAAACATCATACGTATCAACATTATACGAGTAGTATAAGTGGATTCATCCTGTTTAGATTTATACAATCAGGACTAAATTTTATACCTCTGTGTGCATTGTAGCTTCCAAAAATTAGTACTTTGGTATTCTACCTGTTTCTGAAAAGAGGTTAACTTTAAACAATTTATTATAATAAAATTCTACAGACATTTGAAAAGAAACGAAGCCTAATTCCAACCAAATACGACAAATGAATATCAAAACATAACACAAAAGTAAAGTGTTCAAATTCTGACAAAGTTTTTGTGATATCACATAAGCCCAACTCACAACAAACAAAGTTCAAGAAAGTCGGAGAAATCGACTGAAATTTAGACTTAAAATCAATGCAATAAATATGGTATGAGTCCTTTTTTTAACCTGAAGGGTTACATGACTTAGAATAATTTTTTCGTAGCAGTTGCGTGTCTAGAATGCAGTAAAGGGATATTTCGACGATGCGGGTCATTTTGAAGAACTGTAGATATTTCGAAGAAAGTAAATGTCGTTTATGATCTTTTAGTAGCCAAAATCCGATGTATGTTGATGATATTCTTTACTAGACTTACATATATGTATACATTTTGTCAACCAACCGAAATTAAACAATTGAATGAATGTATCAAAATATATTCTACCTGTTATTATTCTTGATTAATTTTTCCATTGGTGCCAATCTAATATTTTCAACAGTCATACTTTGAAAAGGAAATAGTTGACAATATAACGATAAAAATGTCGGTGACCAACAAAACTGTGGATATAAATTGCAAGTGTGTCTCAAGCGCCCATAATGTACATAAAAATTGAAGTATCTCTGTCCATAATCAATAAAACTTTGCATTTCGCTGTAGTTGCAGTGAAGTAAATTTTCCAAATTTTTTAATGCTTTTGTTGCACTTGACTGATTTGATATTTGCTTGTGGCCAAAATTTATTAGAGCCGAATAATGAAAGTAATTTCCGGGCATTGCATTCAGAATCCCTCCTAAAAAATCGGATCCAGAGTCCCATGTGGTTATGATTACGCTTCTTAATGGTATTCCATTAGTTTCAGGGGTGTAATTAGTTAACTCTTCCTTAACAGTATCTGAAGTCCTATTGATGTACTTAAAATCTTTCATTTCCAGAGCAATTCTTTGACGTTCTTCAGATATTGCATCCTTCACAGTTATTTGCAAAGTGATTAATACAATGATATAAGCTAACCACACACAGATACCACATAGGGTGATTACTTGAGCGCGTTTCATTTTAAATTTATGCTGTCACAGTCACACATTCAACGAAAAACTGTTTTATTTGTTCATTTTTTTTTTAAATTTTGGCTTTGTTTGACTAAGTTTTCAAAAATATTAGAAAAAAAGCAAGTTTGTAAAGTAAAAAGTTTAAAGTGAATGTAGCATGTCCAATCGTCCTGGAATCTTTATATGATCTGTTCGGTGGAATTCATGAGCGCTGTGTGAAGGGGTTCGAAGCAGGAGTTCGGTAGATAAAGGACAAATAGGGGAGGCATTTCCCACCTCCCAAACAAAAAAAAACAAAAAGAAAACACTTAAAACGATCTAAATTGGCATCAATGGCAACTACATTTGTGAAATTTGATAGCATGTATATAAAGGGTGTTTTTTTTAGAGGTATAGAGCTTCGAATTCAAATAAAACACAAGAAAATCGTTTTAATGTCCATCAATTTGGCTTTATTGAAAGGATAATTTTATGCCATTAATGTTTAAATATGATTTCGGGCATGTGGCCGCCGCGGCTGGCTCGAATAAAGCCAATTCTACAGGTCCAATTTTGAACCACTTTTTCGAGCATATGGGGCCGTATGTCGGCAATAACGCCACGAATGTTGGCTTCCAAGTCCCCTAACGTTTCTGGTTTGTTGGCGTAGTCGAGCGACTTCACATATCCCCAAAGAAAATAATCCAATGGTGTCGAATCACACGATCTTGGTGGCCAATTGACAGGTCCATTCCGCGAAATCATGCGCTCATCGAATGTTTCCTTCAATAAATCGATTGTGACGTGCGCCGTGTGGCATGTAGCGCCGTCTTGTTGGAACCACAACTCATCCACATTCATGCCATCCAATTCGGGAACAAAATAGTCGGTTATCATGGCTCTATACCGGTCTCCATTAACGGTAACTGACTCTCCAGCATTATTTCGGAAGAAGTATGGCCCAATGACTCCACCAGCCCATAGAGCACACCAAACAGTCAATTTTTGTGGATGTAATGGCGTCTCAAGGGTCTCATGTGGATTCTCTTCACTCCAAATGCGGCAATTTTGCTTGTTGACGTAGCCATTCAACCAAAAATGAGCCTCATCACTGAACAAAATTTTGCGATGAAAATCAGCATCGAGATCAATCTCATTTTCGGCCCATACACCAAAATCACGACGCATTGCATGGTCTCGCGGCTTTAATTCTTGCACAAGCTGGATCTTGTAAGGTCGCAAGCCAAGATCTTTGCGTAAAATCTTCCATAAAGTTGATGGACAAAGCTCCAATTGCTGTGCACGGTGGCGAATCGATTCATTCGGGTCCTCTTCAACATTTTGCTCTACAGCGGCAATTGTTTCTTCGGTGCGCACTGTTCGACGTCTCTGCGGATGCGTATTATCACATAGAGTAAACGTAATGCGAAAACGATCCATGGTTAACCGAATTAATTGCTTTGTTGACGATTATGTCGACCATAAAATGGACGTAGCTAGCGGTAAACTTCGCGAACTGAACCATTATTTTCGAAATAAATTTGCACGATTTGCAAGCGTTGTTCTTTTGTCAACCTGTTCATGATGAAATGGCAAACCAAACTGAACATAAATGACATTAGAGTTGCCAGATTTGACCATAAAATGCCAGTTTTATCTCTATTCGAAAAACAAACCTCTAAAAAAAACACCCTTTAGTATTGAAGAATGACGTGCCACCTCCTATGCAACACAAGTGATTAAGGCGCTATATCTTGATACTTATGGGCCATGCATACATTAATTACGCATGACTTTTTCATTTTGAAACATCTATTCCCCCTACTCCTAACATGCCGTAGTATAAGAAATATTTTCACAATATCATACAGTTAAAAAATGAGTGACCCCCACTCCGCCTTATGGGTTAGGTTGGTCGAACTGTCCAGTAATCAAATTTACAGGCTCGCATAGACTGGAGTCGTTCATTTGCTATGCCTTCAAAAATAGATGGACAGCTCCGCCACTCCCACACCAATTTGTAATTTTTAATAAATAGATGACGTGCAGTGCACGCTATTAAGCATCACGATAAGCGCGGTATCTGTGTACACAAAATTCTTTTTTGAAAATTGTTCTACAGGCTAATTAGAGGAAGTTTTTATATATATATATAGTACATATGTATGTATGTTAAGAGAATGATTTTTTAAACGTCTTGAACCAATTTTTTTTTTTCAATGCTAGGGCCTAAGCGGACGGTTTTAGTCCATATTGTTCTATCAATCCGGTGAGTTAAAAATACAAAAAAAAAAAATGAATTGAGAAACGATAAAAAAAAATCATAGGTTTTTAATCTCACCGTGTAAACGGATTTCGCGACTACGCTAATATCGATGAGATAAACTCCATATGTAAACGTAGTATAAGCTATTAAGAACTAAACATACATGGGATTGATTTGGATAGCTCTCAAAGTTCTTTACTTCGCTGCTTCCGCTTGGCTCTAATTTTGAGGCCATGGTTCAAATATAAAAGTTGAAGCGATGCCAAAAATGTTGCTTATTCGTTCTTAAAAATTTTTTTTCATAATATGTCAAAATAACCCAGTAGGCAAGGGCAGGAGCTTGCAGGCCTTCTAGCAGGCCTTACCTGGTAAGATTAAGGCCTTACCACCTCCTTTCAAACTTACTTTCTTTTTTATATGAAACGTCCCGATAAGTAAGGCCTCATTTGCAAGGCCTGATGGAAGTACTCTTCGAGCAGGTCTTCCTACATCGCTTGCGTCAAGAGCCCTTCTAAGAGCGCTTACCGTAGAAGGGGTCACAGAAGTACTTTGAAAAAATTAAATCTTAATACGTCGTGAGACTCTTAGTTAAATGTTTTTTTTATCTGCGTCAACCTCCCTTACGTTCATATTTTTAATGTTTATTTTTTGTGACGATTTCTTAATTTATAATTTCACATTGAATACACAACACTCTACCACTTTAACATAACATGAAACAGAAGACAAGCCTAGCAACATGCACACCGTTCCTTACTTCTAACCATGTATAAACTTTTGATGTCGTAAAAGTACAATGCAATGACAAAAAAGTAATGTCGAATCATAAAACATTGCAATACATGAAATAAAAAAATACATGAAGTCCTTCTTTTTTTCCTTCTATTATGAGGCCTTATAGCATTGCTGCTGTGGGAAGGCCTAATAGCACTGCTGCTATGGGAAGGGGTTATAGCAGTACATAATAGCATTTCATGAGTATACACTCAATGGAGTGTAACTGTTCTGCTAATTAAAAATTCACTACTTATAAAATTTACTTATTGTTAATATTGACAGATTGTAAATAAAAACAAAAATCATAGTAAAATAAAAAAATTTTTTTGTTATTTACATGAAAATTTAGTTTTGAGAAGGCCTCTTACAATCGGAGCAGTGCTAGCAGGCCTTCTCTGGGGAAGGCCTTGCTCAATTGCCTGCTGGGAAGTTAATCGACCAACACAAAAATAAAACATAATTTTGACATTTGATGACAACACGTCAAGCTCACGGATGGGTTGACAAATTGTAGGAATTTTTGTAATTTAATTATATGTTTTTACAATAATAAATTTATCTACTTGTAGCCAGCTCAAAAAAGTTCTGCCAGCTCAAAAGAGTTCTGCCGGCACATATTTCGTTTGATTTTAATACCCTACACACAGCGTATATTAATTTTGCTACTTGCTTATAACGCATATAAGGAGGCGTGAAAGGTATAGAAAAGTGCATTTATTCTTGTCACTTCTGAGTCGACTTAGCCATGTTTGTCCATCTTCCTGTGGAAATCATGATAACGAGAAAACCATGCGAGATAATTTAATAAAATCCGGCACATTTTCATTTGTTGCTGATGGGATTGAACTTGTGCAACATTGGATCACAGACATGCTTATAATAAACCCTTTAAAGCGCTTACTGAGAGAGTTATTTGTGGTAATGCTGTAATGCAACTAAATTGCACTTGAGCACTACAAATTATTTCGTAAAGCTCTCAATGAAAATTGGGTTTATTTTAACGATATCTTTCATAAAAGCGAAAATTTTAAGACTCCCGACTAACAGAGTTATATAAAGTAATGCAACCATGTTTCACAATAATTTGTTATTGGTCTTTTTGATACGGGGTGTGGCATCTGCCTGGAAAAAAGTTTAAACGCTATATTGACGGAGTTTTATAGGATAATGCGCTCTAATTTCATACAAATGCTTGAAATTACTCAGACAACCCTAGTACCATCAGGGGAAGTTATGAAGACAAAAATCCAGCTTACAAGACAGTGATGTTTTTAAAATAGCTTTGAATCAAAATTAATAAGATAATTCGCTTATGTATCGAAATTTTGCTTTATAATATATTTCTAGAACAAGATATAAAATCATGATAAAGGTACCGCATATCCCTTATATCTTAATACTGTAGCCATATAAGTCAGTTGAGAAACATGACGTCCCATGTTTTCAGAGACACATATGATATGGCACATTACTGTCCATTTTTTGTCGCCTTACCACAACAAATGTGAGAAAGATATGATTCGGTTTTGACATATAATACAATATGTAACAGGTACTTGGCCTAGTAGGTAGCGCGCAGGACTATGAATCGCTGGGTCATGGGTTTGAGACTGACTTTTCCAATTTGTAAATCGTAAGTAAAATTTAAATTTGATAATAAAATAAAATTGAGTGTAGTAAAGTCTTACAATTTGCATATTAAATAATTTTATAATAAAATTAAATTAAATTAAAAATAAAATTTGAAACTGTTTAGAAACAAAGAGGGGAAGTAGTCTATATACTTCATAGGCAAAATGGCTCTTATAAACCCCTATTAGGAATTTATAAACATAATATGTTGTCTTAATAGTTCTCTTTAAAAGGCCTGTAAAAGAAGCTACAAATCGCTTTACTGAGAGCTATTTATGCATATGTTTATAAATTTATAAAAATAAGACTTAATATCTCACATATTATTGGATTGAAATAATATTACTATTGCGATTGCTCATCCCAAGACGTCACAGCTCTCGTACAACACAAACACTTGAAACGCAACGCTATATCTTGGCTCTTATGACAACTATTGTCCTGAAATTTAAAAAATATCTTAAAGACAGTAAATAAGGATAGTAGAAAACAGCAAATATAATTCATCATGGGCAGAGTTGCTGCAGCCAGCTTCCCTTGAAACTATTAGAAGAGAACTTATAACAGTTGTATACATTTTCTCGTGTGAACTCTTATAAGTCGTACACGTATTTTGACAAATTTTCTGGTCGAAAGTGATGATTGCATGGGGCGATACAAAACGGATAAGTGTTAAGGTGCTACAATCACAGGTTCAAATGTTTGATGATTGGGATTGACCAGGAACAGCTTAAGGCCTTGTTGAAAAAAAAGAGATGATGGGGGTTTTGAGAAACATTTTTATAAATAAAAAAAATGTATAGAATAATTCATTTATGTTTTTATTTTTTTATAAAATTAAAGCATTTTTAAACAGAAATGATTTAAAGTTTGTTATGTTTTGAGATAGAGTACAAAGTTTGCAGTTACTTAAAGAATATTCGGATTACAATATATGAATTCAAAAATTAAATTTTTAATCAAAATTAATTAAGTTATCCTAACATCAAAAGAAAATTCACACGCTTCCGGATTAACAGCGCCATCTGGCAAGCCTGTCGGTGATAAAATAGCCAGCTTTTTCCTTTAATGCCCCGGGCTATCAGCAAATGACTCTTAGTTCAATCTATTTTTGCAAGTTTCTACAAAACTTAAGCAGTACAAAATGCTAAAAAATAAATTTACAGGAAATTATTGCGTATATCAGAGCCATAACATAGATGAAAAATTGACAACACATGAACTCTTTGAAATGTGAGTTTTATCTGAAAATGTCAGGAATTGAGCTATTTTTATATTATATTTTAAGGAATTTCATTATTGTAAGCTTCTATCTATTAAACGTATTTTTAACACACTTATACAGCTGTTTTAATAAAATATGGCTATTTATCAACTTGTTAAGTGACTGCTTAGCTGGTACTGATTAAGAAAATTATTTCTTCTATTTCAATTTTTTTCATTTATAATAATTTTAATTTCTTTTATTATTCATTATTTCCTTGCGGCAACGCTGATGCATACCAAAAAACGAAATGTAGCCAACTTCACCACTTCATTAAGAAACGAGTGACAACCCACTCTCCTTTTCAGCTATTCGTTAGTGGTTCTCCCATTTGTCATTTCGCCGCGATACAAGAGAAACAACAAAACAAAAAAATGTCAAACAAAAATGTTATTCCATCAAAAAACATCGAATTTTGTTCATTTCTTCGGGAAAAATTCAAGAAATCATAAAAAATCCAATAAAAAGCAATTCATTTCAACGTATTGCGGCGAAAAAGCGCATTTAACTTACGACATTGTGAAATATCGCACAAGTCTTCGATTATTCGCCGTCGAATGCGGATACTCAAGTAAGCGAAGAAAAAATCCGCGAAAAAAGAAAATTTCTGCGGAAAATTAAATTAAATTGTGAAAATTGTGCAAAAATTTTTTCGATTTTTTATTGGCGCAAATTTAGTGCAGTGCATAAAAGTCGTGAGAATTCATTCAAAATATTGCTGGAAATGAGTTCGATAATAGTTTTGGATTCCTCAGACGAGGATGAGGTAAAGAAAAAAATAATTATATATTTCGCTCTTTTTTATTTCCTCTGCATTTTTTCAACTTACTTTATTTTGCCCGAGCTACCTACCAACCATAGACATTTCTTTCCATCGCATTCCACGATTCTACCACAGCGAAAACTAGTGGAGAGTTCGCACACACATGCAATAGTATTTCGTTTGTCAACGATTGACACTGACTGCTAGAAAATTGCCGTAGCTGGTGATGTGTAAAAATAACAAAATCAATAGTGCTGTGTTTCTTACATCCGAGTTTTCACAAGTAACCGGATGACTGCTCAGAGAAGAAAAGTTAAGGTTTCAGCATAGTTACGATATTTTATCGGGCTTAAATTTACTGAAGCTTCCACTCGTTAGTTTTTACTAAACTACACATATGTGCTTTTTGATTCTAAGCATTTATATGCAAAGAGAAAGCACGAGATGTCGGAGATATAGTCATTACTTTAGAAACCCTATATTAATTGATCGTCACATGTAAGCTTATAAAATAATAATATGTTGTATAGATTTTTGAAATCAAACTCATAGCTTTCGAGATATTACTTTTCTGATATTTTGACTGATTTTTTTCCCAAAAAAAACGTGATTCGCAAAAAATTCCTTATTGTCCTAGTCTTATTAACATATCAAGAAAGCTTTACTCATTCCCTTTGAAATGATGTAGCATTTGTCTTAAGTTTTTATATATTAACCCTTATATTACCAGAAAGTAAAAAAACTAGTTCCATACTTTATTTTTGAAAATTTTAAATTTAAGGACAATAACTACAACTAAACAAAATATAATTGGTATAAAGGACCTTAAGTTGATCTGTTATTTTTATCGAATGTTCAATAACAGTCTGTACCTAAAAAAAATTTACTTCTATTACTTTGCCAATTGTTTAAAGTCTGAGGTCTCATATTTTGGTGACTTGAAAGTTAAAATTTTGTATTTGTTAAAAAAACAAAGGCTTAGATAAAATAAATCAAAATTTTATTTTTTTAAGATCCGTTTCACTTATCGATTTCATCCAACATTAATTTAAGAAAAAATGTAGAAAAATATTTTTCTCAACTGTACTTTTAAGAGCAAAAAACAGAAATATGTCGTTACAAGGCTATCAATCGTTATTCTACTATGTACAGTTTTAAATGTAAACGTAAGATTGTCATTCACCAAACGTAGTGTTTTTAGTCAAAAACTCAGCACAACTTACTGTAGTCTAAATAGACTCTAATCTTGAAATCGGCAATCTTATTTTATTTAGAATGAGGCTGAAAAAGTAACTGCAGCTATTTTTCCATTCAAACTGAAACTGGAACCTGATTTAAGTTTGAATAAAATTGCAATTTTAAACTTCATTCTTCGTACTTTTTCAAACTATTTTTTGAGGTTCTTAGAAAAAGCAAAACAAATTGTGCCATAAAAATCTAATGTAGAATTAGATTTATTTTTCTGAAAACTCATAACTGACGATATGAACCTATTAACGATAGGTTACAAAACTTGCCCAAAAACTAACATCACCACTGCTAGAATGTGATTGCAATACTACATAATAGATTTATTGCAGCCTTAATGAGTTGACAACTACTCATTAGGCGATCAAAACAATTGTACAACTCTTAACGCACACATTCACGCAGATCAGTGCTTTAATGTATACAGATATTAATGAAATTAATATTGAATTGAAATTTACGTCGCCATTAGGCTAGGTCTTTCAAAAAAAAATGTGATCACAACAAAAACGGAGCATACTGTTGAAAATAAAAAAATTTTCCTCAAACCAATAATTTCAACTGAAATATGGTCATAACTCTTAATTTGTTGGAATCGTAGTAACAATATTTATCTTGCATACCTATAAAAAAAAGGTGCATGTTATCAAAGAAATTTACATATTGACTGGTAGCACTTTTTCACGCTCTTACGATTCTATGTTTTCAATGCTCTCAATCGTAAAAGCGGTTTGGCAATTGCCGCTATAAAGTCTACACATTTTCTTTGCAAGTCTACAAATAGTTCTTCCCGCCTTTTGTTTTTGTTTTTGCATTTTTCATTCACTTACAGCAAATACAGGTATCCCTCGTGCAACGTATTGAGATTATAAAGATTTTTTGTTTGGATTAAAGAGATTTTTAAGTTTTAGAACATTCACTTAAATTATTGTATATCTTGTTGGTCAATGTTTAAATTACTACACACTTGTTTTTTAGTACATTTTTGAACTGAAAAACTATGGAAAATAGGATAAGAAACATAATTTTTTGTTTAAAAGCTTAAACATTATTTTTTGTATTTATAAAATTCCTTAACTTAAACATTATTTATAAAATTGTTTCTCAAAATATCTTCGACAGCCTCTCCAACTGCTTTAGCGCCTGTGTGCAAGTTTTTTTTCGCTCAAATTTTTCTTCTTTGAAATGAATTATCGAATGGTCATCTATGATGTTTCCTCACAAAATTATAGCTCTTTGAAGCCCACAATCTCAATGAAATGTTTTTTGTTTGTGATTTGGTCTTGAAGACGCCAAGATTTCAAAAAGAATCTTGATATAAAGATGAATGTATTATAATACCAGGTGTCTGTCTCCAGTATAACTTTAAAAATTTAATTTTTTGTGAGGGTCTTGATTTCTGTGATCCAACGTATTATCCCAACGGGAAATCTAGAAGCAACTTCAGGGGGAGGGGAGCGCGTCAGATGTGCTCCTTCGGAAGCATTTTATTTAAAATTCTATTTAAGTTAAAAAAAAACTTTCGTTGCGCATCCACTAGAGTTTGCACCTAGGCATTCCGTAACATTCGTAGTTTAACGACATCCGCCAATATTCTTACTATATTTAGGCTTGCTAAAAGTATAAATCAAAATCTTAAAATTTCATTTTAATAGAAAAATATTGTAGCTTTAGTCTCAATTACATTAATAATAAGAGTAGCTCAGTTGGTTAAGATGTGCGCATCTCAGAATACTGCCACAACGCAGGAGGTTCGAGTCTGATCGGAGGCAAATAAAAAATTTTATTGAGTTTTTTTAATTCAAGCTCAATGTGCTTCTACTCAACATCCAAGCAAGCGTATTTAATATGCTTCAGTAGATGTGCTTCTACTTAGCATTCAAGGAAGCGTATTTCATGTGCTTCCAAAGATGTGCATTATCGCAATAAAGATAAGCAGTGAGAAGTTAATTGGAAGCAGCTCCCTGCTTCCCTTGAAGCACATCCAAAGCGCTTTGTATGCGCTTCCGTCTCCAGCCAGGATGTGCTATGTTAGGGATGTGATGTAAAAATTATTGGTCTCAACTTAATTTAATTAAAACTTCTTTGTTTTACTTGCCAACTACATAGATATGCGTAATTAAAAAAATATTTTATTTTTAGGCGCCATCAAAGAAGTCTCTGTTGAAGCTGCCACAAATTGCTGTTGCAAATACAATAGTTAACAAGCCAAAGCAAATTTCAGCAAAAAAACAACAGCCTAAAATTAATGCCAACAGCAACATAAGTAAAAAGCAACAAAATATAATAAGCAACAATTTGCTGTCACCTTCAGCGTCAACAACCACCATTGCAAAGCCTAAAGTTTCAACATTACCTAAAATTAATGCGGCGTTTACGCTGAATGCAATTGAAAGGCACACACCTACTCCACCAAAAACAAACATCACAAATTTAACACCTGCAGTAGTTCCGATATCTATTTCAACAGCAATTCCAGCAACAATTACTGCAACTCAACAGCGGAAACGCAAAACACCAACACCACCGAAACCAGTAGCAACAACAATATCAACTGGTGGCAACACAATGTTATTGTCATCGATATTGCATCAAAGTGCTGCTGCGGGTGTTACAAACTTGGCCAGCATGACTCATTTGACTAATATGGCCAATATGTTGCCCATGATACAGTCTGTACAATCAATGGCTCCAAGCACTGCACCACCAATGCAATTGTTAGCTACACCACCATCTTTGACAACAGCAATAGATTCCCTAGCAGCAATTGATCCTCGAATGATGCACAGTTTTAGCAACAGCAGAAGCAGTAACCCAGTTGATAATTTCAAAATTCACTTGCCACTTAAACGTCCTAATTCGGCTATATCATCGTCCTCAGCTGCAAATTCACCAAACTCAAACTCACGGAATTCGCCGCCAACAACAACTGCAGCTGCGCTGCGCAGCATAAAACGTATCAAACCTACAACGCTGCTGAAGCATAACGATGAAGCTTGGCATAAGCGTCAGCAGAAAGCATCAACATCCTCGTCGATTGCAGCAGGACAACTGCTACATGACGATGATCTTTTTGAAGTTTTTCCACCGATATCGCCAGTATCATCAACGGCAACAGCTTCAGCATCTTCATCGCCTTCTCCTGCACATACAATTGCATCACCAAAATCACAAACCCCACAAATGCCGAAGTTACAACCTGCACCTAAGCAACAATCGCGTCCACGTTCACAAATAACAGCTGCCCGAGTTCAAGCACCTGCAGCAACGTCAGTGACGACTGCAACAACCAGAAATCGAACACCTCCAGTGAAAACCAGCGCTGTCTTGGACTTAACAAATTCGCCAGAGAGACCAAAAGCCACAGTAACGACATCGAATGCCATCTCTCCTCCTCCGCCATTAACGCCAAAAACGCCAGGACTTCCTGCGACGCCAATGAGCACCTCTAGCTCAACAATATCCGATGAAAGCGGCAAACCGGCGACTCCAGAAACAAAATCTGATACAATGACAACGACAGAAATCAACGCAGTGGAAAAAGATAAGACGCCACCTCGTGAACCACTCATACCCGATTATGAGGAACTAATTAAAGTATGTCGCACCGCTGATCCTTCCGACGACATGGAAAAGTTAATCAAACAAAAGCTTATACGCTATTATTATTCAGTACATCCGGACTTTTTGCGTTCTCGTGGATTTCGCAAGCAGCTACGCAGCACTATTGATCGCATTAATGCTGATCCCGAACTTGTATATTATAATCTTAAAACTATTGTGGAAGAATTGAAAGTTCGTCGCAAAAGTTCGCAAGTTATTGTTACTAATGATGAAACGAGCGCTGCCGCCACAGGCGGGTCAACGGGTAACAAACATACAGATGAACAAATTAGAAAATTAAACAAAGCCCTCTACATCGTTACAAAACGCATTGCTAACTTAGAGGAATCAGAAGTAGATTGGGATGATGATGATTCTAGTTATTTGCAAGTAGAACGTTTTAAGAAGCGTGCATGTCAGGTAAGTTAAGTATGTATACCATAAAATGAGCAATCTTGAAAAATGCTACTGAAAAAAAAGTGGTCATTCTAATTGTTGAATATCCCATATCAACAAAGAGTTAAGATAGAAGACTCGAAGAGGACTCCAATTTCTGTGACATTTGGCAGAATTGGTTGTGAACCGTTGTCAGGGAGAAACCAGATAAATATTTTGCGTAACCTTATGTTATTCAGTAAAAACTAGAATTTCAGCAATAGTTAGCTGAAAATGCAATTCTGTTTGCCAACAATTTTGGTAATTTCATCACATATTGCTCACAAGCATTTTTTATTATATCCTCGTATATCGTGAACAAATTTTAAATTTAAGAACAGAAGAAATCTTCATATTTTTATTACGAGAAGGGCCTGTCCGTTCACTGCACAACTATATAAAAACTATTATCAAGAATACTCACAAGATACAAAATACAAGCTTCAAGTACAAGTGCTTCTTAGTCCCCGATTTTCCGAAAAAATATGGCTTACAAAAGGACTTACTTTAAGCTTTACGGGTACAGTAATAATGTAAAATGGGAACCCATGCTTATTGCTCTTATCTCCACGATAGAGATATAGGTCATCACCTTATTTTTCTGTATCCTCATCGACAGTTATTTTTCAAAGTTTCACAGAATTTGTTTGGAACAGACATCAGGCTTTTCATTTTATGCTCCTGTGATTTTCTAGAAATGAAATTTTAAAATAGAATGGCAATGAGATAAGCGAAACGAAGCTTTATGTTGGCGGCTAGGGGTACATATTCTAAATGTCTGTTATTCTCAGGTTTGGAGTAGGAGGAACTTAAAAGTATCATGAACATTTTTAATAATCTTCCCCGGGCTCACAGTGGTGATATATGTCATAAAAAGTTAAAATTAAGTAAAACTTTTTAACTTTGTTGCAGACGTTTTTTATATGGCTGCAAAGCCATAGTTTAAATAAAATTGACCAATGGACCAATTGGCCAATGAATGGATGTTGCTATAAATAATTTTGTAGAATTGACCAAAATCTTTTTTATTGCAACACAAGGCAGTAAATCAAAAAAATGTTCTATGTTTCTCTGTCGTATGGTCCCTAGGAATCATTTTGTACTTATTTGCATTTAAAAAATGGTTGTGCTTATTTATATGAACTATGTCCTTTAAAAAAGATACAAGTTAGTATTAATATATGTATATATATATCAGTATTAGTACAAGTACACAAAATCACATATCATATTTATCAATTGCTATATCTTTGACGCACTTTTCAACTATAACATATTTCTTCTTTAATGCTTAACCGCTTGCTTACTTTGCTATAATGCAGAGATATAAGTACATATACCTCTCGGCCTAAATTTTAATAGAGGCGAATATCTTGATTGCTGATCAGATTGCTTACTTTAGGTTAGAGTGGTGGCGTAGCAAACAGGCTTGAAGCCATGAATAACACTGATTGTGCCGTTTTAATAAATTACTTGCTTACTTTACTTAATTTTGCTATTTATAATATATATTTCTGAATTATTATACTGTGATGTAAATATCTAAAATTTCTAATGTTTGAACCCTGCGTATATGCGAGCTATAGACCCCGAAAATATTAAAACAATAAAAACACACAGTTTTGGCAAAATAATATTATGGTGTATGCAAGGATGATTTTTTAAGAGTTTGGTTTTTGAAAATTGGAAAAGAGCAGAAAATTTACTATAGCGAATGAAATATTTATTTGGAGCGATACATCAATTCCTTCCATTTACTTTTTAAAGGTTATGTGATGCAAATGTTGCCCGCGACTACGCCTGAGGTGGATCATTCGTAAGCTCCAATTTTATCATGCTTTTTCGAGCATTTCGGCTGGTATCTCACCAATGGCAGCTGTAATGTTGTCTTTCAGTGCTACAATTGTGTCTGTGTTGTCCCTGTACACGAGAGCCTTCACGTAGCCCCACAAAAAATTGTCTAGTGGAGTCAAATCGCATGATCTTGGCGGCCAATGGACTGCTCCAAAACGTGAGATCAATAACTCACCAAACTCGCCCCTCAATAGGTTCATGGTATCGCGTGTCGTGTGGCACCGTCTTGCTGAAACCACGGGTAAACCAACTCCAATTCTTTCATTTTGGGGGAAAAAAAGTCGGTAATCATCACACGGTACCTTGCTCCATTGACTGTAACGTTGCGCCGGCCCACGAACCGCACCAAACAGTGTATTTTTCAGTGTGCTCTTGAACTGCCTCTGGCTGTTCTTCAGACCAAATAGGCAATTCTCAAAGTTTTGATAGTAAAATTCAATGATTTGCAAGCGCTATTCGTTTGTTAGTTTTTGGCGTTGACACATGTTACGAATCAAGTGTGAGGTGTCAAAAAAAGTCACACGATATATCTCTTTTGGTTGGTAATTTTTTTAATGCGTTAAAGTAAAAGTAAATAAGTATAATACAAACACTAATTTTTTTATGTATCTCTTTACTTCTAGATTTATGAGAAAATATGTGATCTAACTGGTGAAAGTAAAAGTGCCCTCCGTTTAGTGCGTAAGCCCATCCAATTTAGCGGCACTAGTTTTCCACAATTTAATCGGACGTTACAAGCGTACGTAAATCAAACTAAAGAGTTTCCCGACTATCACGATGTGATACGTATGCTTGAACATTGCAATGGATTATATTCACTAGGGCTAGCGCAATTTGAAATGAAGCGTATTGGTGGGTATAGTATACAATTAAAATTTGAATTTTTTTATGATCAATTTTTTAAAGATCCAACAACATATTCTGATTTAGCAACTTCAAATCCTTAAGAAACGAAACACAGTCAGTTCGATTAAAAATACTCAAATCTTTTTGAGCAGTAGTGAAGTTTCTATTTATGTAATACAAGAGCCATACGAATTGTGATATTTTGATGCGTTAACGGTCAACGATGAAATACCCGTGCCTCTTCAAGTTAATTATTATAAAAACTTAGTACATATATCGCAAAGCAAAATTGTTTTTTAATATTTTGCAAATTTTTCTTCACTTGTACCTTGAACCAACGCATGGAATGTAGCTTAAATCGGGCCAAAGTACAATAATTTTTCTGTGTCGTAAAATGGATTTTCGAATGTATTTCGTCTGCGATAAAAAAGGTATTTAAAAGTATTGGATCTGCTGCGAAAAAGCCACAGCATCGCCACAGCGACCTTAGTTCGCCATTTAGCTAAACACCGAATATCTGGAAGAACTACCGTCACATACAATAAAATAAAGCGCACATACTTTTTTTGCTTACAGGTTTTAGTTTTACATTTAGTTTCAAGGTTCAAGATACAATACCCCGTGGTCTAAAGTACAATGCTTGATTATACCTTGGACCACAGCCGCAGATTCTTGTCTTAATGCAATAATATCTAAAATATCCGTTTAAAATGTAGAAGCGTCTGAGAAAAAAATCAGCCACTTTGAAAAAACAAAGGTTAGATACCTCAACAAAATGCTCTAAGTCGCTTAATTCATTAGGACCAGGGTTGCCAAGTTAAAAGTGTCGAATTAACTAACGGATTTCCAAAAAACCAAAAAGTTTTTGCGGAAAAACTTTATGATGTATGTTTTTTAAGTCGAATATTAAATAATTTTTTGTACCAAGTACAAGTACATTATTTCTAACGATAATTTTTTTTTTTCTTTTTTGCTTTGAAAATAAATTTCCTTCCAATTAGCGGGTTTTAACGGCTTTTACCTCGAATTGAAGCGGGTACTTGGCAACCCTTATTAGGACCAAGTAAGAATTGACCAACAAAACCGCTATTTCAATTTTAGAATGCTTTTAATCAAATAAATTAATGATCAATCAAATTCAATATTGAAATGGAATTCACAAATTGTAAATACTTCTGTCTTATAAACTTGTATGCACATTTTTATTTCAGCCCAAGATGCTTTCATTAAAGTTGGCAAACTTTTACAATCACGACGTAAGACTGATCTCTACGAAACCGTAGCACACTACACAGCCAATGCTGAGGATCCTGCGGAAAAGGATGCCTCTTTATTGGCAAAACTGAGTGAAAATAAGAAAAAATGTAAAAAAATCGGGGAAATAATTGAAAAGTAAGCGTTTAAAAGAAAAAAAAAAATCTAATATTCAACTACATACTTACCTTTTCTATTAATCCTCTAAAGATTTGCACGTGAACAAGACCTATCAGCTGACGAACTTAAGGAAGCTAGATTGAAAAAATCTATTACAACTAGTGCAGAAAACTCCAAAGATGTTGGAGTCGAAGGAGAAAAAAAAGTTGAAGAAGATGACGATGAGGATGATGATGATGAAGAAGATGATGACGAAGATGAACCTTCAACAGCCGCCGCAGATATTGAAGATGATGCTGAAAGACTTACAAATGGCGATATGACGGATGAAGATTCTGACCTAGATTCTAAAAGTGAAATTAAAAAGAAAAAAAATGACTCTGATAAGGCAGAATCAGCAACAGTAACATATAGCATAACTAGCAATTGTACAACTACAACAACAAAACAGACAATAGTTGATTCACTTAAAAAACATTGTGATATAAATACAAAAATCAATGACGTAGCGATAATACAGTCACATAGCAGCAATATCAGCAGTGAATCAAATTCAATGTTAATATCAAATAAAATTTCGAATAAGAGTGAGATTCATAATAAAAATGAAATTGCGAGAGCTCAGACTGGGAGTGGCGGCGATAGCAATACAACTGTTAAAGACAACGCAACTCCCTCTTCTACAGTAAAATCAGTGAGAACTTCCCCAGGACAAATACCTAATGGAAAAGTCTCAACGGCGACAGCTACAAGCAAACTGACAAGCACTGCTCTTTCTACAACTACGCCCCTACCACCTGCAGCAGCAACTAGCTTAAAAATTGTTTCTGTCTCCAGTTTGAATGCAAGTGTTAATAAGCTTAAAAATAATAATTCAACAGCGATTTCTCCTTCACCTTCTTCTGCGATACATCGTACAGTTGCTGAAATTGTTATATCCGATGAGGAGTCATAGCTTTTAGCTTCTTAGCTGTCGCATTTTTGTAATTAGCTTTGATTTTCAGTGTTTTTCATTGGAAACTTGATTACCTTTTGCACCTACATACGCAATTTCTGGAGTCATCAATGGATAACCAAGTTGCTGTGAAATATTTGTATATTTAATATTTGACTATTATGTTCTCAATTGTTATTTAAACGTTGTATGGATTTGTGTTGATTTTTTTCTTTTTTTTTTTCAATAAGCTTAGAATAATTAATTATTAAACTAATGTTGCTAACAAACACATTTTTATTGGAACTAAAATTTCCTTTAGGAAAATTCCAAGCAATTTTCTTTGTAACATATTTTTATAGTATCACTCCTAACTTCTTTGTATATAGAAAAAAGCTATATTATGCATAAACATTAGCCATTAGCATTCACATTAATGTATAATATATAGGGTACACAAAAACTAAATATATTTTTTAAAACGTCTTAAGTTATAAGCATATTTAACACACAGGATATCGATAAAATCGCAAATATAAGTATATGCTAATAAAAAAATATTGAAATAAATAAAATTCAATCTGAATGTTAAAAAATTTAAATAATGCTATTGATATTGAAATATTGATAACTGATCCAATTACAAGCAAAACATACTAATTGTCATGACTCAACAATAGGAGCTATATTAATTTGTCAAATTAAAATTTTAAAGCAAATTTTGGCTTCATAGAGTTGCCAAAATTCAAAACAAGTCGTTCAACTCAATTCGTTTGTTTACATTTTGAATTAATTTTTGACAAGCATGAAGTCATTAAGAGATAACATAATATAAATTGAACTGAGATAACATAATCTTTGCTATTAAATCATACCCAAGGGGAAACGGAAACGCGCACGAAGCGAATGTGCATCAAGTAAAGTGGGAAGCTGCTTCCTTGTCACTGCACAGAACTGAATTTAATTGCGATACGTTTTTTGAAAAACTTCAAAGAAGACTTAATTAATTTTTCTATGTCATCGATCAGATTTGCGGAATAAATTTTTTTTTTAAATTAAATAGAGTTTTGAACTAAATGTTGACTATGAATTCTATACAGTGCAGTCGCGGTAACGTGAATTAATTAAAGCCAAGGTTGCTCAGGGTAACGAAATCGTTCAAGTTAGCGAATATGAAATTTTAAACCAAAACTTACAGCGCATTCGCTGTAACGTATTTTGCAACAAATTTTTATCCTTCATATCATTTGTAACAACAAAAACTTTAAACGAAACAAAATACTTCTTCATAAACTAAATAAAAATACACAAACATCCTTTTGCGTATTGCAAGGTAGTCAATGCAAAATTTATTTCGTTCACGTTAGCCGGTGTTCACGTTAGCGCGACTGAACTGTTTGTTCATTATATGAGCAATGAGTTGCGATAAGCCACAAACAAGTTCGACAATCTTGGCGTCGCATCAAGTGATATGCAAGCAGATGAAAAAACAGTAACAGATAAGCCACAATCGAATGTGGTTCGACATATAAATTACATAAATATTTAAACAATAATATACAAAAAAAATGTACTTAACTCTTTCAGCTCTTAAGGAGAAAGTGATTAATTTAGAGAAGGAATACTCACCAAGTCAAAATACTAAACGGTTTCAGGGACATACAAGTCCCAACGATAAAGTTATTGAAAATTTTATTGAAGTAACAAAAAAAGGTAAAACAAAAAACAGTTTGTAAAATTGTTTTTCTCATTAAAAGTTGAAAACTCTGCAGATACTGAGAGAGCGCGTCTGAGATATCGTATTCGAGAAAATGTTCGTTATGGAAAACAAGATGTTCATGATCATCAACTGCTTGACATATACTATAAAGAAAATGAAGAAAGTAATCTTATTTCATTGATCTTTTACAAAAATAATAACAAATTCGTATTCGTAGATACACCTATATTCGTTTACATTCACGGCGGTTTCTGGCAGGCATTGGACAAAAGTTCTTCCGGCTCATTTGTTGCACCTTTGGTGGAAACTAACAATCGTGTAGTAGTTATGGATTACAACACATGTCCATCCGTCACTTTAAGGCAATTGGTACAGCAAACACATGATTTTTTCGAATGGGTTTTTAACTACGCTGCCGTAACTAAAGCCAGGTAAATTTCAAGATAAAGGATGTAACCAAAAATTTTAGATACATATGTATAACGACGTCAGCCTAATTTTTTTGTTTTTTTTTTTTGATGGTCTAACGTTTATGTTTTAGATGCACTTCGTTAAGACTAACTTAGCTACATATGTTAAATATTAAATTTCAGGTAGCTTTGCTTAAATAAATATCAAATAATACGAGTTTTATCCTTTAAGTAAGTTTTATACGAGTAGGAGTGCTTTTAAAAGTCTCTTATTTCAGAGTTTCTTTTATTATTGTAAATGGGAGAGGATGTTTTTATCATTCATTTATCTTTTCAACGATGGAGAGTCTTAAAAAAGGGGCTCCTAAAATCATTTAATGGACTTTAAAACTACATACTCTGAAAATGTCCTAATAGTTAATTTTATACGTACACAAATCAAAACGTTCTTCAGCGAAAGTAAGAACTACATGTGGTTGTTGTACCACTACATGGAAATTAAGCTTTGTGTGCATGTTGGTGCCCATCATTGCTGTTGATCACTACTGCAAGCAAACGCTTTCACGATGAGCATGTGGTGATCAGCGCTCCCGAAACCGGCACAATCGTGCCAAGCTGGCACTTTCAAAAAATGTTTGACACTCTGACTCTCATGGAACTTTTTGGCACTGAGCGTGTTAATTTTGACTGATCAACTTTTATATAACTTTAAATACATTGAACATCCGATTTGTAATTTATTCTCGCCGCGAACCTTAACCTGCGTAATATAAACATTTCGAAAGTTTTTTTTCGTTATATATATTTATGTATGTACCCAACGGTACAAGGGAAGCAGAAGCTGCTTCCAATGAGCTTCTTACTGCTTATATTTTTTAACATAGGATGTTATTGCGGCGATCCACATCTTTGGAATCACATGAAATGCGCTACCTTGAATGCTAAGTATAAGCCCATCTTTGAAAGCATATTAAATATGCTTCCTTGGATGTTGAGTAGCAGCTCATTCGGCTAGAAGACTTAATGTTTTTTTGTCAATTTACAAACCAAAATAAAGACGTTAAAAGGAAGCGAACTCACAGTTGTATATTTTGACACATTGTGATTTCGTCACGTTGCGATTTTACTATGAAGTGTTGATTGCATAAGTTTCTTAATTTTCCAATAGTATGTCGTGATGAGGTAACAGAAGCTTCAGATAGCGTTCTCATACTTTGTCCTTTAATTTCGTATTAACTTGGCTTGGCACGCTTTGGCACTCTAAGTTTTATGTGGCTGGCACTGAAATTTTTCATGGTGCGGCAGCGCTGATGGTGATGCTTTGATTATCAATTTTGTGTACGTGCACGTTCTTTAAGCGCCTGGTCGTTCTCATTTTGACGCTCTTTGAGCGGCTGTTCGTTCTCTGGGCAGCACCGCTGCCGATCGTACAGCGTGCGGTACGTATATAAAGCGAAAAAGCGTAAAATGCATTCAGTTTGATTCGAAAAGCGAACGAAGCAAGGTACCCAGTAGGCAAGGGCAGGAGCTTGCAGGCCTTCTAGCAGGCCTTCCTTGGTAAGATTAAGGCCTTGCCACCTCCTTTCAAACTTACTTTTTTTTATATGAAACGTCCCGATAAAACAGGCCTTCTTTAGCAGGCCTGTTAGAAATACTCTTCAAGCACGCTACATCGCTTGCGTCAAGAGCACTTCTAAGAGCGCTTACCGTAGAAGGGGTCACAGAAGTACTTTGAAAAAATTAAATCTTAATACGTCGTGAGACTCTTAGTTAAATGTTTTTTTTTTTATCTGCGTCAACCTCCCTTGCGTTGATATTTTTAATGTTTATTTTTTGTGACGTTTTCTTAATTTATAATTTCACATTGAATACACAACACTACCACTTTAACATAACATGAAACAGAAGACCAACCTAGCAACATGCACACCATTCCTTACTTCTAACCATGTATCAACTTTTGATGTCGTATAAGTACAATCCAATGATAAAAAAGTAATGTCGAATCATAACGCATTGCAATACATGAAATAAAAAAATACATGAAGTCCTTCTTTCTTTCCTTCAATTATGAAGCCTTATAGCACTGCTGCTGTGGGAAGGCCTTATAGCACTGCTGCTATGGGAAGGCCTTATAGCAGTACTGCTGTGGGAAGGCATAATAGCACGCCTGCCGTGGTAAGGCATAGTAGCATTTCATGAGTATACACTCAATGGAATGTAACTATTCTGCTAATTAAAATTTCACTACTTATTGTTAATATTGACAGATTGTAAATAAAAACAAAAATCATAGTAAAAAAAATAAATTTTTTTTTAGTATTTGCATGAAAATTTAGTTTTGAGAAGGCCTCTTACAATCGGAGCAGTGCTAGCAGGCTTTCTCCGGGGAAGGCCTTGCTCAATTGCCTGCTGGGTAGCTGTCGCACAAATCTTAAAACAACTACACATGCATTGAAGAGAAACTACGAGTGTGCAAGTGCCCAACTGTGCTGTTAATATATGAACTGTAAATGTATGCTGAAAAAACGCATTTTTTTTATTGTTGTGCTGAAATATTACTCGCCCACATCCATGAAATTGCTTTTTCATTACGAAGTCCACTTGGGCACACACACACTGAACACGATTACACACCAATCATGACCGTAGCAGGGCAAAACGTACCGCGCACGCGTCTGCGGCAGAAAGAGAATAATTTATCATGTACGTATACATATAAAGCGGAGAGCGTAAAAATCAAAGCAGTTCCATTTGAAAAGCACACAACAGCACAACTACAAATGCATTGAAAAGCATTAAAGAGTGGTGGTGCCCAGCTCTGATCAAGATGAACATCACATGCCAGCATGACATTAGTTAGAAACTAATAGGGCTGTTCATACATTACGTAACGCACTTAAGGGGGTTCGAGCTTTTGTGACACAGGAGAGATCAGCAATGTCGAAAAATAGCTACATAATATATGAACAACCTGCATGCTATCTTGCTCAAATTTAAATTCTAAGCATTTCGATATTTTAATCAATATATACTTTGTAAAAATTTGAAGATGAAATCAATTCTCAAATTCCCGTGACTGAACTAAGAAAATATGTACTATATAATGTAAATAAACAGGCCTTGTAAAGTCGAATAGTAATTTTCGTAAGAATAGTTTATTAGTAAGAATAAGGAATGTCAATTCAAACTATGTTTTTTGCTTTATTCATTTGAAATCTGAAAGGTCAGACTCGTTACTTTACAATGCTATCGACGTTATACCAATGAATTTCCCTCATACACATTACATATGTAATAAAAGGCTTTTTATTTATTTTTTAGCTATATTTCGTTTTGTGGACACTCTGCTGGTGCTCATTTAGCTGCTAGTTTACTATATTCAGCTAAGTTTCCAACAATATCTGATCCTATTAAAATAAACTCATTCTTTCTTATTAGCGGTATTTACGATTTACGTGAATTGTGGGATCTTGATTGTGTAAATCCAAATAACATTTTGTCGTTAGATCTTACGGAAGCCATTGCATTATCACCCATTTGTCAAAATATGAAGGAAGACGTTATTCAATGTTGTCGGAGTAAAAATATAAAATTTCATATTCTAGTTACCGAAAATGATAGTACAACATTTATTGAGCAATCACGAAAATATTATAAAATGTTAGCTCAACTTGGACTACCAGCTGAATTTAAAATTTTTGAGAATTATGATCATTTCGATATAATTGAGGAAGCAGCTTTAGAGGGAACACCTATCAATTGTTATATTACGAAACACAATTGAAGGCTTACATACGTACATATTTAGCACATATGTTTGTGCAACACAGGGTTAGTAACGGAGCTTATGAAAGTTGGGTTGGACGTCAATTGACTTAAAAAATGGTGTTCCATCCTGTCCTTTGAACTATTTTTTAATAAAAATCACTACTGCAGTAAATTGAGAAGCAAAAAAGTGTGCTTTTTAATTGAAATATGCAAAACAAAATATTATAAAATGTAGAATCTTTGGTTTCTGGCTTAATGGAAATGTTATTTAACCTTCTTTTTGCACCTTTTTGTAACAACAACCCATTTTTCTACTTTTTGTTTTTAATGGATGATTTAATTTTATGTATTATATAAAAAAGTTTTAATTTTAATTATAAAATTTAAATTTAGTAATATATGTACATAATTGAAATTAAAGTTTTTATCAGCAGCATGTTTAAAAATGGAAACCACCTCCAAATTTTGTTTTTCAAATTATCGTGTTGGGCACGTAAACGTAAAGGAAGTTGTGTATATATCTTTTCGACAATCGCTTTAAATTGGAAACCCTGAAATGATTTCAAGGTAATTATATTCGGAGAGGTAATTAAGAATCTCCTCTATTGTGGAATCTGGCAATAAACAAGATGCTTATGTCACTAAAAAGGCACAGCTGTGGAGCTGTTGCCTATGCGGATGATGTAGCACTAATTGCATGTGGCAAATTCCCAAATACACTGCGAAATTCTTCAGGATGCCTTAAACATACTGGTCTCATGGACGGATGAGGCAGATTTAGGTGTAAATCCGATCAAAACTGAACTAGTACTCTTTACTAGGAATCACAAACTTCCAATTATAGAACCACCTTCACTAAAGGGCACTAGACTTGTCTTCAAAGATAGCGCAAGGTACCTTGGTTTGGTATTGGATAGGAAATTAATGTTGAAGAAAGAGTTAGGAAAGCAACTGTAGCGCTTTACTCTTGCAAAAAAGCGGTAGGTAGAAGATGGGGACTATCACCTCGTATTATTCACTGGCGTTCATTCGATCGATCCTATTATATGACATTGTGGTGTGGTGGCCGGTCTTAGACAAGGTCACCTATTACAAACAATTACAGAGAGTTCAAAGGGCAGCTTCCATGTGTATCAGTGGTGCTCTGCGGACTACACCAACTGACGCTTTGGAGATCCTCTTTTATCTCGTTCCTCTTGACCTGTTAGGTAAACAGATGGCAGCTTGTTCTGCCATTAGACTCAGGGAAACTATTTGCTGGTCCGAGGGTAGAATAGGGCACTCAACTATTCTTCATAGCTTTGAGGTCTGTACCCTCCAAGTTGGACTATGTTGTTCCAGGAATCTCATTCAACAGGGATTTCGTAACTCATATTCAATGATGGGCACTAACATTAATGCACATATTCAATTTCCATGTAGTGGTACAACAACCATATGGAGAAAAAATAAGAAGAAGCATATGTATGAAAACAAGCGACATACGTCTTCCCTTCTTCAATGCTTGCGGTGAACTGAACTGAAAACGCATTGTAAGCATAGAATAACTTATTCATGCTTTGCACTGCAAAAAAAAAAATGTTATCGTGCGCTGAAAGATTTTATTTGGTTTGCCTTTTTTTGATGAAAATTTAATATTCAAAATACTTACACTTATTCGGTTGTAATCAATTTAAAATACCTATTATTGTATTAAGTGGCCGCTGTGGTATCAGAATAATGTTGAATATATGTTTTATTTTTAGAGAATTTATAAATTAATTAAGCTTTTGAATATTTTATTCGTTTATCAAAATCAATTTCAATACTAGAGACCTTTATTCGTAATAAGTTCTCTAGATGTTTATTAGTTAGTTAATTTCTTTGCTTAGTTTTAGTAAATACAATAGAAGAATAAGTTGCTTCTCAAAAATATGTTGTACCAAACATGGAATGTAGAGACAACATTTTACTTTTTAAAATCGGATAAATAATTTCATCGATTTTTCACCGAAATTTCAGCCCGCGCTCAAAGAGAAGGGAGGAGCCACATTGAAGTCTCTTAAATTCAGTTTGAAAAAATTTGAAAATTTTTTGGGTGTATCATAAATCGCTTCAAAAAAATACGCTTGCTAGAAATTATCTGTCGTAGGTCCTGCTTCGTTGGTTGTTGAAGTAGAACTGAGGCGCTGTTGTGCGTTCACATTTGTATACGTACACAAAGTTCGATCTCGTTACACTCAATTACTCTCAATTACGCTCTTGCTAGAACTTGCAGAAGAACTTGTGCCCATCATCGCTCATATTCCATCTAGGGATGACTGGAATTGAGGATTCCCGGGGAGAAGGGGCCATAATAATTTCTACACTGATGGCTCCAAGCTAAATAACCAAGTGGGTTATGGTATTTACTCCAAGGAACTGAAGTTAAGAATTGCTGCGAGGTTACCAGATCATTGCAGCGTTTTTCAGGCGGAGGTTATAGCAATAGAGGGAGTAGCATCCTGGCTAAGGAGGAATCTTGTATCCAAAAAGGATATAAATATTTTCTCAGCTGCCTGACTACAGCTATCAAATCTCTAGAATCAGTCTTCCTAAACTCACTAGTGGCCCAACAATGTCGCTCGTCTCTAAACGAGATGGCTCAACATTTTAACATTCACCTTATCTGGGTGCCTGGGCATAGGAACATTGATGGCAATTGCAAAGCGGATAAACTTGCTAGGCAGGGGACTACTGCACAAATTCCTCAGGACAAGGAAGGTGTTGGGATGCCACTTGCTACCTGCAAGTTTCTGCTTAAAGTAGAAATGGTTAAAAATGCTAATAAAAGATGGACTGAAGGGTCAACTTGTAATATTACTAGGCAAATCTGGCCGGAATGGGATGCTAAGCGTTCGTCAGAACTAATTTCTAGCACTAGACATAGTGTCTCGTCAGTTGTCGCAGTCATAACTGGCCACTGCCTCATCGGCAGGCATGCGGAGAGATTAGGTGCTAGGTCCTTTGACTTCTGTAGAAGTTGTGGAGATGTGGAGGAAGAGGAAAATATTAAAACTGACTTAAATTAAAACTGAAGGCTTTCAAAACGGTTTAGTACTTTTTGAACTACATATAAGCAAGTAAAGAGTCGGAATTGAATTTTGAATGTTTTTCCTTTAAGATTTTCAGTTCTAAAAATTGCATGTATGTTAATCTGTAATTTGTTATATTAACTTCAATAGCGCTGCTAATTTTATAGAAAAAAAATGGAGCGACTTCAGATCCAGTGCTCTTATTGCGACATTATTTTAATGAGTCAGGAAAAAACCCATTTTTGTATTTTGCTTTCATAGTTCAACATTTCGTGATTTGTGATATCCCCGTGGAATGAACTTTTGAGATTGTTAAGCATCGTAAATTAATCGTCAGTAGCTCCGTATTGGACTATGACAGATATGAAGCCATATTTCACTCTCGAATTATAACTTGAAAAATTAATCTTTAGAGGGACGGTTAACCTCATTAATGGAAACACCCAACAAACTAAACACAGCTTTGTCATCATTGTTGACGTTGTCATTTTGCTGAATAGCACATCATAGAAAAGCACAAATTACAGAAAACACGAAAAAGGTTGGCAAATTACAAAATAAATGTATTAAAATAACTATTGTAATATATACTTACAGCATTGGTCTATCTGTTATATAATATAAAGGAAAAAATGAGTAAATCACTACAAAACGACGAAGACACTAATTCCACCCTCTTCTATGCACGCAATGAATACTACATAGGCAATTTTATGGGCTCCATAAATTTCGTGCTGCCGGAACAGGGCACTGCTAGTACCGAATTGCTTTCCTATATGTACCTTTCCTATTTGGCCATCGATTCGGGACGTCTTATCGCTAGTGACATCAAAGAGAACAATAATACTGCGTTGCTAGCGCTACGCTATGTCTATGAAGTTTTTGAACAACCTTCCAGAACAGAAGAGTTACTAAATTTGTTGACGGACAAAGTGGCCTTGGGCGGTGATGATGAAACTAACATTTGGCACATTGCCACAGCAATAGTTTATTGTTACGATGGCAGATTCGAGAATGCATTAATGCTTCTAAATGGCTCCACTAATTTGGAATCGATGGCATTGTCAGTGCAGTGTCTTTTGCGTTTAAATCGAATAGATTTAGCCAAGCAGTTGGTTGGAAAAATGCAAGAGATTTCTGATGATGCCACATTAACACAGTTGGCACAGGCTTGGGTTGCCATTAGTTTGGGAAATGAGCAAATGCAGGATGCTTTTCATATATTTCAAGAATTCTGTGAAAAATACAAACCCACTCCCTTACTGCTTAATGGTCAAGCTGTGGTGCACTTAGGCTTGGAACGTTATGAAGAAGCTGAGGCTGTGCTACGAGAAGCCTTGACAAAAAAGCATAATGATTATGATACGCTAATAAATATGATGGTTTTGTCACATTTGACTGGTAAATCGCATGAGACCGTTGCGCGCTACTGGGAACAACTGAAGCAATTCTACCCTAAAAGTGAATTCGTTACCGATTTAGAAAAAAAATCGAATGAGTTTGACAAACTTTGTTTGCAATATTCGCTTGGTAGCGGTGAGGGTGTTGCTGTTGAAGTCTAATAATTTAATTATTAATCATATATACGCAACTCTTTTGCTACAGTTTTCATTCTGTTGAGAAATTATTCATAAGAATAAGAATAAATATATAAATGAATTAATTGTACTGATTTTGGAAGTAATACCTTAGCTATTTTTGAGGTTTGAAAAAAACGTATTTAAAATGATTTAAAGTTTTATCTTGTGTTGAAATGCCACCCGATTTTCAGTTCGGTTTAGAAACTTGCGGCATACATATTAATCTGAATAAAAAATTTGCAAGTTTTTGATTTGTAATTTTGTATAGCTAACAATCGAGTTGAACTTACCTATGTAGTTGAAGCGTGCAGAACAGTACGTAAAAAACATTTCAGTACGAAATTTAAGACTCAATGCTTGTTTTTGAATTTTTTAAAAATGCTAGAATCCTTATTTCATTCTTTTTATTTAATTATACATAAATTGTGAGTTATTTATTCTTTTATGCAAAAAACGTCAAAAGTCTAAGAACTAGCACCGGCTGAACAGTTTCCACACAATTGCATTTCTTTAAGGATTGACAATCTACATATGTATAAGGGTTTCTAAAATTTCTAAGTTCTTAACTTAGGAAATGCTTATTATAAAATCTAAGCCTTTGTCTTCCTTCCATTGGTGTTAGTAACTGAAATTAAGAAAAAATTTAATAGTGTATACTTAGATAATTATGAATGTGCTTGCTTACTTTTGCTTGAACCCATATTTTTTTCGTTCATAGAACAAGTCCGTTTTAGAACTACCAAGGTTCACAATTTTCGGGCAACCATCTCGCTGAAAGTAAAACATAAATAAAGCTTAGTTAAATTTTTAAAGTTATGAATACAGAATGACAGAATCGATAAATCATAAACAACTGAAACACCCACATATAATAAAAGAGCTCAAGTTCTCTCAAGTAAAATCTTTTGAACTTGTCTAAGTAAATAGTATAAATAGAGCTGTATTTAACCTATGTATGAGTAACACTGTTTCTAAGTCGCCAATTTGAATAGAAAGTCAAAAAAGAAATTATGAAAGGCATCAACCGCGTAAACGATTAAAGTACTTACATCTTTTTCCTGTATAGTGCATTCTTTACAATAGTACGCATCAGAAACACCGGGACCGCCGCAAATTACACAGCGCCCCTGATATGATCCATAATTGCACTCATCGCATATTCGCACCAGCGTGCATGGACGCACATAGGAATCACAAATAACACATTTACCATCGCATTTTTCACAAAGCCGCCCAATAGCTATAAACATTTTGTTAACAAAAACGACAAATAAAAACAACAGCACTCACCAACTCCGGGTTGCTTACGACAGAATATTAAATCTGGGTGATGTTTAGCCATATATTAAGAAATACAATTATTTTATTTATAAATAATTGTACACAAATTGCGATGACACTGCCGGCACATTTGATAATGTCAAAGTTGATACGTTCGTAAATCGTAATTTTTGGATACTGCCCAGTATAAGATTCAATCAGTTGAAATGTATTTTCTCAACACTAGAGAAAATACTGGTTGCAAAATTATATAATTTTCTTATGGTTGAATAAATTTATCAGCATTTTAAATACTTTGAATGACATGTTAATATTTATGGCTCACAAAATATGACAAGTTTTCGTTTCTTAAATTAAACGTAACATATTACAGTTTACAAGATTGAATTTCAATTCATTAATCTCTCTTTGCTTTGACAAATACTGAACATATTATTTGAAAATTCCTAAAATTCTTATATTCTTTGCAGCTAACGATCAATAAATAGGGTGATTCCCTTAGAGGTTTTTTTTTAATGTAATAATTTTTTACAGAGCACGCATGACTAGTGTCATGCTGTCATCATATTTTTACTCAGTATTATTTGACAGTTTAGTATGGAAAGACTTACCACAGAACAACACTTGTAAATTGTGGAAATTTATTAAGGTCACTAAAATTTCAGCTTCATACTCACTCAAAATTCACATGATTTTTGTAAATTTAAAAGTCAAGCAGGCCGTCTAAAGTGTGCGATATCACACCTGCATCTAAAGATAAGCACGTAAGGGCTGTAAGTCACTATGTGAGCGCAGGCAATGTGGTTAATGTTAAATACTACTTAAGTCCTTGATAAAAATAGCCTGAAACCCATGTCACAATATGAAGTGTAGAGATATTTTCACAAAATCAAATTAAATGGAGCCGTGAAAGTGGCTCCATCACTAAAATTTAAGAGGAAGAAGCATCATTAAGCGCCGTTGCTACCATGATAACTGCACATCCTGCCACTCTTTCGAAAACCAAGACGAAATCCACAATTACAATGATAACGAGACGAGAACAAGATGGATCTTCATACAACAGAACAGTTAAATTTTTCACGCAACGCTCTTACTTTCGCTACGTTGTCTCTTCGTCACTGTGATTGGGGCTGAAGAAAATATGACGTTTTCGGTTTTTGTATGGCAGCTGTGGGCGACTGTTAGCTTCTTCGAACGCATTAATTACACGTGCTGACATTCTATATGTCAAAATTGCTTTTTATTTACTGCTATTAAATCATATATTCAAATATATTTATATTAATTAAAGTAAATATGGCACAAGCGGTACCAAAAATACAAGTAGGCGATTACATTATAATTCAACGACAAAAATATACGAAATTGCAAAAATTTGCCAGCTTAGATGCGACATCGATGCTGGGCAAAGAACAATTGGAATTACGTGCGATACATGATCAACCCTATAGCGCGACTTTCAAAATGTGTCCTAAAGAAGTTGGTGCCCAACGACGTGGCCAGCGAATACACACGCTGCAGCTGTGCAGCGATACAGAAATGCGAAGCATACGCGATGTACTAGGCATATCAGCTAGCGGCGATGACAATCGGAACGTTATAGATAACGGAGCATCCCAGTCGTTGGGTCCAGAAGATATTAAACAACTGCGTAATGAATGCGATGCAGGATCTGCAAAAATCATTGAAAAAATCGTTGAAAATTCTAAAACTTTCCATGCAAAAACTGAATATTCTCAAGAAAAGTATCTAAGAAAAAAAGAGAAAAAATATTTTGAATATGTGCAGATACGCAGACCAACAATTCGTTTAATTGCTGAAATTTTTTATCGTCAGGATGCAGACAAAATATTGGGCATACGTATGGACACGCTGTCACAAATGCTATCGTACTCAGGGATTTCTGGTTATGGCAGCTATTTACTGTACGAAAGCGGTACAAACGGCATGTTGCCAGCCAGCTTTTTAAACTCTATGGGCGCAGGAAATGAAGCTACGTTGGTACATATGCATCCTGGTAATGTGCCACAGAAGCAGGCTTTGTTAGCTTTGAATTTACCAGCAGAACAAGCCGAACGTTGCATTTCCGTTAATATTTACTCAGTGTTACGAGAATACTATCAAGGAGAGGGAATAAAAGAAATGGGCTTGAGTAAAGAAGTACCAATCGAAACACTGGATACATCCGCTACGGAGCCTTGTAGCAAAAAGGCCAAATTAGAAGAAGACTCAACGACGGTAACAGAAACTCTAACGGAAAATAGTATGAGCCATATACTTTTTTGTTTTTTTTTATATATTAAGAATTTATTCATTTCAGCATCTACCATTGAACAACTTCCACCAAATCAGCCACAACAGCAGCAGAAATGGCAACTGGAAAATAAACGCGCTTGTATACTTATGCGCACTCAATTTGATTCTTTAGTAATTGCGGCCAAAGAGCATCCTGCAAATATTGTGAAGACCCTATTACCCTTGGTTAAACCATCACGTCCTATTGTTATTTATAGTCCGCACAAAGAAGTTCTTATGGAACTCTATGTAGATTTGAAATCTGGCTCTGAAGTTACAAATCTACACTTGACTTCGAATTGGCTTCGTATATATCAGATTTTGCCGAACCGCACCCATCCAGAAGTGAACATGAACGGAAATAGCGGATATTTATTATGTGGTTACACCGTTAGATAATGTCTTAACTAAGAAAAAAATTTTTCAAATTAAAAAACTGCGAATATCAAACTATTCATTTTTAAGTATAGGTCTGTTTCCGCAATATAAATTGAATTCATATATCCACACGTATCAAGGGTTCAATCAAAGACTGTACACTTGAAAATTAGATTGTTTTTAATATAAACTATAGTTGAATTGAATATAGCAGCATTTCTTCTTTTTTTTAACAATTTTTTATTAGCATTAATAATGCTTTGTATTCACAAAACAAATTTTGAAATTTGAGATAATCTGCTATAATTTAATCATAAGTTATCCTATTTCATTTAAAAGATATATTTTACAAATACGCAAATACTTCTTTCTTGTTTGACATCATAAGGCAGGTCGGTGAACAATTTTAATCCATTGTAGAACAAAGCGTTTTTTGCCGCCGTTGTCCTTTGCTTTTGTATTCTGAAGTCTGCTACGTTACGCAAATGATGAGATTGTACTTCTCGCACGTATGCGATGATTTCTGTTAAATATTTTGGTGCCATAATATTTTATTTTAAAAATAGTAACAGTGGTATTTAACTTTAACTTTTGTTCAATATTTAGCCATTTTAAGGTATACATCATGAAAATGAATTGTGTGGTCTGTTGGTTTTAAGAATGGATCTTATACATTTATTTTATAGTTTTTGAAGCCTTTGTAATTGTGTTTGGTTACAGCATGTATGATATTGTTGAGCCATATTCGAAAAGTGGTTTTATTATTGTATTGTGTATTTAAATTGTAGTGATAATGTCTGTTTTGCAGCTCAATCTTTTCATGAAACCAATTTTTTTTGCACATATATTCAACATGTTCATTAAACTTTAATTCTTTATCCATACTGTCTCTCACTTTGTTTGCCATAAATAAAAATTTTTGATATTGTTAATTGTAAACAAATTTTGTCTTAAAATTGTTCAAGCTAGAACAAATATTTATGTAATGAATTAAACGGAAGTTAAGCGTATCTGAATATACGAAAATCGTTAGGAAATGTAGTCAGGCTTGATTCATAATGTAATTTATAGTATATTACTTAAAACCAAGTACTTTGTAGTGAAGGTGATAAGACACAACCCAACGTAGCTTCTGCAACAATTCTGACTAAAACTTGCAGTTCAGTATTAAAATTTGTATACAACTTTCAAAAATTGCTTCTAAGCCGAACTAGGCTCTTGATGTCTTATTTTTCCTTTTTACCGCTGATAGGGCATTAAATATGCAATACGTTTTTCCCAATTACATGTGCAACTTCTTCCAGCTTTACCAGGATTTCTTGTCGCCCTGTCACCTCTTCTTTTATAAATTTCGCGCGGTCGGCCTGAAGGACGTCTGCTTCTAACTAAAGATATTTCTTGTAATATAAATACAATAGAGTTTAATTTTTTTTACAGTTAAGTTTATTTTAAATATCATTCATTTTTTTAATTAACATGAATTCAATTTAATGTTGAATCTTACAACAACTTTAAAACACATAAATAAATTGAAAGCATTTTTTAAAATTATGTTTATTATAAACTTTAGTTCCTAGTTTAGGTGTTGTTGTTTTTGTTTATAGTTCGATTTCAATTATATTTATTGCATGTTAGTGTGAATATGTTTTTAATGTTATTTGGTTTTTAATGTTTTGTTAAAGAACCTAAACTGGAGCCTTCTCTACCAATTTGAACCAATGACCGCATTCGCAACGTTTTGGTGTACCCTTTTGCAACCACATCCACTGCACATAGGTTTGATCTTCCTCGCCTTAGTAAATATTTATACAAAAAAAAAAAACAGAATTTTGCATTATAGAATTTGACTTCATGACACAATTTTACTCACAGATGCAACCAACGATGCGTGCTTCGAATGCAGATGGAATTAAGTTTGGTACTTCTTTAGTTCCAGCGCCACGTTTGAATACCTTCATATCGAAGGGATTGTCATTGCCAGCAGCCTTGGCTAACAATTCACGCTTCTCAAGACCTGTAGCGTGTTCCAATGGATCGTTCATCACTGCAAGTGAAAAAAAGTACATGAAGATCGTTCGAATAATAAATTTGAATGGGAAATACATATATTAACTTAAAAAAATTCAAATTAAAAAACGTTCGAAGTTAATTTTTATAGATACATGTTTAACTGGGAGCTAAATTAAACGGATAGCTACATAACTATTTAAAAAAAAAGAATCAATAAAAAAAAAACAACCTAATTAATAAGCTGGTAGAGAATGTCAGTTTTCTTCTGTTGTATACATTTTTATTTTACAAGTAATAAAAAAATACATTATCAACTAAACTGGAGAGCTGTTTTTTTCGGAGCATTCAGAACTCAAAATTTATGTTACTTTTTGTGATCAAAGAGTACTCTTAATAAATTGACTGATCAGAGTACACTCGGAAAAAAAATGTTGGCAAATGTATCACATCTGGCAGATAAATTAAAGAACTCAAATAAAACTAATGACACAAATTTTACAAAGTCAGAGTCCTAAAGAATATAATTGCAATACCAGACCAATTCCCTTTATTGTATTTCATTGAACTTAATTCTAATTGTTATTGATGCCAATTCAAGTTATTACTTAGCTACATGGATCCCTTATATCATTTCCTCTACGGTGGCCAGTTAGATTTTAAGTAAAAACTATTTTGTAGAGAATGAATAATGAGAAGTAAAATAACAAAAAGTAAGGAGATAAAAATGTAGTTTTGAGGTGATCTGAAAGTAATAACTGATGTTAATTTGATTGTAAAAAGTTTAAAATTAATGAAGTATTAGAAAATGTATAAGTGTGCGTTTCTTAATTTTGATAGGTTCGAGCATAGTCTCCATCATAGAAATTCTAGGAGCGAATACTCTTATCCTTTCGGAACATGTGAGGCTATCTGATCTTGTATTTTGCTGTGAGCTGAATCACGGCATCCATGAGCGAAACGATGATAAAAAAAAGCATAGGAATGTAAAAATTAAAATCGTATACAAAAATGTTTGTTTTTGTTGCCGTAGTCATTAAATTGGACAGTGTTATGTGTCGATATCCAATAATAAATAAATAACTCAAAGTAATGTAAGTTGACGTAATATGTAAATAGCAACCTTTTATTTGTACATAATTTGTTTGTAGTCTGAAAACAGTTATTTATTTGTATACATGTTTGTATGTATGTATATTACTGGACAAGCTAGCTTTTAGGTTAAACTAGTTTTTCTTAAGCCAAACTAGTTCATTCAAAGCGTGTTACGATGAACCAGTTTAACCTAAGATGAACTAGGGTAATTATTTACTTTAATAAAATGAAATTTTAAAATCTTGTGATAAGTGGGCTGCGTTAGGACGCGGCTCAGGGTTTACATTTTCCCATATGTAGAATACAGATTCACTATAATATGTCCAACACGGGCTTCGCTTTTCCAACGGTGTTGAATATATTGGAGGATGTAAGCCCTGAGCTGCGGTCGAAGGCTGTCCACTTACTCTAACAAACTAACATCATCATAGGCTAAACTGATTTATTCCAAATCGCTTGGGATGAACTATTACAACCGAGGAAAACCTAGCTGTTCTTAAAAACCGGTATGATATCTATATGTTACCGGCCAAACTAGTTTTTAGGATTAATTAGTTTTTCTTGGCCAAACTAGTTCATCTGACGCGTGTTGGGATAAATCAGTGTAGCCTAGAAAAATTTTAGTATGTTAGGGTAAGTGGTTAGTATATGAAGTGAGTATGTAAACCCTGAGCCACGGCCGTTGAAGTAAATAATAACCCTAGTTCATCCTAGGCTAAGCTGGTTCATCATAACACGCTTCCGATGAATTAGTTTGGTATAGGAAAAACTAGTTTATCCTAAAAACTAGTTTGGCCGGTAACATATACAATATAATATTCATATGTACATAGCTTATATAAGTACTGAGTAAAACTAAAAGACAAACAAAGCTCCCTTAGTACTGCGAAAAATAAACTGTAAAAGCTTAGAGTTGTGCCATATACAGAACCGATTTCATACTAATTCAATAGGTCCCATAAATGGTTTTTTATGAGTTACTAAGAGTTTAAGATAGATTCAAAAGAATTGTTCCAGAAAATAATTTTTTTTTACACAAAAGATAGAAAAATTGGCATAATTTAATATATTCTGGTTCAAAATGAAATAGACTCCAGCTAAATATTTTTTTTTGTCAAAAAATTTATGTACGACTGCTATTTAAGCGCACCAAGACGGTTTTCAAGTTTTTTTAATAATAAAAAAATTGTTTCTATTTTAAGTACCGGTTCGGAAAAGATCATCATATACCATATACTATTTTTAAACTCAAAAAGTGATGCCTAGTTTCCCCAAGGTACTATTAGACATAGAATGCAGCTACTGAAGTATCCAAGTAACACTTTTATGAAATTCACAAACAAAGGCATTATGGGGAGTGGCGTCGCTGATGGCCGCCCTCATCAGGTAACACTTTTTTGGAGAAAAAGCCATCTACTGGACCTAATAGGATGACATCAATACAAGAAAGGATTTGTCGAATCTTAAAAAGTACTTCAATTAATTTTTGGGTAGATGCAGAATTTTCGAATATTATTTTTGGCTCAGTAGTCGAGATTATATGCGCTCCAAATAAATCATACAACGCCAATCGAACAACGCCACAGAATATGCCAAAAGATAACACGTTTTCAAAGTAAATCGGAGCTTTAATCCCTTTCTAGCATATTTATATATTATCACTTTAATTGTGTGATAAAGCCTGCCATTATTGTAACAACAAATATCAAATGCATAGTCAAATGTCTGACTTCATATCATTTTAACCATAATATAAATAATAGAAAAGAAAAAAGAGCAGCAGCGGACAAATGAAAAAGGTTACATAAACCATTACAAATACAAATGACACCTTTTAAGTAGCAGTGTATGGAGGGGAATGAAATTTATGTTGAACAACATATCAATTATTAATTCATGATTTAACAATTGAAATGTATCTTTTGAAAATTTTGGAACAAATTTAACTTTTTTTTTGTCTAACCATTTATCATTTTATGAACGGCACCTATCTATCGCATGACCTAAAATGTTACATAAAGTCCTATAAGATTTTTTTTTCCACAGCACTACTAAATTTTCACTAAGTTTTACAAATTTTTGCTGGAAAAATAATGCATTTTATGCAACATTACGTAACATGTCATAGGAAAGCTCATTTGCAGAGCGGTTGATACGCTATCGAACTGTCAAAATGGGATTCCACCGCTGCGCTGCCTCGTTTTTTGCAATCCCAACCAACATAACCAAGTCCAGAAATCAAATAAAAATACCACTTACTCTTGCAGAAGCGAACTGGAGTGTATGTAACGTTTTGTCGTGCAGCAGCACGTAGGGCCATGCGTCCACAAATCGATGCCATTTTTTTATTGAATCTGTTGAAATTTTTTTTTACGGAATTAAATTTTATTAAAACTAAATATTTCGTAATTTCTCACACGAAGGCGAAGAAACTTTTTGCCAAACACACTCGTTCGTACGGATCAAAATTCTTGCAGCTGACGGCTGATTTTCCCGATTCCAAGTGACAATTGTTGACAGTAAAATTGTAGTGCTGGTTATATTGCCACATCGTATTTTTATATTTACACTGTGCAAGTCAGTCATTTCGTCATCTTACTGATTTTTCACATTTGGCGAACTAACGGAGATGTTATTGCGAAGAAATAAATCATTGCAATAATAACTGTTTTTTCTAAGTCGATTGTATAACAGATATCACAATAAGACAAGCATATCGCCGTTAATATACCTACAAGCAAGATTCGCCATATGTATTGATATTTACAAAAGCGACGCACAACTCAAAATTTTTCAATTTTTAGATTGTGCAAAAAAAAATGTTTTGGAGCTTGTGAACTATTTTTCACAAATAAAGTCTGAAATATTTAGGAGAAGGTCATAACAAAATTTGGCTTGCAACGGTTAGACAGCGTTTACACGAGGAAACTCTTGAAAGAAAGTTTTCCTGTTTGTAGGCAAGAAGGGAAAAACGAAAGGGTGGTGTACAGAATTTGTCGTACACGCAAAATCCCTTTCGTTCTATTCCTTAGCTGATATTATGCTTTGAATTTACGTTTGTTGTGGCGGGTTGACGCAGTAATTGCTTTGAACTTTTCTTGCACAAACAAATTCTAGTTTCCGTATGTAAGCGCAAAAGAAATTCACAAAACAGAATAGACAGAATTTCTCAGACTGAATTTGCTCGTGTAAACGTTGACTTTGAATTTTTCTTGCACAAACAAATTCTAGTTTCCGTGTGTAAACGCAAAAGAAATTCACAAAAGCGAATAGACAAGAATTTCTCAGACCGAATTTGCTCGTGTAAACGTTGACATAGTCCATAACATTCGTTTTTTCATGAACTTAGGCTTAATATATATCATATGGACTAAGTTTACATATTAGAAATAATATATGGGCTTAAGAACTTTAGAGGAATTCATTATTATTTTTTGTTTATCCTTGACAGTTTTTGTATCGGAAGGCTGCCACTTCATTGGTTAAGTGGCACTAAAGTCATCGTTTGGCAAATATTAATACGAAGGAAGACTTAAGTTCTAAACACAATTGGAACGAGGTTAAAAAAGCGAGAAAAAAGAAACGAGACATGATTTTTCCTTTACGTTAGATCAAGATACGCAATAGAGCTTGTTAGAGCTTCCATTGCGCATCTTGCTCTAACATATAGAGAACATCTTAGTAAAAATGCATTTCTAAGTACTACGGCTTGCTGAAACATACACAAAACTGAAATGGAAAAAAGTTTGAAAAATTTAGTACTTGTACAGCTTAAAAGTTTCTTTTCATTTTATTATTCAACGTCAAAAAATTTAATTTTTCGATTTAAGTTTGAAAATTTAAACACAATAACGATGAACAACGGAAAACTGTCATCATCTTAGCCGCTTCAAATGGAAACCGCTGAAATGTTTTACTTTGACATAATCCAAATTGATTCAATGCAATAACTATGTCGGCTTTATGGTTAAGTAACTTATGATTTATTCAATAGACTGTGTTCGTAGCTCGATTATTTCACTTGGACTTAAAAATGAACGTTTAAATAATTGTGTTATACGTGTATGACATTGGCATTGGCGTTGACACTAGTGCTTACCACTTATATGATTCGCCCGGACATACAAACAGGACGCCATTTTTGTTTGAATTTACGGCGATCACAGCGCGTCAAATTTCGCCTGTTTCGTGCGTTCGTTTGTCAGAAATCAGAATTTTTTGTCGTAAGTCATAAGCGTTGAACGGCCGCTGGTGTTAAAAAGTGGGAAATCCAAAAGCAATTTAATTTAATGAGAAAAGTGTAAAACTTGCTTAAAATTCTTTTTTAAAATCTTGTGTATAAAGAAGCAGTCAAAATTAAATTCCACCTGAGAATAAATAATTTCGTGGAAATGTCTTCGAAAGCAAAAAAATTATCGTTGCCTGGGAATGAATCGTCGATGGAATTGGTCGATTACAAGCCCAAGGATTTAATATGGTGAAAATTTTAGAATAATACAGTTAAATACTATAGTGCAAGAATAAAAATTGATAAAACCTGAATTTGTAGAAATTTCTATCGAATTGAGAGAAAAAAGAATCATAACCTCAAAAAGAAAAAAGGCGTACAAAAATGCAAAGCAGAACGCAAACGTAGCTTACTGTATAGTCATGTAAACTTGAAGTGTAGTTATAGGAATAAAGTAAAATATTAACTAAATTTTTGTAGAAATAGTAATATAGTAAATGTTATATTGCATGGCTCATAAATTGAAGCGCTAGCGCTCCCAGACTTAATTTTGTGTTCATTTGGCCTGCATTTGTTTGCCTCTGCTGCTGCTCTGCTTCGTATTTATTTTCATTCCAATTCGCCGTCGCTACGTTTGGTTTGCTGCTCACTGCCGCTCAGTAGAAAATTTCCCGCGCGTTTTTTCTTTTTGTAAAATTTTCTTAAATTATTCCAAACATAACTTAAATTTAAATGAATTCAAATCCATATTTATTGTTTTTCTTTTTTTAATACATTTATTGAACTATAATTTTCTTTTTCAGGGCTAAAATGAAGGGTTTTACACCGTGGCCCGCAATGGTAAGCAGCGATATTTTTTTCTCTATAAATTTCTTGGTGTCATACGACTGTACTTTTTTAGCTATTAGGTTTTTTTTCCACAATAATTCTGTTGACTACAAAATTTTGTTTCTCATTTAATTTGTAAATGTTCATAATGCATTTAGATCTAAAATTTCTGGGAGAAAGGTACGTACAGGATTGCTTGTCTTTCGTTATGATATTCAAAGTTCTTGTGCAAAGCTGTGAGCGCTCGCCAAGTTACAAAGTCCCTTATAAAACCTGTCAACAAGTTAAGTCCAAACAAGGAATTTAGCTTATTGCATATTGATTTCCTGAGATATTGATGTGTTAGGTTTAACCTAGAGGCAATTGTTTTGTTGTTTCAAATGTAGCGTTTAAGAGGTAAACAAGTCGCTCGGATCTAGTTTCACAATTTGAAGATATGTAACTTAAAAAATTGGTTTAGGGTGGAAACACCTCTCAGAAATATGTGTCCCATGAAAGAAGTTTAATAAATATGCTTTAATATTATATTATGCATATATCGAAAATCGTAAAATTTTGACCAATTTTTTTTAATAAATTCATTTTTATAAAAAACAGTTTTGTTGAGCCCAATTTATTTATTTTCATTTGATATGCCATTTTCCCCTGAATTGTTTCTAATAAAACCTGTTCTATTAGGGAACAATGAACTTCAAATTTTTTTATATATACCGTAATTCTCAGCGGCGCTGTTTATCATATAATAGAAAATGAGTTGCGACTTTGTATAGAGAGATTAGCGGCTTGTAGAACATTAATTAAACGTAAAACGTTGAGAGATATTTGAAAATTTATCAAAAAAGTCTTACTTATTTAATTAGCAGCCCCTTAACCACAATTGCGTCGGTATGCAGAAAATCCGCCAAATGCACCCCACTAAATAGATCTCCAGATAACTAGTCTAAAAAAGGCCAATGAAATTTTTCTAATTTGAAATATGCATCTAAATCCCCTGTTAAATGATTCCCTCTTATTTGATTTTTCCGCTCTTATGATTTTCCCGCTTAAATAATCAGAAAAAATATTTCCTTCTAAATATACTTTTACTTCTAAAACTCCCCTTTTAAGAGATCAAACGAACAAGAAGAAGAAACGACTGATGGGGCTCAAACTGTTAGCGAGCTACTTCGAAATATTCAAACCCTTCGCACATATTTTCTTCCTCACAAGAAATATTTCAATGAATTAGAAAATATGGAAAGCGAAATCCTTACCAATAGACTAGAAAATGAAATGCTATCGTCCATAACCGATTTTATTACTCATTTAAGGAATACATATATGTTTTTTTTGGGAAATACTATACATATCTAAATTTATTGTTAATTTTATTTATTTTCTCTTAAGTTGAACTGGAATTCCTTTTATTTAAAAAGTTATTTTAATTTATATGTGCGTATATCTAAAAAAAAGTAAAACCTTTTAATTAAAACTAAATTATTCAATTTTTTCTAATTCTTATTTTGGGCTCTTGGGTTCGCTTAATTGACTAATTCGACCAATTATCCGGGATTCTTTTAATTAATCCGTTGGATCAAATAATCGGGGTCCGCTTTATTGATTCCCCGGATAATATATCAATTTTTTTGCGCCGTTAAAAATCAACTAAGCGGGGTCTACTGTAGCACATATCTGTGGCGAGCAACCCAACCCTCCGACGAGTACCCGTCGACAGAGTTTTATTTCTATTTTCCCCGTCGGCAGGCGATCAGTTCTGACCAGTTTTCAATCTATGCAATTTATAATTCTATTATAAATAAATAACTAAGACTAAATCTATTTAAATAAAACGAATTCCTTCTAGATAAAGTACGCACAAATAAAAATATTTAGTTTAGAAATAAGTTACTTGTTACCAAAGTATGACAGCTGAACTTCTATACAATTCGAACGGATTTTATGACGGCATTGCATCAGCTGTTCAATATCCGATGACGGTTTTTCCGCCTTCTATATATTTTAAAAAATCACACATACATCGTTTATTCGTAAAGGGCTAAACATTTAATTACTTAAACTTAATAATTTTGACACGCACAATATTGGTCTGAGGTGATTTGGTTTAACGTTTAATATGTATAGATATTTCAAAAGTGAGATAAATGAAAAAATGGGCTGTTTTTGATACCGCGTGAAAGCCTTATTAGGTGAAAAAGTTATGAAAATATGCATAACACAAATTTCAAAAAAAAAATTTTTTTTGTTCGCTTATACGTTTATGCTAAACAATGTACCTAACAGAAGGAGCCAACTAAGAAAATATAAATGTTCCCGAAATGTCTTGATAAAACTTCAGTTTGCAAACTGAAATAAAGTAAATGTGTTTAATAATATCCATACTATGTATGTGAGTACTTCGAGAATTTAATGACAAGCATTAAATATTTTTTAAACATTTCTTTTTCTTTAAGGACTTCTATATAAGAATGATAATATAGATTTATTGAATTGAAAATGATATTGAATTATCGTAAGTTGAGAATTTTCTAGCATAATATATATGTACATGAAATTTCGTATCGGATATAGAAACTTTTTAATAATGTACTAGTTGAATACTTAAATACCTACTTATATCTTAATTTTAAATACTATTGATAAGTATTACCGCAAATAAAATAAATTCTACTATTAGAGCGAAGTTAGAAACAGGTGAGTACTCGTGATGCCTGAACTTAATGTTTCGTCATGTTAGCGTAGAAAATTTTGAAAAAGTCAATAAACTAACCAATACATGGGTATTTAATAATTGATTATTTGAATCGAATAAACAATTTAAAAAATGTTGAAATGGTCGAAAAGTTGAAAAATGATGGAAAGTCGATAATGTTGAATAAATCGAAAAATAATAAAAAGTAAATAAGTTTAAAATGTAACACTAGCTTCATGTCTATTAACTTTTCAATCAATTCACATATTCAAGTGTAAAAATATGCTGAAAAATTTCGCGAAACGTCCAATTGTCATCATTGCCGACTTTTACTAATCGAAAAAACCAGGAACGGTGGCAGCGCCCAGTGTTCTTTTTTTATTTTATTTTTTACATAAATAGGGTCAAAACAACCACTTTGCGAGATCCTTAAATGGTATAATTATGAATTGGGGTTAAAACACCCACTTAGGGGGGTTAGAGTCTTTTCCAAGTTTTTTGTTCAATAAATGGGTTCACAATGTTCAGTTAAACATTAATTGTAACTTTAACTGCCAGTTCGATAGAAAATATCATAAAACGATTTCCCTAACTGAACATTGTAAAATCTGACCTAAGTCATAGTTAAAAGCTAGCAAATAAAGATCAAGATCACAAAAAGCTTTTCTTTTCTGGATTATTTTAATCAGGTACGGTAGGTAGTTTTCTTTCTATTGCACTTTTTAAAACTTTTTCTTTCAACAAAATCGCTTGTTTTTGTTTAACTTCATTAAAGTACTAACTAGTACACAAATAAAAGCAAAAAAAAAAGTTTTGAAAAATATATTTCTCAGAATCGTTAATACATGATCGTATTACTGTTAACTTTTTTTAAAAAAATATTTTATTCTTAAAAAAAAAAATAACAGTTTTGGTTTAGTTTCGACAATTTGTACTATTTCTAAATGGGGCCGACGAAGTCAAGGTCAGGTCTTGAAAAATGTATGTCTCCATGGCGGAGAGTAACCCTCTAGATCAGCAAGTCTGAAACAAAAAATTCAAAAAGATTCTTAATTCTGTTTACCACCATAAATGAGAAATCGATAGTAGAAAGTTGAATTACAATAGTAGAAAAAAAATGTTAAAAAAAGTCTTGTTTTTTTAACCCTTTTACCCCAAAAAAAATAAAATAGCTTTTTTTTTTAAATGGTTAGGTTAATAAGATGTAAGGAATATGTTAATAAACAAAATATATCTAGATTTTTCAAAATCGGCCGAGCCAATCCGGAGGGTTATTCTCTGCCATTTGAAAAAATCTAATTTTGAGAAAAATGCTTTTAAGGTTTTTTTTTGTTTGTTTAAGAGACAGCTGTAAACATCGTACTATACCTTTAAAATGCTCTAATTTAAAAAAAAGAATCTAATGAGGTGATTTTTAAAGGTTTAAAGAATTGAAAAAAAAGAAAACTACTGTTACTTTTTTGATTTATGTACTAATACCTTTGCTTTTGAGGGCAGAAGACAATTTCGCCGAGTTTACGTACTCGATTCAACAAAAATTTCGTTCTTAATTGATGCTGATGCAGAAATTTCGATTTCCAATTCTCTGCACGGAAGAAAAATTCATTCCAATAAAATTCTTTTAGTTGTCTATGGATCACAGGTGGTTATACTAACGTGATCATATGATCCGCGTTTTCATTGAAAATTAAACATCTTATTTTGCTAGGGTGTTGGTGAAAGTGGGGACCTTTTTTTTTAGTACATGAAAACGAACGAATCTTAAAAAAAGGTTTCACAGCTCCGCGTTTTGGATAAAAATATCTGGTGACTTTAGGATATACGTTTGGAAATATGTATCTAGTATTAAACTTGGATTCAGTAATGAAATTTTCACATGGAACTTCTTAGTCTCTAATAATAATAACAAGGCATCTATAAGAGCAGGTTTAGCTGACATAAAAAAATAAATCTCTCAAAGATGATCACAATACATATAAAGAGATCTATTGGATATTTTCTTCCAACATATTAATAGGATTTGTTAATATCTAAACACCATATTTTGATATACATTTTATCATAATATTCCGAAATACCACCGGTTGTATATAAAATATAACTAAAGTTATCTTGGTTAGACACACAATCTACCAAGGTTATGGAGTGGCCACCTCAAAGTGCCTAATTAAATCCTGTAGATAATTGTGGCGCATAATCAAACGAGTCATAGCAGCACTAAAACCGGCGAGTAAATCAACTTGTGGCAATTTCTTCAAGAGGAGTGACATAAAATTACTCCAGACCAGTGGGCACGCCTCGAAGGCAGCATATCAAAGATATTCTCCACAGTTAGGAAACAAAAAGATTCTCCAGCTCATTATTAAGATAAACTAATGAAAAAAGAAAATAGCACTCACCACACCAACAATTCATCAATTTCAGTTATGCACTTTCTTTCAGATGATTTAATTATATGAGCACATCATATATGACCTTTTTTGACGTTTCCGTATTTTTCGGGATAAAGCCAAAATATTTACTTTGGATTTTTTAACTGTAAAAATAGCTGCTTACATAGCAGGACTCTTTCAACATTTTTCGACTTTCACAATGTTTTATGTAGCAATGTAACGAACAACATTAACATTAAGTTCGCACATAACACCGCGAGTGCTCACCTGCTTTGTTTTATTTAATTATTCTTTACAGATCTTAGTAATTTCACTTTTGATTCTTATTACTTTTTTGTAGATAGTAGACCCGCCCATTGATTTATTACATCAACCACGAAAAGCAAGTACCAAGTGTGTATTCTTCTTTGGATCGCGTAATTTGTAAGTTTGTCAAATACATTTTCAATGAAAAAAACCCTATCTTGTCTATTTATACTAAAAAATAAGTGCCTGGATTGAACTCAACAATATGAAGCCCTTTGAAGGACCTTGGAAAAATGATTTGGCTAAAGTGAATAAGCCTAACTCATTTAAGCAGGCAATGCAGGACATTAACAATTACATTGAGGATCCAACTCAAGTCGATGCAGAAGTTAGCAAGGCGACATCTGCTAACCATGCCACGGAAGCTGATTTTGATAAAATACGTGATGGACTTGTTCATACTGATGATGAACTAAACGATATTTCTGACGTTGTGCAAGCTGATGATGAAGATGTGGTAGCAGCAGTGTCAGTTGCTTATAAAACTCCCCTAAAGCGTACACCCAAAGCTAAGTCAACGGCTACGGCAAAAGCCAAGTCAGCTACTACAGCCAAGTCCACAACTAAACGTCGTCGTTCAAGTCAAAATGCAACCGCATCAAAGCGCAAACGCAATGCATCAGTGTCGTTGGGTGATTTAAATGATTATATTAACGTTAAAACGACACCTGCTCGTCGTAAAATTAATACTGAGGCTTTGGCTCATATTGGCACCTCGTCACGTCGTAATATGAATTCGATTGCTTTGCTTGAGCGTCCGGTTGTATCGCGTCCCGAAACGCAGGCGATCGATATGAATGCTCGCTCACAAACATTGGCTGAACGCGATATAACGCCTTCAAATTTGACGTTTGGATTTCTTGGTTTGGGTATTATGGGTTCGACCATTGTTAAGGATTTAATATGTACTGGACACAAGGTGGTCGTTTGGAATCGTACAGTGTCGAAGGTAAGATTGTTTGTTTTTATAGTGTTTTATTTCTAAAATATGTAATATATATATGATTTGATCGGTATAATAAAAAAACCTTTAATATATAAAAAATCTGACAAATGTAGTGCACACCATTTGCTGAGGCAGGTGCGGAAGTAAAAGATACTCCTATGGATGTTGTCGATGCTGCTAACATTATATTCTGTTGTGTTTCCGATCCAAAGGCATCTAAAGATGTAAGCTCTTAATTTAATTTGTCATACTAACTCGTATCATGTTAAACATTTTTTTTTTATGTTCAGCTTGTATTTGGTAACTGTGGTGTTTTGCAATTGAAAGACTTGCAAAACAAGGCATACGTTGAAATGTCTACAATAGACCCAGAGACTTCACAGGACATTGCTGAGGGTATTACACATTCTAATGGTCGTTATTTAGAAGTTCAAGTATGCGAATCTCTAATCGTAATCAGAAACTTAAAATCAATCTGATTGTTGATATTTTTTAGATACATGGTACACGCCAAGAAGCCGAGGATGGTATGCTGATTATTTTAGCTGGTGGTGATCGCACAGTCTTTGAAGAATGTCATTCCTGTTTCAAGACCATTGCTAAAAATACATTCTTTTTGGGAGGTAAGTTTTTGTAATTTTATTCTCGTTTTAGAAAGTCAGCATCTTTAAAAAGGCAAGCTAAAACGAAAAGAATTCACTGCTCGATTGCTCAAGAGAGTATCATGTTATCACTGAAAAGAACTACGTAAGATAGTAGGCTTTCTGTTAAAATTTTCTCATATTAATATATCGATACTTCCAGGGGAACCGGACTTATTTCTATTCATATCTTTTCAGACAAGTGTGAGAATGCAATTTCATTTCTTGCAACAACCTCTATGGCACTTTCCGATATTTATTAAAAATACAAAATTTAACGACTATGTCCAATTAATTCAGAAAATTATTTTAAAGTGTGTAACGGGTGTGGCGTTGAAAAAATGTTTTTTTTTGTAAAAATTTTGCAGGAATGAGTGATAAATTGGCATTTTAGAAATACTTCATTTGTTCTTTACATCATGAGTAGCTTCTACACAATAGATACAAAGATACTCCAAAAATGAAACGGGTGTGAGGTTGTGACTTAATAATTTTGTAGTAAAAAATACACAAAAATAAAAATCTTGAATAAACGAACATACAATATGTTATGAAGATTTGATATCTATTACTACTTTTAAAGCTGCATAGCTACAAGCAATGCATCGATTAATTTACAAAATTTTTTATATTTAAGCTGGAAATGTCGATATATTGATTTTAGCATACATATACATCGACTAAATTTTGACAGAGCGTTACAGCAGCGCTAGACTCTCTTGATATGTTCAGTAGTGAGCTTCATTAAAAGATATTTTTTAACGATAAATAAAAGTCAAGAAAAAAATGCAGTAATTTTTTTATTAAAAAACTTGCTATTTTGGATAGTGATTTTTAAGAAAAATCATTAGCCGATGTTAAATATTGATTTTATTTAATGCCTTTTTAATAGTTCTATTTTATTTTAATGTGTCTTTCTTGGCGTCTTTTAATTTTTAGCAGAAGTTGGTAACGCGTGCAAAGTGAACTTGATCTTGCAGACGATCGTTGGTGTAAGTCTAGTAGGCTTAGCTGAAGCTTTGGCATTGGGTGAGTTAAATCTCTTATTTACGTGAAAATATATATTTTTCGTTTTTAAATCTATTTTTATATCATCTCCAGCGGATCGTTTTTCAATTTCTTTAAAGGACATCATTGATATATTTGAATTGACTTCGATGAAATCGCAACTGCTGTTGGCGAAGGGGAAAGGTAAAACTGTTAAAATACATACCTATGTATCATATCAGAGTACTAATTAAATAATTTTCTATTCTTAGAAATGGCGAAGGGAGAATTCACGCCACAGCAGCCACTAATTCATATGCAAAAAGATTTGCGCCTTGTTCTCAGTATGGCTGAAAATTTAGATCAATCAATGCCGGTTACAGCGATTACAAATGAAGTCTTCAAACATACCAAACGGCTTGGGTATAGTGATCATGACTCGAGTGCCGTTTTCGTAAGATCCAGATTTTAACATTTAGTTAATCCAGCAAATTTTTAAAAACATTTACAAACAGCAACAAACAGTTCTATATAATTTTTATAAATACGTGAAAAACAAATAATGTGTAGATTATATTAGGATTATGTAAGGGCAACAACAGAATAAGCAGAACAACGGATGTACATATATATGAGGAGGCTAGCATTAAGGATCTACAATTGATTTGGTTTTGAGAAAAATACGATATTCTGGTAGAAAAATATTTCACTCAAACTAGTTAAAATATACCGAGGGGAGAAATGTAGAAGCAATTCAAATAGAAGCACACAATTTTCATAAAAAAACTGAATTTGTGTTCCAATTTTTTATTTTTTTGTCTAAACTGATCACTAGCTTATGATTTAATTTAGACACCATCCTTCTTCGATATACTTGAGTTCAATTATTAAGATCGCTGTTCCTAAACGGAAATGTGGAAATTGGTAGGCTTGTAGACAAATTATTTAATAATTTTTATGAATGGATTTTAATCAATATTTGTCATTAAAAAGGCCTATAGTTTTTATTTAAAGTGCTTATATAGTTTTTATCCAAAATCCTTATATAGTTTTTATTAAAAACTGATTTGTGCCCCAATTTTTTTTTTCGTAATGTATGCCTGTGGATGTTGCCACGAAGAATTTTCGGTTTTCCTTCTATTTTGCATTTAGCTAAATTTACTGTATAAGCATTGAAAAAAATTGCACCGGAATTCGAACGCGAATTCCTTCAGTTTTGAAACCACAGTCTTACTCTCTAATTTAATTGCTTTTGCGCTGGTTGAATGTGAATATAATTGAGGATCCAAACTCTGATCCTTTCCAATATCATTAAACAAAAATATTTATATAGGTGGATAGCAATTGGAGACTTATATCCATACTTATAACAATAATAAATATTTGCTTGACACTTAACACTTGTAGTAATGTATGGTCACTTAGCCTTTGATTTTAGGTGTATGAAATTGTTTTTAGCTCGTTCGGCGCATATGATATGATATGAATATTAAAAATTCACTGGTTACAGTGAAAATGATCGTTTTTTAATTCACTGCTTGATTATTTGTGCGTTCTTTAAATTCTATTTGCCACCATTCGATTCATGGCTCATGAATTGACTAAGTACCACCTTCATCTCCATCCTAAAAAATAGAAGCGCGTTGTCCGCCTTTGGAACTAGCCTTCTCATATGTACTATACATGCAAACAATACTTTTTTTAATAAGATGACGTTAAATTGAGACAAAATTATACATAATTTTAACATTTTTATCAAATAATTTTCTTCCTGTTACTATTTTTGTTTTGTTTAATTTTTGGTTAGTGCATTTATTTCACACTCTTTTCTTTCTTTTATTCTTGATTTTCTTCTACATCAATTTCTGTTTAACCAAACTTGAAAACGACACCCTTTCAAAATCAGAAGTGCTATCAAGATCAAGAACAAAATGTGTCTAAATATAAAAAAATAGTAGTAGAGAAAAGTGTCAACCGCTGTCAAGAACAAGAGAAATACATTTTTCAAGATACCATTTATAAAGCGGAATCAGATTTTGCAATAGCAACTGTAGAGGCAGTACTGAATACAAGTCAAGAAGAATTTAAAGAAAATGAGAATGTTAAGCAATTAGAAAAGAAGAAATTGAAAAAGAAACTTTTTTAAAAATGTGACAAACATATATCCTATAGTAATTTTACTATTTAATTCACCATAAATGTGTATGGAAACACGTACACAATTTAGTTTTAATTAAACTACAGTACTGTTAAAGGACATAAGCGTTTACATATTGCCTATTTAATCTAAATTAATAAAAAGCTAGATATATATTTTGTCGTAACTATCTTTGAAAGACAAAGATATTTATGTACTTCTTAATTATGTTTGAAATCTGCTAATAAAACAGATCTTCATATAATCTATCATTTATCTAGTTTGAGAAGTTAATCTACTTTAAACTTGGCAATTTAAACGACCTTTTACAATTTTGTTTATATTTATTAAAAAAAAAAAAAAACAAACTAACAGATTTTATAACAAAAAATTATTTTCATTAATGAAACACGAATCCATTTTGTATGATGACAAACTGTGAAATTTAATTACACAAAAAAAGGACATTGAGAAATTTGTGCAAATAAATATCTAAAATATTAATTTTAATTAAAAACAAATCAAGTCGTGTTATTTAATATAGAATAGAATAGCAAATAATGCATACTTTTCTCTTCTTAATATAAATTGTTTGCTCACTCCTGTGCTCTTTTTTTATAATAATTTAACAACTTATTAGACTCGATGTTGTTTAAGGAATGAATGCTGTTTTAAACTTTTTTTAGTTTTTAATGTCATCAAATATTTTATGCATTTGATTTATAATTCAATATTGTTTAATTATTGAAATATTAAAAATAATTGAATGTAAACATCTTTTAATAAATAGTGGGTTAGAGTTATAAGCGAAATTGTGTTGAACGTTTAATTTATGATTTGGCAAGTTGCTAGTTTAATGTGGTTCGCTTAAATAGTCACCCATTTATGAAAAACTTTGTTGGGAATAAAGCAACAAAAAAGTTAACTTCACTATACACTGCTGCAGAGGTTACGGCATAGGTTTCTTTATCAAGGTATGGAGGTATGCAAAAGGTAAGTTTATATTGCGTAGATCTTCACTTTTTGATGGCTCATACGTACATCTCGATGACACTGCTAGTTTGTGAACATTAATGGTGCTTTTTAATACGTTAATTCGGCTGTGCGCGGTTTTAAGACCTAAGATTTGGAGGAAAATCGACTGGAGCTAATTCGAGATAATTTGGGATCGCTTAGCTCAAAACTACCATCATGCTCTTCTGCGCCATTTTTTATTTCAAGTCTGAGAAGCTCGGTGTCATACCCTTAATTGACAACGTTCGATTTTTCTCCAATTTAACTGCACACAGTGTTATGAGACCATGTGATGTTATTCGGAGGCGTACATTTTTGTTCAATGTAATTTTCCTTGAATATTCGTCCATACACCACTTATACGTGCAGAATGCGGCCTGACAGACTTTTTTTAAACAAATTCAATTTGGTCTACATATCGTCACATGAAATCAAAAAAGCCCTCAATTACATTAGAAAAATTGAACAGGAGAAGCAAAAATCTTTCTTAAATGAAAAGTAAACCAAAAATTTTCAACATTTTTTGAGGTTAAGTTTAGAGCTTAAGAACGTTGTTTTAAATTGTAGGAGTGTAAAATTTTGCAGGAACATGTATTTTGATACGGTGCATCATAATCAATCGAAGAGTCGATTTTGAATTTTGTGTAACTTAGGACTTTTTTGATTTCATATGACGATATACATATATATCCCCGTTCGGTACGCAACGCTTCAAAAGCTTCGGACATAGTACGTGACGTTCCAGAAATGATTTATTTGAAATATTGCAAACAGAACGTTACAAAAATCTTTCTCATATATTTGAACTGTACATGAAATCTTTCAAAGCTTTAATTACGTTTCAGAAATCTTTCATTTCCATTTGATAAAGCTTTCTGTAATGAGTCAACAATGATCGCCTTTTGATTTAATTTGAAACATTTTAGGATTTAGGGGAAAACCAAAAATTTAATATTGCGGACTTCGAAATTTTCTGATTGACTTTATCCGTTAGTTTTCATATCTTAATTTATATTTGACAATGATTACATTAAACTATACGTAGCAGAGAACCAGCCTAGCAACATTCACACAACTCTTAACTAACCATGTACTTTTATAAGTACAGTACAACCTTGCTCAACGCAACTAATAGAAATTCGGGCAGTTGCGATGACTGAGGTTGTTGCAAAAACCGAGTCAAGAAATTTTTTCGCCCAAAAGTGCTGATTTTGAATAATAATGCATATTACTCATTAAATTAAACTCGCATTGGAATGAGATTAAAAGTATTTTATTGTAAATACTGCATTCTTTATTTAAAACCAAAATAAATATTTCTGACGCAGTAGTTATGTACGTACATATGTATGTAGAATATAATTTTGGTAAAATTATTCTTCAAAAAAATATGAAATTTTTGACACCATTTTATTATATGCCATTAGGTATATGCTGCACTGCATTTTCGCCAAGATCTTGAAGAATCAAAATATTTTCCACGCCATTTTCTCCAGCCCATTGAACTAAAAGCAGTGCTAGCCTTAATATTCGATATAGGTGGAGTGAAACATTGGTTTCGTCTGCGCTTTCAATTTCTTCCACCTGATCTTCGTTTTTTGACAACTGGCATTTTGCAGCACACAGAAAGGAACCAGTCGTAAAATAAATTTACACGTAGTTCTCAAATATTGTACATACATGCCATCTATTGAAAATCGCATCAATATCAATCCGCCCTCGTATATATGTTCTGAGAAATAGCAGTAACATTTAAAGAACCATTTCAAAATCAAAAAAGAAGTCAAAGTAAATTAGATCCAAAGGTAAAATATTCAAGTTGCGATAATTGAGTACTGTTCTTTTTTAAAGTTGCGTTAACAGAGTCTACAATGTAAACAATTGAGGTGTTGCAATAATCAAGGAGTTGCGTTCATCGAGGGTTGCGTTGAGCGAGGTTATACTGTACATACAATACAGGTAGCAAAAATGCAACATCGAATCAAAAAATTAGATTTCATTATAAAATTTCAGTAAACTTTAAATCTGGAACGTTTCGGAAACACTTCAGAATGTTTGCATATGAAACATTACGTTTGAAATATATAAGAACGATTTCTCTTACGTAAATTTCAAATGGAACATTTCTAGTGTGTCACATACTATTTTTTAAATTTTCTGAAACGTTACATGTCTAGTGGATGATGATTTTTTGTCCTTTAAATTTTAATTGTTTTCCTTATTCATAAAATTTAAAATAAAAACTATACAAAAATAATATTTTTTCAAGGGCAAAAAACAATTGGGCTTCCTTGATTTACTACTACGTTTCTGTAAAAAACACGTACATATACTAAAAATTGCACAGCTGAAAAAGTCGGTTCCATGTTATAACCCCAAATTAATTTTGGTAATATGATCGCTCAATATGAACACTCATGACCACTTTTGATTTGCTTGAAAATTTTAGTAGAATTTTATATTT